>JANDJT010000131.1:20598439-20618129 GCA_024331685.1 Stegophilus panzeri | reverse complement strand
TGTGTGTGTGTGTGTGTGTGAGAGAGAGAGAGAGGGAGAGAGAGAGAGAGAGAGAGAGAGAGAGAGAGAGAGAGAGACCGAACCTGTTATGAAGGAGGACTACCCGTGCAGGTGTTTCTGTAGTATTATTGTTGATTACTGAATTATATGGTTGCAGTTCTTTCTGTTATAAACAGCACTTCCTTTGTAAAAAAGTTAAAAGTATGCGCGACCCTCACCTCCATGCGGCGGATGTCAATGGAGAGCACGGTGGTGAAGAAGAACATCTGCAGGAAGAAATCAGAGACGAGACCCACCACAGCGAACAGACAGAACTCCTACAGCACGAGGAAAAACACAGAGAACTAAACTAGAGGTATTAAAATAACGGGCCTTAAAAACAGAGACTCGGGTTTCTGTTTAATAATTAAACTGATAATGAAAAAAAAATTATAATAATCGCATTAAACACAGCGAAGAAGGGGAAGGTTTAAGAGTGGATCGGTTTTTAGAATATTTTTCCACACAACAACGACACCCAGTGTTCAAACCAGGAACTTTTCATTCCCTTAACCTGATCGGGTACTGCAAACTATAATCTCAGCTATAAAATAGTTTGCTCTGATGCGTAAGCAGGTGATCAGGACTCGAGCTCAGCGTGTAGATACATCGGGTCATTATTTTAGCATTTATTATCGTTTTACAATCGACACAAATACGAGGAAAATACAACATGGCTTTATAAATATGCGTAAATGAAAAGCATTAGAATGAGGAAAGCAGATTATTGAGAAATTTTTACAACCTTGTCTAGGTAATGATTAAGTACGACCCAACCCATGCTTACAATGCCGGTCTGTGTGTGTGTGTGTGTGTGTGTGTGTGTGTGTGTGTGTGTGTGTGTGTGTGTGTTACCTGAATAGCAGGAACTAAGGTGAAGTATCCAATCAGGATGATGACCAGCTCAGTGGCCATGTTCTTCATGATGGACCAGCTCTCACTGCTGAGACCTGAAACACACACACACACACACACACACACACACACACACACACATTGTACTTTCATATACACATCAGACTCGCCGTTAAATTTATAACACTAATCAACCGCACTGTTGCGACCTCACTATTTAAATATTAAAATACACTTTGAATATCAGATAATATCGGACGCTGGTCCAAACAAGATTGTTGCTATGAGGAAATATCGCTCTTTATGAGCTTAACAGGAAAATAATTATTATATTTATAGCTAAGCAACATGTTAATAATTAAAAAGATTACTGGATAGGAAATTACATCAGATCCAATCTGACTCGGATGTAGTATTTTAGGCCAAAATACTGAGATCTGATCCTGATATACTCAGTATTGGATCTGTACATCTTTTTGTACTCCATCTCCTTGTAAAATTATTTATATGATATATTTTAAATTGTCACAGTAGCGGTTTGAGATCACGATCACGTCATGTAAACGTCTTACGCAAGTGATACAAATTTGTTCTCGTCATATCGGCATTTATAATTTATTATTAGTATCACCTTGTGCGATTCGAAGTTTGACCTCCAGGTCCACGGGGGTCGACACCACGGACTTGGTGAGGACCAGAACGTTCTCGATCCCAATCACGACCACGAGGTAAGGAAAGATCTCCCTAAATGTGTTTAAAAAAAAAATAAATAAATAATTAATTAATTTTTCATTTAAACAAAAAGAAAGAAAGAAAGAACACTGAGTGAAAAATAACTGCAACCGCTGAATTTAGAAAGTAAAAACAATAAAGCAAAATCAAAAAATTTAATAACATTTCATTTGATGTATTTTGAATAATTTGATAATTAGAATAAAACCAAAAATTTGAAATATAAAACAATAATTTGATATGAAATATGACAGAAGGAAGAAACATGCACTAGAAAATAAACAGTGTGACGTACGGGTGTGAATAAAGAGCTCTATATAATATAAATTTAAAGCACAAAAAGTTTTTAAAAAGTGTGTGATTAAAACTTTTCATTTATTCATTCATTTATTTATTTATTTATTTATTTACTGGCAACCTCACAGCAGACAGTTAAAATCTAATGTTCTAGGTCATTAGAACACACGTAACACATAACTGGACTGTTTGTAGAACTTCAAATCAATAAGTCGTGTGTGTGCGCGCGTGTGTATGTATGTGTGAAAGCTGACTGTATTCTGACCTCATAAACTCACTCAAACATCTCTGAGTGGATACCGCCGGCTCACACCACAGACCGACCGCCGCTGACCGAGAGCCGATTGGCGCACGGAGGGAGAAGCTCCGCCCACCTGAACCTCATTCATCCGTGGAATCCCCTCTAACCCCGGCCGCACTCTCACACTCGTTCATATTTAGTTACACATTAACAAGTCACTTACATACAAGGAACCGTATCTCGCTTCACAAAATGAAGAAGTGCTCCGGCGAGGATCACATCGCGTTACAGTCGTTAAAGGAAAAACTCCAGCGCCTGTCAAACCTGCGCTCCATCCACTGTATTAGTTCAGAAGTCTAAAAGCAGCTGCTGGATTCACTCGATAATCTTTTAACACGGATATTCTAAATCTGTTTTACTGTTTTTCCATAAACCTTCCTACACTTTCCTGGAGGTTTTTTCCCCCCTCACGTCAGACTGAGGTGTTTTGTGGAGAACGATAAAGCGCACGTTTATGTAAAGTGGGTAATTATGTAAACACTTTTATAAACTCTGCAGTTTAAGTCAAAGCGTGAAGCGTAAAGTAAGCAGAACGACTTTATTGTTATTGTACTGCTCCTGTAACGGAAGGTTAAAGATAAATCTTTTAAAAAAAAAAAACAAACAAAAAAAAAAACCCACAGATTTGTTAAAACGTCTCGTCTTCATACCTTTTTTGTTTCAGTGTAATATCTAGAGGTTTGAATTTTAGCAATATTTTTGTAAACAGGAAGTTAACGAGCTGGCTATTTTTTATAGCGGTAATAAAATTTACAAATCAACGTATCAGTCCCGTTTATCAGTGATCTCATTCTCCTCTTCTCGGTTAGTAAGGGTGTGTGTGTGTGTGTACTGATATGTACACGTGTAATGATCTCATGCTTTACTATACGCATGCATAAATTGGTGCATGAATGTGTTCTAATTGATTGTGTGTGTGTGTGTGTGTGTGTGTGTGTGCGTGTGTATACGAGAGAGAGACTGACCCTCCGTTGAGTGTGGGCGTGAGGCCGAACAGAGTGCAGAGTCCTACAGACATGAGCAGAGAGCTGAGCACTGTTACCACGGCAGCCAAGGCCAAACCCCACTTAGACTTCACCATGTCAATCTTCCCTGAGAGAGAGAGAGAGAGAGAGAGAGAGAGAGAGAAAGAGAGTGAATGCTGAGGAATATTACGTTACTTTTTCATAACCCATGATATGATCTGTATGTGTATGATCTGATCTCATATATACACAGTGCTCTGTGTGTGATGAGGATGCAGAGGCCACGCCTCCTTCATAGAGCCTGACAAGCAAATAGGCCACGCCTCCTTCACAGAGCCTGACAATTCTGATTATTATTAAACTGACATTAACAGAGCGTTAGAGGTTGTATTAAATCGACTCAGCGTGAGTGTGTGATGAAGACGAGAAAGAGGAGGAGGAGGGGCTCACGAGTGGAGAAGTAGATGTAGGCGAAGAGGATGATGTAGGTGGTGACGAGGGGGATGAGTTCGGCGATGCCGATCTCCTCTTTAAAGTGGACGTGCACCATGTGATCCTCACGCAGGCTGCAGTTCACCGACGGGTGGAGCTGCTTCAGACGGGTACGCAAGCTGCCTACAAACCTAAACACATACACACATTATACACAAGGTAGGTGCAGTCAGCATTCCACAGCACTGAACATCTGGCTCAGGTGTGCTGGAGGCTGAACGTGTACAGATAAATCGTAAGACGCCACCTGGAGTCATAACTGCTGAAGGCGATGGTGATGGTGTAGGTGACGACTCGCTTTTTACTGTACAGACTGACGCCTGTGCTTTTCCCTGGGACCCCAAACAGCAGGTCTATAACACACACACACACACACACACACACACAAAGGTTAGGCTACCTGATGATGAATTAGATCCTTCTCTATCAACGAGCATTACTCAAATAACTGGAATAAATATCTCTTCTTGTGATGTCACTTCCTGTGTGTCACCTTTTAGCGTGGCAGACGTGTGCAGGCCTTTGGGTTCGTGCTGCTGGACGGTCTTCAGGATGTCCGGATCAGAGTCGAACACGTCCTGCCGGTTCTGCCAGTAGTTGCCGGGGGAAACCAGCAGGCAGCCGTGTTCGGGAAGCACAGACTGCATGCGCCGTAACCCCGGCAACAGATCCGTCACCTGGAGACACAGATTCTCCAAACCTCTGTAGGGGGGTGTAGGAGAAATGCAAACAGGTTAAAGGCGGAAAGACGAGACCCGATACGAGCAGGAAGAAGAATTCCGGAACCTTCTGTACCTGTCGGCGTGCACATGGCCACGGATCTCCTCCAGGAGGCTGAAGACTCGGCCGAGCGGCGAGCGGAAAACGTCCACGGGCACCAAGCTGCTGTCCCACGGAGACACGGCCGCCTTCACTATCACCTGCTGGATGTAAGCGACTGGAGCGCCGTGATACTGCAGAGAGACGTGACGAGACATCCACGGAGTTTACGCTCACTTAAACATCAAATAAACAATTTACTACATACAGTTCTGATTGGTCGGAATCGAACTGGGTTATACTGCGTTACCCAATCAGGACGCTCGCCCGGGTCACTCTGAGGCTCGTGGTAGGGGACGGAGTAATCCTTCACCCCAGTGGTGAACTCTACAGGACCTGTTCCCGGCAGGGGCAACTTCAACAGAGGGTAACTGAGAGAGAGAGAGAGAGAGAGAGATTTACTTATTTCTTATTTATGTCACTGTATTTTTTTTATGGCATTAATGTACATAATTATTGTACCCTTTATACTCTTGTCCTACACTGGCACCTTTATTTTTCATTTTTACTTATTTTTGTACTTATTAATACTTTTTACTCTACTTTTATTATTATTCATTTTTTATTTTATTAAATTTTTATTGTTTTTAAATTCTCCTTTCTTATCTATATTGAAGTTTGGGCAATATTGTAAGTGAACAATCATGCCTATAAAGTACTCTGAATTGAATTGAGAGAGACAGAGATGGAGAGAAACAAAAATAAAGAAAGGGAGAGAGAGAGAGAGAGAGAGAAACAGACAAATAGAAAGAGAGAGACAGACAGAGAGAGAGAGCGAAATCAGAGAACAAAGAGCCATAGATTGAAAATTCTGACTCTTGATCTACTACATATTTGTTCTATGAGAACAACTGCACCCATTTTCTCTCTCACACACACACTCTCTCTCTCACACACACACACTCTCTCTCTCACACACACTCTCTCTCTCTCTCTCTCTCTCTCTCACACACACGTGTCTCTCCACTATAAAGTGACCCAGACTGTGAGAAAATGGTTAAATAAATAAAAGACATTATTATTTCTCATTATAAAGAGTTCTTCTCCCTCTTTCACACAAGCCTAGTCTCAATATGACCTCTAACGACCCCTACACCACAGCCACATTCCTTTAACACACACACACACACACTCATCTCAGCACAAACCCGTTCTTATTCATACGCTTCTCATCTATAAACAACAAACACGTTGCGAACACACTGATGAAAACATAAGGAAAGTGAATGCACAGTGCACACACTAACTCCTCCCCTTAACTCAGTTAGGAGGCGTGGCCTGAAATCTGAAGTGATTCGGAGTATAACCGATTTCCTATTTTAATTTGGATGGTTAATTAATGAATTTGTTTTGGTGTGGTCTGTTATTCAGAAAAAAAGTGTTTCTTAACGTCTAACACGTCTTAACATTCATCATTTCAAAGAACCGTTCTGGAAAAAATGCGATTTGCAACACTGCCACGCAGTGGGTGTGGCTAATCTTATTTAGCTCAACCTTTTGTTTAAAAGTTTCCGACCCAGAAAATAATCTAGATCAAATCTGCTTTAAAAAATTTTTTTTTAACTTAAACATAATACAAACATGATGACTTAAGGAGGAAAAAGCTCGTCGGGGTTTTATTTTAACTCCACTTCACAGGCAGAGGAGGACGGAAAAATAAATAAATAAACGCACCAGACCAGATGGCTCCCTCAGACCAGGTCTCACCTGCCTCAGAACCGGTTTGGCACGCTTCACGAGTGGTCTGTACGCTGAGCTAAACAAAGATGTGGTCTGCGCAGCCGAGGACGTACCACGGGTTGCGAAATCCTGCTCTCGTACATGACTACAGTCTGACAGGCGAGTCTTCAGGACAGAGGAGATTACTGCAGGGGTTTTTTTGGGTTTTTTTTTTTAAACTGTTTATAGCTGCTGTAGTGTAAGTGAGAACAGGAACATGTTTCGTGGCAGTAACTATAAATAAATAATTAAATAATAAATAAATAAATAAATAAGACAAGTACGGTGTGTCGTTCTTTAATAAATGAATCGTTTTAATTGTTGGTAAACAGCTATGATACAAATAAAGAGGAACTGGAAGTTATTAAGGAACTGATTTCCAGCGCAAGTGTCTGATCCGCGGCGTCGGATTAAACCGGGTCGAGCCGTGTAAAAGCAGAACGAGTGGACATCGCTCGCACACAATCGCTCTCTCTATCTCTCTGCTGGAATCCTGACGGTCACGGTGTCCGGGTCCCTCGGCTCTGAACGCCGCGCTCGGGTCACCGTACCTTCACAAAGCAGGTGGTGTTGGTGTGCTGAACAGGAGACAGAGCCGTCCGTCCCTCGGGGTCACTTTCTCACACTCCTTTCGCTCCGCCGGTTGTGTCTGGCCTTTTACGCTACTCGTTGATTTTTCGCTATAGAAGGAGCATGCGTTCCGGAGATTATAAACAGACCGTATAAATGTCACAAGTTCTGACCCGTCCTGTGATTTACTCAGGAATTTATTTACAGTGGATTTGTGCAGTAAAAAGAACAGTCTCAGAACTCTGTGAATGAGTAACAGGGGGTTTTTAGGGGGCTTCAGACTGACACCATAAACAGCACTAATCTCCTGATGCGTTCACGATCAGTCAGTGCGACGGAACCCGTTAAAAGAACCCAGTTCAGGGCCTGTACCGTAACCGAGACCCCCACATTCAGAGGTTCTGTAAACTGAAATAATAACTTCACCAGCGATGATGATTGTAGTGACGTCCATCTGAAACCCCCTTACACCCGCCCCATTATGCCCAGCCACGGAACCTACAGCTGAGGTTAGTCAGCTACTGGGTAAAAAATGTCATTACTTTTATCTTCTCCAACTGGAGCAGAGGGAGAGGCTCTCTCAGAGCGGAGAGAGAACCTGTATCCCATTATTTACACAATGTTTTAACAACAACAACAACGTTTTCAAACAGAAAGAATCATCAAGCAATACGACTGACGCTAGGACGGTCATTCCTGAAGAGTCTGTCTCCATCAGGGATGGTTGGATGGATGGAAGGAAGGAAGGAAAGAAAGAAAGAGTAAGGAAGAAAGAAAGGATGTAAGGAAAGAAGGAAAAACAAATATACAAAAATAAAGATGGAACGAAGGAAAGAACGAATGAATGAACAAAAGAAAAGGAAATAAAAGGAATGAAAGAAAGATGAAGGAAGGATGGATGGAAGAAAGAAGGGAAGGAAGACAGAAAGAAAAAGACAGACCCTCTGAGCTTCTCAGCAGAACTTCTGAGGGAGGTTTTTCGGGTCAGTTTGGAATTTCGGGGGTTTCGGTGACGACTCGGAGGTCATGTGACTCACCAGCAGGTCAGGATGCTGGCGGAGGTGAAGAGGATGATGGGAACTGGGTAGGAGGCGCACAGCAGGCCGTGCCGGTAGAAGGTGGCCGAGATGTTCTGGCGGAGCCGCTCTCTGACCGACATCATCCTGGAGGTCGAAGGTCAAAGGTCAGCTGGCAGCCATCGGGCTCCTGTGTTGCAACTGGGCAGCACCGGAGTTCATCCGGGCACCTAACACACACACACACACACACACACACACACACAGTTACGAGTGTGTTATCTCTGAGCTTGTGCTTATGAGGAAGTTTATTACACACAGCTCAGTCTTATGAAAGAGAAAGAAGTCCCACTCATGAAAGAGTGAGAGCTCACAGTCATCGCCACGGTAACCGCAACCATCGGAAACACGCCCTTAATAAACTTGAAATACAAATAACGCACTAAAATTCTCCTCTAATTACACAGTCTCTCGTCCTGCCGCACTACACAACCCTCGTTCTGTTCATTCTTTCTTCCCCTCCTTCAAACTCTCATTTGTTCCTTCTTTCGTTCATTATCCTTTCTTCCTTTCTCTTTCCCATCCTTCTTATTCTTGTTCTTTCATTTTTAACGACGTATTTTCTCTTCATTCTGTCCTTTTCCTCTTCGTTCTCTCGCTTCGCAGTTGTTCGGCGTGGTGTAAGAGGAGTAGAACACTTCGGGACGTGCTGTTATGATACCGGGGGGAAAATAATGGTAGATTTGG
Organism: Stegophilus panzeri; assembly: GCA_024331685.1. Lineage (NCBI taxonomy): Eukaryota > Metazoa > Chordata > Actinopteri > Siluriformes > Trichomycteridae > Stegophilus > Stegophilus panzeri. The sequence continues at coordinate 20,609,577 of JANDJT010000131.1, read as the reverse complement.
GATCCAGAGGAAACAGTAGGTCGACTCGATCACACCACAGAGTTGATCACTGTACTACAGCAGCACAACACACACTGGGTGCACTTTATTCCTGACTTTTATACAAAACATCAGTGTCACACACACAAAGAGGACCCTCACCATCCTGTTCAAAACACATTCAGCATTTAAACACATCAGAAATATCCAGATTTCATCAGATTCATCAACTCATAATGACTCGGAGTTTATTTATTTCCCCCCCCAAGAGACTTTATTCAGATTTTATTCAGTAAACAAACTCGATGATGCAATGAGAAAGCAATCTCAGCTCCCTGAGCGCCCAAATAAGAGAATTCATTCGACCTAGCCATCAATTTACTCAAACTCATCTTAAAGCAATAATAAATAAAATATTAGGCGTTGCAAATTATTACACATTTCTTTCATATTCGTTCATTCTGAGATAACCCTACACCAGGAATAAACACACACAGAGGTATATATAAGGTTTAGGTTTTGTTAGCCGTTAATAGAATTTTAAACTGATATTCCGCTGAATTTTAAGCACACAAAAAAACAATATTCATTCATTTGGAACCCGTTCCCATGGAGTTAGCTGGTAAGCTAGCTAGCATAGAAACACTAGCAGGCTAATAAGCTAAGCAAAAAAAACGGTGTGTTTAAAAGCGTATTCGGTTATTTAAACATCACATTTTGTGAACTAACAGTAATTTATTTATCTGCTAATAAGATGTCTTTTATTTATTTTTATTTTTTTTGGGGGGGGGAACCTGGATCTAAACGTCTTACTCGCGGCTAAAACGGTTAGCATAGGCAGTACTGCTAGCACTCATGCTTTCCCAAGCTGCAAGTGCGCTTAGGAGCTAAAATGTCACCAAATTCTCATCATTTAAACTGCAGCAAAGTCAAACTCACCCGAAACGGATTCTCTTCTTCCTTTACAAGCGATTTATTTCACAATCTGGCTGTTCTGTGCTGCGGGGGGGAGTTTTTTTCCTTACTTTCTTTCTTTTTTTAAAAAACAAATAATAAAGCAGGGTATTAAAGCACCGAGTCGAATATATGCACTATTTTTGACAGATTCATGTTAGCTCTCTGTGTGTGTACACACAACATGAACCCTCAACTTCAACCTGCCATCAATAACACACACACAAACCCCGCCATCTTGTGGTCACTAAAGACACAGGTAGCTATTTTCAGCGAATCAGATCATTCAACTCAGAGTCGATTCGTATCGATGAGCTAAGCCAAGTGATCCGATTCACTGTAATAAGCAAACTGTTTCTTCAGCGAGTTTGCTCTTTCAGTAAATAATTGGACTCAGTGTCGAATAAGTGGACAAATTTGAGTCGTTTCGTAACGATGTGCTGAGCCGAATGATCTGATTAACTGAAAAGAGGAAACCGAATCAGATCACTTGGCTCAGCTTATCAAAAAGAGTCGAACCTGAGTCAAATTATTTACTAAAAGAGCAAACACGCTAAAGAAACAGTTGGCGCTTTACAGTGAATCGGATCATTCGACTCAGAGTCGATGATTCAGTTGCCCCATTCACAGTGAATCAAATCATTCAACTCATTTGAGTCGTTTCGTAACGATGTGTTGAGCCGAATGATCTGATTCACTGAAAAGAGTTAACTGTTTCCTTGGTTACGGTTCTCTTTTAAGTGAATCAGATCATTCGACTCAGAGTCGACTCGTATAGACGAGCTGAGCCAAGTGATATGATTCTCTGAAAAAAGGCAACTGTTCCTTTAGCGAGTTTGCTCTTTTCGGTAAAATGATATATCATTTGACTCAGAGTCGACTCTTTTAAATGAGCTGAGTTTAGTAATCTGATTCAATGAAAATAACTGTTTCTTGAGCGACAGTTGACTTTTTTTTATTTTACAGTGAATCACATCATTTTCCATAATCCTTGGCTGTTCGTTTAATTCAGTATAAATTAACTGATTCAAAAGGAATTCACCAGATTCACCTTCTATTTTACTATAAAATTTATCACACGTCCTCCAATAATTCTGTTCACTGGATGAGGGTAGAGATTTGTTAAAAGAGAGACATCAAGATATCATTGAAAATTATGAAGGAAAATATATTTATATGAAAAGCTTAAAGAAGTTTGAGAGCCATCAGAGTCCGAGTAACACAATGAGTCCGAGTAACACAATGAGTCCTCCATCATCATCTTTATCAGTCTTCATGGTGAGCTGTTAAAGCACGGCACTCGAGGTTCCCGGTGCAAAGAAGGACACGCCTTTATCATAAACTTTGTACTGAAAGATCTTTCTCTGGCTCTGCACGTTCTCTCCTGTTCCTCTCCACCAAATCTCCACCTGAAAAACATCACACACGTTCATAAATAACACCGAGTGACGAGGTGGAGTGAGGAAGTGGTGTTTGGAGTTTATCATCACCCTAAATTTGATCATTTTTCTAGAACACGTTTGTAGTTACACTGAATTTTGTGGAACGTCCATGAAACAGTTTAGTTCCTCATCTCACTGACGTGATGTGCAGCTGTGCTACTATCAGAGCTGCTGTTATAGAAAATTAATCAACACCTTCAGACCAATCACAATCCAGAATTTGATTGTAAGAGGTGAAGTGTGTGATGATTCCTTCACCTGGTGTGTGTTCGTGTTCGTACCTGGCCGTGGATGTCCCTGCAGTAACCGGTCTGAAGCCCCTCCACACGCAGAGACAGAGTGCACTGATGACTCAGAGCCCGCAGGAGATGGCTGGAGCTCTCATCATCATCATCATCATCTTCATCATCATCATCGTCACATCGTACCAGAGTTACAACAGAACCCTGCACACCACACACACACACACACACAGCAGTTTAATCTGAACTGCTAACTCCAGCTTGTGTGTGTATGTGTGTGTGTGTGTGTGTGTGTGTGTGTGTCCCACCTGGAGCTGGGAGCAGATGGTGGCCTGACAGTAGTGTGTGAAGTCCAGAACAGCACTGACGCTGATGCCCAAACTCAGCAACACACTGAGATCATCCACGATCAGCACCGGGGGAGAGCTCGAGTCCGCCTCGGCCTCGGCCTGACTCAGAGAGGCACGCACAAACTCAAACAGAGCTCTGAGCTCCGGGACCGGGGATCTGAATGAACGAAAACACACACACACACACACACACACACACACACACACACACACACACACACACACACACACAGAGAATGCCATCATGATAGTGCACAGGGAGAGATGGTCACATTAATGTCTGAGGCAGATTTAAAAACAACAGAAAGACAGCTGGGCAGACAGCAAGAGACAGATAGACAGACCAATACAGACAGAGAGACACTCAGACAGACCAATAGACAGAGAACAAACAGAGATATAAATTAGACAGGCAGACAGTCGGACAGTGAGAGTGAAATAATGAGGTAAATAAGCAGAAAGACAGAATTAACAAAAACTAAGAGAGACAGACAGTGTCGTGTAGTGTAGAGTAAAAATAGACAGATAAGTTAATACATAGCAGTAATAAACGCAGGTAAGCACAGTGAGTGAAAGAGGAAGCGTGTGTGTGTGTGTGTGTGTGTGTGTGTGTGTGTGTGTGTGTGTTTGACCTGAGATAATCAAACATCTGCGCTACATCACCGCTGGCCTGGTCGAGCATCACCGCAGCCGAGGCCTTCAGAGCTTCTACAAACACCAGCTGACCTTTCTCTCTCGCCTGCACCAGATTCACTCCCTGTAACACACACACACACACACACACACACACACACACACACACACTTATTAAGACAAGTATCTATTTCATCATTAATAATAAATAATTATGTACATGAAGCTCTGATAATATCTTTGAGCATATCTGATGATCTTTTACGTGTTGATGCGTAAAACATCAGCTTCATTAAAGCGGCAGTAAATAAAATGAAATCTGTACTCACCAGCCTCTGAGCCACGGCGCTGTAGTGACTGAACGACTGCACCAGGCCCACAAAACACACTTTACAGCCAGCTGCACAAAAATAACATCACCACAATACAAACACAAACAAAACAACACAACACCACAACAACGTCTCACAGAGAGTAAAATCAAGATTAGACTTCAGGACAATTACACACACATTTGAGATTACACACACACACACACACACACACACACACACACACACACACGCATACACAATTACAAAAAAACATCAAAACACACCCAACACCCTCAAAAAACACACAACATAACACACGGACAATACACAACACACCCACCCAACAATATACACACACAAACATCAACACAATATTCACAACAGCTGAAAACACAAACACAACATACATAAAACACAGAAACAACAATAACACAACATACAACACAGCCTAACTCATACAGCCAGCAACACAACACACAAACATACACAACATTCAGAACAGCCAAACACCCAACAAATACGACATAACTCACACAAACAATAACACAACACACACAGATCTCTGTGACGTCAAATCCGTAACACAACATTCACATCCCACATTAACACAAACAAAACCTTCACTCGAAAATCTGAATTTTCCTGCTTCTCTCACAATAAAACACGTTCCAGTCTCTTTATAATAATAATAATAATAATAATAATAATAATAAATTCTAAAAAATAAATAAAAAAAACTAATTGTAATCAGTTGCTTCCGACCATTAAAGAAAGATAATTACAGAAACACATCACAATACCTGTGATATCTCAGGACAGTGTACTGCGGCGTAATTTATCATGATATCGATATCACATCATCACCACCAACATTATCCCCTACTGACTCTTATTTTCATTTATTATTATAATTCTTACCCTTCAGATAAAAGCTGAGGTAGTGATGGATGAGGAAAGACGCATCTGCCTTCCTGTCTGACAGCAGGATAAATTCCCTCTACACACACACACACAGATAAAATCCCATCACACTCCATTATAATTATAAGAATGAATCAGTATTATAATATCCATGAATAAAGAAGAACCTCAGGAGTTCATGTACCTGTGTGACATCATCAGGGCTGGTGCTGAGGATGCTGTTCAGCTCTGCAAACATTCTCTCTCTCGAGACCAAGCAGGAAATACTTAAATACCTGATTAACACACACACACACACACACACACACACACACAGGAGGAAAAATTAAATTAGCTTAATTTCCTAGCGATGAAAACAAACAGAAATAAAAAAGCATTACGTCCATAAATGATGTGTAGTACCTGTATACATGTGGACTATAAAGCCAGCCTGTAAACACAGAACAAAAACATCAGATACAAGTTCTGTGAATTTTCAGCACGAACACAAACACACACGATATACAGTTCTGCTTCTTCTGCATTGTTTTCCACACTTTCCCTGCACATGCTGCCATCTGGAGGTCATTCCAGGAACTGCAGAACTCAACTACACCGCAGCGTTATAGCATATTACACACCGACCATCCAGAACTTTAAAACCACCTGTCTAATACAGTGTAGGTCCCCGTCTATTTGTGCCTCCAAAACAGCTCTGACCCGTCGAGGCATGGACTCTACAAGACCTCTGAAGGTGTGCTGGAGTATCTGGCACCGAGACGTTAACAGGAGAACCTTTAAAGTTCTGCAAGTTGCGAGGTGAGGCCTCCATGGATCGGACTTGCTTGCCCAGAACATCTCACAGACGCTCGATCGGATCGAGATCTGGGGAATTCGGAGGCCGAGTCAACACCTTGAACTCTTTATGTACCTTAAACCGTTCCTGAATGAATAAAATATTCTGCAGTGTGTCAGGGAGCGTTATCCTGCTGAAAGAGCACAGTGGTTACCATTAGGGAATAACGTTGCCATGAAGGGGTGTACACGGTCTGGAGCAATGTTTAGGTAGGTGGTACGTGTCAAAGTAACATCCACATGAACGCCAGGACTCAAGGTTACCCAGTAGAACATTGCCTAGAGCATCACACTGCCTCCACCAGCTTGCCTTCTTCCCATAGTGCATCCTGGTGCCATGTCTTCCTCATGAAAGCCACACACACACACACACACACACACACACACACACACACACACAGCCTCCACATGATGTAAAAGAAAACATGATTCATCAGACCAGGCCACCTTCTTCCATTGCTCCATGGTCCAGTTCTGACGTGCCCATTGTAGGCACTTTGGGCCTACTTCAAACACTGGGAGGAATTTACGAAGACACCAAACTGTCCTGAGAAACAAAGTGATATCCAGACAACGTTCCAGTGATCGGTTGTATGGTAAAGTTTACAATTATACACCTGAGTAAATCAAGCTCCACTGTGTCCTAGTGCAAAACTAAACAAGTGAACCTGGTGTACAGGGAGATTGCAGAGAGACACCAGACACCAGATTTAATCCTAGTGCAGCTTTAATTAAATATCTATAATGCATTAGACAAAGTGATGTGTGAAGGTTTGGCATCAAAACTAGTTGAACGGAGGATATGGCCGAGGCTCCAAATGTCCAACTGATTGATCTGAAAGTCCATAAATTCAGATCTGAGAAGCTACTGGAAGAAGGAAGTACAATACAGAGACATAACTCTCATTTTCATAATAAAATTAACCACTGGTGCTTTTACGTTCTCTGATAAGACAGATGCAAGATGGTGGTATTCATGTACACGTCTTTCTTAACCGGCTTAAGGCAGGCGATCCATTCAACGTGGAATTTACAAAGAATTACAAAGTTAAAATGCACCAAAAAAATAAAATAATGTGGCACAGGTCGGTGGCGAGGAATTTTTACTTGGTCCCAGTCCACTAGGTCTTGAACTCACGGCATGTCAGATAAACCTGGTCACTAGGCATGTGCACAATATCTTTAGAGTTTATGAGGAGACTGCTCCAGGATAAAGCTCTCTTACTTTAGGTATAATTCCGTTCACATATAAAGAGTTCGACAAAATTGTCACTCTGATTACTGAATAACGTTTTCAGTTTAAATGTTTAAATGGAACTCGTAAACATTTTCAACATTCGAAGTCACACATAAGACACTCAAATTTCAGCCGATTAACGTTGTAGGAATAAATACAGCTAATGCCTGAAGCTAAAACCATAACCAGCTGGCACACGGCACTTAAAAGTCATGTATATGGACATTGTAAAGGCACAGTGATCGTGGAAACGAGACAAAATTATCAAGAACGTCAACATTTTCCTCAGATCTGCTGGTTAATTTCTAAGAAATGACTTCCTAAGACTAAAATTACACTGTAAAATGTTTTAACTGCTAACTGAACTTCCGCCATATTGAAAAATGTCGGTGCTAATAAAATAAAATAAAAAAAAAACCTCAATATAAACATATCGCTATATGTTTATATCACTATAGGGATATTACGTACGAAACGTGATGGAATTTAGACAATTTATCACGACGAACATTTCGTATCGGCACATTTTGTATCGGTCTTGATCGCGCTGGACGACATAAAACAGTTCATTGGAAACAAAATGGACAAAATAATAAGATGAGGCGAAAAGAAAACGGCACACGTTAAATAACATTAAAACATTAGTATCTCCCAGTCTCTGCTTGAGGTCTGTACCTTGTTAGGGTTATAAATGCTTGAACATGTGATTGCTAGCAAACCGCTAAACGTGGCTAGCTCAGTCAAAATCCTGTATTTTTTTTTTTTTTTTTACATTTTTCCTGCATTACATGACAAAACAAAAGCAATAAACTGAAAAAAAAAAAAAAGATATGTATATACATATGCATGCACACACTCGATCGGCCAACTATAACATCTAGACTGCTGAAATAACTTTATTAGCTATCAAGCTAGATCATTAGAAAGTTAGCCAGCTAATACGACTGATCGGAGTGTGTGGCTTCTTGCTGCTGAGGTTCAGGTTGTCGTTCTTGAAATATTCTTGTTCTGCAAGCGGCCACTCGTGTGATATTAAGTCATTATTAAAGCATTAAAGGCCAAACATGAAATGTACACTTTTAAACGGTCGCAAAGTTTAAAGTTTAAAGATGCGATCTGCGTTTGAGTCGATAACCGTTTATGTAACCGTCTTAAAAAAAAAAAAAAAAAAAAGTATTATTATTCAGTCAAAAATTTCACCCTTTTGTCTTTTCTGACCAAAAAACGTATTTTGCCCACAATGGGATTGTTTATTGTGAGGAAAAATAACAATATGGCGTATTTTTGAGCGTAGGATGGAACGTCTGAGCTTTTGTCCTGGACATACGTGTACGTTTCACTTTTGGCCGAAAGCGCTCCTTTAACGTAAGGTTTGACAGGGGCAACGTAAATCTGAATCAACAGATCGTCATGGCAACTGAAACATAAACATATCTGAATATCACTATCAGACTGAATTCTGGCACAGAGGCGGGCGATACGGCAATAAATATAATCACGTAGCGCTTCGGACATTTTCCAGATACACGATACATACATCACAATATTGATTTTGTTTATTTAATTTTTTTTTAGTTGGAATACAGGATGCTGTCGAATATTTTTCTTTTCAGTGCTTACACTTTACAGAAGCTAGGATCGGTCTACATCTTTCACGACACATGCAAATGGGTTTAGTGTCTAAAAGATGATACAGACGATATCCGAGATATATCACGATAAATGATCAAATATTGTCATATCGCCCGCGCCGGATTTGCCGTATAAGTGCCAGAAAGGGGCCAGGAACCTTGTTTTAGGATAAAAAAAATTCCATATTGTTTCAAATGATACTAAAATACAAGCTACATTATGGTGTGTGTGTAATGTCGAAGGGTCACAAAGATGTGGTTTCTCCAGTGTAGCTCTGAGCTGATGAACAGCGCCCTCTTCAGTCCGGGCTGTTCCTCTGAGATGAGACTGCAGTGTGGAGAGCAGCGTGTGGGCATGGCTTCGAGTCAGTCTTGCCGACGCCCACCTGTTTGGCCCCGCCTGGCCCCGGCTCTTCTCCTCCTCCTCCTCCTCCTCCTCCTCCTCCTCCGTGCCTCTTCCATCGTGACAGTATGGGCGATGATGACAACGTTCAGTACAGGCTCCAGTCACGGCGCAGACGAGAGAAGGAAAGTCCCGAGGACGAAGACGGGGCTGATGATGAGGATGAGGATGAAGAGTCGACGGGACCCAGCTGCTTTCCACACACGCACTCTCAGTCCATCTTCTCCTTCTGGACCAGCCTGGGCGCGTCAACGAAATCTCGGCCGTTGAAGAGGATCACGCCGGCCGTGACCACGCTCGCCATGCCCCAGAACAGCACGTACGCTAATGTTTCCGTCCACGTCTCACCTGTGGGGAAGGGCGGAGTTTCAGACACGTCAACACACACATCCATCTAAACGCCTAAAACTTGCTGCTGAATTCTGGACTCTGATTGGTCAGAAGGTGTGGATTCATTTTAATATTAAATGTAGAGATAAATGGATAAAAAGTACCGGCCATGAGGAGGCAGATAATACACATGGAGAACGCCACCACCATGATGATTGGCAGCTGAAGGGCAAAACACAAACACGCTGATTAGAGGACACACAAAAGTTAACATGGGCGACTCTGCGCGCACGTGTGTGTGTGTGTGTGTGTGTGTGTGTGTGTGTGTGTGTGTGTGTTTCTCACCGTGAGGAACTTCCAATCTTTGGCTTCATGGAGAGTAGTGCTCATTTCCGCTTCATCCACGGCGTAGTTTCCTAAAAACAGATCGATGGAGTCCTGTACGAGAGAGAAATGAAAGTAAGACAGACAAGATAGTGATGAGAGTGTGAGTGTGTGAGAGTGAGAGTGTGTGTATGAGTGAGAGTGTGAGAGTGAGAGTGTGAGTGTGTGTGTGTGAGAGTGAGAGTGTGTGTGAGTGAGAGTGAGAGTGTGTGTGAGTGAGAGTGAGTGAGAGTGAGTGTGAGTGAGAGTGAGTGTGAGTGTGTGAGTGAGTGAGAGTGAGAGTGTGAGTGAGTGAGAGTGTGTGAGTGAGAGTGAGTGTGAGTGAGTGAGAGTGAGTGTGTGTGAGTGAGTGAGTGTGTGTGAGAGTGTGAGTGTGAGTGAGAGTGAGAGTGTGTGTGTGTGAGAGTGAGAGTGTGAGTGAGAGTGAGAGTGTGTGTGTGAGTGTGTGTGAGAGTGTGAGTGTGAGTGAGAGTGAGAGTGTGTGTGTGTGAGAGTGAGAGTGTGTGTGTGTGAGTGTGTGTGTGTGAGTGAGAGTGAGAGTGTGTGTGTGTGAGAGTGAGAGTGTGTGTGTGTGTGAGTGTGTGTGTGAGAGTGTGTGTGTGAGTGAGAGTGAGAGTGTGAGTGTGTGTGTGAGTGAGAGTGTGTGTGTGAGTGAGAGTGTGTGTGTGTGTGAGTGAGAGTGTGTGTGTGTGAGTGTGTGTGTGTGTGAGTGTGTGTGAGAGTGAGAGTGTGTGTGTGTGAGTGTGTGTGTGAGAGTGTGTGTGTGAGTGAGAGTGAGAGTGTGAGTGTGTGTGTGTGAGTGTGTGTGTGAGTGAGAGTGAGAGTGTGTGTGAGTGAGAGTGTGTGTGTGAGTGAGAGTGTGTGTGTGTGTGAGTGTGTGTGTGTGTGAGAGTGAGAGTGTGTGTGTGTGTGTGTGAGTGAGAGTGTGAGTGAGAGTGTGTGTGTGTGTGTGTGTGAGTGAGAGTGTGAGTGAGAGTGAGAGTGTGTATGCAGGCTGATCCTCACCTGTCTGAATCCATCTGAGAAGTTGTTCTTGTAATATCTGATCATCGAATTCCAGCCGTCCATCACCAACCCCCACTGCGTCCTCTTCCCTGTCCTGCACACACACACACACACACACACACACACACACACACACTTTGTATATAAATAAAGAAGAATACAAAGTGTATAATCTTGGACCTTCTAGGTGCTTGGTGTTGCTAGGGGGGTGTGTTTGTGAGTGTGTATTTGGAGTGAACCCTCACCGTGTGAAGTCTGTCTTCAGCGCTCCTGTACCAGCGTACTGCTTAGCACACGCATTAGCATTGTCGGCCCAAGCTACACACACACACACACACACACACACACACACACACACGGTTTTTGAAAGAGAGAGAGAGAAACAGAAAGAGACAGCAAGACAGAGAGAGAGAGGGAGAGGGAGAGAGAGAGAGAGAGAGAGAGAGAGAGAGAGAGAGAGAGAGAGAGAGAGAGAGAGA
>JANDJT010000131.1:20569180-20592795 GCA_024331685.1 Stegophilus panzeri | reverse complement strand
TTAGATTAGACATCCCTGTAGATTCAATCACATTAGTAATCCATGTCGATTTTATTGGGTTAGATTAGACATCCCTGCAGATTAGACTGGATTAGACATTTCTGTAGATTCAATCATATTAGTCATCCATGTAGATTTGATTGGATTAGATTAGCTGTCCCTGTAGATTAGACTGGATTAGACATTTCTGTAGATTCAATCACATTAGTCAACCATGTAGATTTGATTGGATTAGATTAGCTGTCCCTGTAGATTAGACTGGATTATAATAAATTACATTAATCTTCCCTGAAGATTGGATTAGATTAGACATCCCTGTTGGATGAAGAAACTCAGCAGCGTTCACCTCGCAGCGTTTCTCCTGTCCTACCTATCAGCGTCATCTCTGTAGACACCCGGTCAATAGCGAGGACTTCGTTAGCGCCATCGTCACACGCCTCGATGTAGAACTTCTCAGGCGCCGTGTGCCTACGGGGTAAAAAGGAGACACAGGTAAGAGGACGAGTATGTTAACGAGCACGATATCGCTGTTACCACAAACACAGACGATCAGACAAAACCTGTTGGGTTTTTAATCGCCAGTTTTATCCTGAATCCACGATGCTAATGCACTGGACAAGTCTATCTGACAATTCCACCTTCTAACCACATCTTCCTACATTACCCACAATGCTGTTCGGTTACCTGAGGGATTAAGCCCTTGCTCCATCTCTACATTAAAAGAGGGATGCAGCGGCGCTTTAGTGCTTCATCGATCAGCTCATAGATCGCGAACTACTCTCTCTGTCATATAGCTGCATTGCATTCTGGGATTTTGAGTCCAGCGTGAGCAGCAAGTTTTGTTTTAGGAGCGTTATCCCTTTATATTGAGTTTATTGAACGTTTTTCTCCACTTACTCCTCATTATAACTGCACAAACAATAACAATAACAATAACAATGTCAAATCCTGTGACATCAGAGCGACACACAACTGCTGACTGATCACAGGAATAACAAATACAACTCCAACCAACAAATTCACCCCAAGCACATCATAATTCGTTCAAGATCATCATATCTCATGTGTTTCAGGAAAATGTGGGCTTTTCCTTTAACAGTGCATACTGCACCAAAACTCCTCAAGCAGCAACATATGGCTTGAAAATATTGAGTTTATTTAAATATCCATAAAAATCCACAATCATTAAAAAAATAAAATGAAAAAGTTAATTGATAATCGGTTTAAAGACTGTGAAAGTGTGAAAAGAAAAATCTTTGCTTTATAAAACACCTTAAAGCTGCTCTTGTGTTCATGGGCTGTGCTGAGACCTTGCAGATTACTAACAAGTTGTTTGAGAGGTAAACTCGAGTGTGTGATGATTATCGTGTAAAATATTTCTGTCATCATCCAGAACTCCGTCTCACTGCCTGCCATCAGTTATTTATCTCCGTTACACACCGTCAGCAGTAGATTAGCAAAGATGCACAGCGTTACAGGGAAAAGAACTTGTTTGCTAGCAGACCGAATGCTACGGTTCTCTTCTAAAATATAAAAACAAACGCATTTCGTACAAACACGAACAAGCAGAAATGACACACAGCAGTCTGAAGTTATAAAGCACTAACAGTTAGTTATGTGGCTAAAGTGAACACTTACAAACTGAAGCTGTTGTAGGTGGCCGCCATTTTGATTCTTCTGAGGCTCCGCCCACCGTGACGTGGCCCTCAATACAACAGCGTTACATCAGATATAGATTAGATGGAAAAAAATATAATATAACACTTTTTATTTGTAAAATACTTTCTATTCCATTCTAGTGTATTAACTTTATTTTTCAAATATAACTCATAAAAATATATACCTGTTTGTGGGGGGGGGGGGGGTTTAACGTGACTAGAAAAATCCAGCTTTTGTTTATTTAAATCAATTAAATTATGTATTTGCATATAACATTTTATAATAGATTTTTATTTTTTATTTCATTTAACATTCCATTTTATTTATTTATTTATTTTTATTTATTCATTTTTAAAAGTTCACACTGAATCTCTATTTATTCTCACTATTTATTCATTAACTCACTTGCTTATTATTTTAAAATTCATTTCCAAATATATTATAAAATTTTGACAAATGAATTAAATAAAGCACTATTTTTAGGAGTATTTTTAAAGAAAATATTTAAAATGTTAAAACACTTCTTACAACCACATTTATTTATTTTGTTTTAAAACTATAATAAATATAAATAGATTAATTTTTTTTTTGTTACAGTTCTTTGTTTGAAGGTGGGAATTTACCTCTTTTTAGATACCTCTTGGTATCTTACTAACATACATCTTTTTTATGTTAGTTAAGTTAATATTAATTATAAAGTTAATATACTATGATTAAAAGTAATTTTTTATGTAAAAATAATTGTCAATACTGTTAGCTTGCTCAGTTTAAACATCTCACTAAAAGCTTTTCACAACATTTTAAACTATAAAACGTTTTGCAGAGCAGTAACTGTAGGTAACAACATTTCTTGTCTAAATTATTTTTCTTGTTCATTATTGACATTTTTTGACTGGGTCGTTAGTAGTAAGTAAATAAATAAATAAACAAATAAATAAATAAATAAAACTTTATAATAAAGCACAGACACAGCAGCACAAATTGTCCATTCTGATTTGTAGTGCAGATTTCATTAAACAATTTCAGCTAAATAAAAACAACCACTGGTCAAAATATCGTAAAAAGTGTATGTTTTAGTGAATGAATAATGGAAACGAGTCATTTGTGAGTCAAAAGAATCGACTCATTGTTGAGATGAGCCAAATGAATCTGACTCACTGAAGAGAGTCACATTTCCCATCACAGACATTTTGTTTGTCACAAAATAATGCAAAAAAAAAATATTAACACCCTTTAAAACAAGGGGATATAAATATCATTTCAGACCTCCAATCCAAATACAAGATCTAAAAAACAAACAAAACAAAAAAACATTTCTTGAATTCTAAACAGATTAAAAAGGTCAGCTTTGTGGCTCGGCGCTTTCCTCCGGATGTCAGTGTGTGTGTTTCATGCTGCTGCTCGGCTGCCGGCGGAGGAGTGTGTCGCCCCGGTCTATGTCTTTCGGCTTGTCGTAAATGGTGGATATGTGAAAATCAGGCCGAGGTTTTTTAAGCGGTTGGAAAGAGCTGAGCTTTTCCCCGTGATACCTGCAAAGAAAAACAAGTCAGTTTGAAAAAAAAAAACAAAAAAAAACGCACGCACAATTTATTACATTATATCAGAACGTCGTCTTGCATCGTTAGCGTGAGGAAATAAATAAAATAATAAAATAAAATAAATAAAGTGCACGAACTCACCCAAAGCCTCTCTTACAGTTAGGATGCTGTCCTTCATTCTCTAAAGCCTCGGGAATCCCTGAGCGAGAATGTCCGAGTCCTTCGCCGTCTTTCCAGCCCCGTTTCTCCATCAGACGCCGCCCCACGCCCTACAACACACACAAGTCTCAGCAATCAGATTTGACGTGTACAGCATTACAAGAACACTACGCTCGAGCGATATATTGATTTAATCGTCTCTACACGATATTACGCTGCCATGATATCCGATGACGGTTTTTTCCTCTGATTATATTTTGCATACAAACTCTGAAATCTAACATCGGAGTACATTAGTACGTGTTCGAACTCGAAACTACGCCTTCTTTTACGCCGTCTTTTTCTCCCCCGATAAAAACGACAGACGAGCCAATCAACGTAAGAACCTGGAATGACTGACAGTTGCATAGGCGTATTTAACGTTTCGATATTAACTGAAACCCCGCCCCCTTTCCTCCGTATCCCATGACGTCGAGTCGACGACTAACACGCCGCCGTTCACGCTTTCTGCCACGGGAAATGTTTCGAGTCTGTTAATATGAACGGAATCAAATCTCTCAGCGTGTATCTGCAGGGCGTATCTGTGTTTCACGAAGCTAACGTTAGACACTTAAAACTTCACGTGCTTTCAGTTTTTGATTTACAAAGATTACACAGGCCTACCGGTAAGTCAAATTATCTTTTCTTTTCTTTTTTTTTTACAATAACGTTAATGTTGATAATTTAACCAAGCGATTAAATATGCTGTGGTTTTTTTGCTCTCGTGTGCTGGTCAGCACTCGGACGCATTCGAAAGCGTTCAAAATGTCGGCCATGTTGATTTGTAAATTAAAAATTTGTAAAACGATTACATCAAAAATGTTACGTTATGGTTTTTGTTCCCTACTTACTGCGCATTATTATAGAGTTACCTAAAAAAAAATAAAATCCCGCATCCAGCTGAGTTTTCCCGACTGCCACTGCCTGCAAGCAGCTCCTGACTACATTATTACCCCTTCCGCTATTCTCCTTAAACTAAACAGGAATAAAACGCTCGTTTTCCCATCTTTATTTAGGTTTATTATCAGTTCTGGATGACTAAATCGTTTATCATGATATATTTTTTCCTCGAATGGTAAATGTAATCGTGAGCAGGAGAAAGATATCAACGCGCCGAAACGTTCTTTACCTTCGTGAATTTCTCGAAGATGCCGATTTTCTGCTGGCTGCTCTCCGGCTGCTCCACGCCGTCCCTCAGTCGCTTCTCGTAGCGCATGCGGACGTAGTCTCTCGAGTCCATGTCTCCTCCGTCTGACCGGCAGCAACGTCGTAACCACGGCAACGCGCAATTAACCGAATTAGAAATAAAGTTGTATGAAATAAAATTCTTCATGGCTCAGAGTTACTCATGATGATAATAGCAGTTTGTTTTTTTTTTTAAATCGTTATCGTACCTTTATCGTAGTAGACGCTCATGTCGACGTCCCAGTCGTCTGCCGTTTGCTCGTCAAAATCTACAAAAAGATGAAAACGAGTCAGGAACGACGGGCCATGAAGTGCACACTGTTACTGCGGACTGGATTTAACTGTGGTGTAATAATCACACGGTTAACGAGCCTCACTCAGCACTTCCTGTCACGCTTCAAGGTGAAGGTCAAAGGGAATTCACCACCTCTGGACTCGTGATTAAAAACAGCTGTAAACATTACCCAAAGCTCCGTTCCTGAACATATACGATTAGTTAAAGAATCCGTTACACGGTGACAAAGATCATTTACAATAAATATACTCTTTACGGGTTTTTTTTAAATTATGATTTCTGGTTTTTAAATCCATTTTATATGCATTTTAATTATTTGCCATTTTTAAATTATTTATTACAGCTTTTAATCTGCTTTTTTATTTTGTATTTTAACTTGAATATGTGATTAACTTTCAGGCTTTTTAAATTAACAGATTATTATTATTATTATTATTATTATTATTATTTTAAAGCCCTTTTTTATTTATTTATTCATTTACAATATTTGATTATTCGTCATTTTTAAACAATTTTATACAGCTTTAACATTTAATCCCTTTCTTAATTGCTTTAATTTTTAAATGTTAAATATTTGAATGATGGTTTTAGGCTTTTTAATTAAAACACTAACATTTTAATGACCTTTTTTTTATTTATTTTTATTGCTTTATTCTAATTTTTTTTTACTTGTGTTAATTATATGTATTTACTTTACTTTGTATATTTGTTGTATAAAAGCGAGTGTAACAGATGTTAGTGCAGATGTGCAGTGCAGTGACTGACCCCCCTCCTCCTCCTGCCAGTACTGAGCGTCGGTGTAGAAGACGAGGCCTGATCCTCCTTTCTCCCACTTCAGCTCAATCTCCTCCTCGTACAGACGCTCTTTACTCCTCTCCTGAGACGTCACGTCCTCGTGCAGAGCCTCGTGTCTCTCCCATTCCTCACACCGGTCATCGTCCTGACACACACACACACACACACACACACACACACACACCTGTATTGTTTCAGTGCAACACAACAGGAAGTGATCTGTACATAGATCCTGTGCGACTTATTCAGCGTAGGTGTGTGCCAATATTTTTGCACCACAACAATAATAAACCATTAATCATGTGTTTTATTATATTTTCATCACTGTATGAAAATTACTCACATCGTCTGGGCCTGACTCCTCCTCCTCCTCCTCCTCCTCCTCCTCCGTCTCCGCCCCTGCCACTGACCGGTCCGCTCTGATTGGCCAGTCCTGGTTCTCGTGTGTCCCGTCTCTAGGTTTCTCAGCGCTTGTCGGTGGAGCAACGCCCCCCGGGCCGCAGATCTCCACCCCTCCCGCAGTGAACACGCTCTCCTCTCTCGCCGCCACCACGGCCGTGTTGTAGTGGTAGGGGACGTTGCCGTAGCGACGGTGCGACCCCGTCTTGGGGAAGGTGAGGCCGAGTTTACGGATGAGGCGTGGAGGGAAGCGACAGGACTGGATGAGCTGCAGGAACACAGTGACCGGAGTGCCCACGTTACCGGCGGGCATGAGAGCGGGTGGAGTCAGCTCGGGCAGGGCGTGTAGATCGGCTTTAGTGAAACACGCCGTGTGCGCAGTGTGACGCCTCTGCTCCGCCTTCGTCTTATACGGAAACACGTCCGGATCTGCGGTGGGAAAAGCAGCAACAGTGAGTCGGTTCACTTACAGACGGAGCTTCGTCTCTGAAACGAGCTGCAATCATTCCCGAAAATCACTTTTTAACCATCAACTTTTTAATTTTTCCAATTAATTTAATTCATTTTTAAAACATCTTTTTACCTGTCTTTACTATATGCTATATACACTTTTGTCAATTAAGTTAATTTCACATGCTGGCGTTCTTGATGTTGACCAAGGGCTAGGGATGAGCAGGTTCAGGTGGGGCTGGGGGCGGGGTTAATTTCAGGGCCGGAATAAAAACCAATCAGAAAGCTGAAATGAAGAAAACTAGGAGGTCTAATTACATGTCCATTTTGCGAATTACGGTTTTTCGGAGGTTCGTTCGGGACTGTTCGATTATTAAAGGCTTAGGAGTACTTTTACAAATCACAGATTGTACCTTTAATGGAATAGAAACTCACCGGTGTGATCGGACACTTTAATCCTCCGGATCAGACACCGCTTTACGAGCCAGTTTCCCTTCGAGTCGATCCACTGATTTCCGCTGTACATCTTCACAAAGCGCTCCGCTTCACTTCCTCTCACTGACACCACACAACAACACGAAGCTTCAGCTTTAACCTCGCTCTTTTTCTCACCTCCATCCTCCTCCTCTTCTTCTTCTTCCTCCTCTGTCCTTTTCTGTGTCTGTCGCTGAGCATTTTCTGCTTCAGCTGGGTTTATTCTCACTTCCGGTCTGTGTCGGTAATGAAAACACAAAAATCCCCCGCTTTCTATAAACTGGCTGAAATAATTTCTCAGATCGACCGAGCGAAATTTTACAGGAATGTTGTTCACCACGAAATATACTCCATCTTCTAACTCCGAGGCCGCCATCTTTGTTATGAGCGTCTAACCGGAAACCGGATGTTGGAGAATTTACAATAAAAGTCGCAAACGCAAACAAAAGTTCTTGGCACTGTACACACACACACACACACACACACACACACACACGAGAATTTGTTCAAATATAATTTGCATGTTTGTTTATATAAAATAAATTGTTTTTTAAATTAAATATTCGAGGGTTAAAGAAAAGCTACCAGAGTGCATTGTGGGATTTTTTCTTTCACTATACTTTTAGAAATGAGTATAAAATGACAAAGTTTACAAAATAGTGCACTACAGAGTAAATACTGTTATTTTTAATAACAATTTCTTCTTCATATAAAATAACTGACTTTTTGTTTTTAGCTCTGTTCATTTTTATAGATAATTCTACAGAGTTTTTTTTGTTGTTTGTTGTAACCGAATGCTTCATCAGAGCTTTTATAATAGCATTTTTTTTTTTTTTTTAAAGAAAAGAATCTTTGCTCAAAATTGCATACTTTTTTTTCCTTGTTTTAGGTCTTTGTACATCTGATCCTCATTTAACACTTTGTTTAAAAATGAACAAATGACTCGAAATAGAAACGA
The DNA here is from genome assembly GCA_024331685.1 of Stegophilus panzeri. Lineage (NCBI taxonomy): Eukaryota > Metazoa > Chordata > Actinopteri > Siluriformes > Trichomycteridae > Stegophilus > Stegophilus panzeri. The sequence continues at coordinate 20,584,844 of JANDJT010000131.1, read as the reverse complement.
AATCATCAGTGTGAAAAGTGTCACTTTTTATTAAAATAGATTACATGAATCATTTGTGTGTGTGTGTGTGTGCGTGTGTGAATAGAAAAACAAAACCTAAGTAATAAAAGGTGGATGTTTATTGCCGGTGAGGTCGGAGTCTCTCAGTGGATCCTAAACCATGCACGAGGTAACGACTTTAATACAATCCACACTGTGGGAGTGCAAAATTTACATTTCATTCGAGTATTATTATTATTTTTGTAAAAAGCAAAGAAGTGTGAGAACTTTCACCCTGATAAAACAGTGTGATAAAATCAGGATTTATCTCCTGATATATAAAACACCGGTACAGCACAGGTTCAGCTGCAGTTTATTCTATTCTCCTGTCCTGTCTGAAGCTCTGTGTGTGTGTGTGTGTGTGTGTGTGTGTGTGTGTGAGTGTGAGTGAGAGAGTGACGTGTGTTCCAGCTCAAGAGCCTGAGGAGTCGAGCGTGACGGCGAGTCTCATGCTGACGGGGATGTGATCCGTTAAAGTCGCCAGCTGGGTCACGTACGTAAACTCCTCGACCTCCTGAAAGAAAACAAAACCATCTTTCAGCTTTAAAAATAATAATAATAATAATAATTAATATAATAATAATCGGAACCGGTTTCTCCGCTCTGTAGAGGCATGACGCTGTAAAGCAGCGCGTGAGTCAGAAAGCAAGCAGATTTCCCTTCATGCACAACGAAGACAAACATACAGGAGGGGGAAAGGAAAGCAACACGGACACAACGAGAAAATAAGAAATAAAGCTGTAACATTCTGTGCAAAAAAAAGTCACGATGCTTCAAGGAAAACAAAAAAGTCACGATATTAGAAGAGAAAAGCCGCGATATTTGGAGAATAAAGTCACAATATGAGCGAGAGGTGTGAAGACGAGCACGGCCCACAACTTCTCCTTCCACTACGCTCGCTTCACACCTCCAGCGTCGGGGGTTCGATTCCCGTCACAGCCCTGTGTGTGTGGAGTTTGCATGTTCTCCCCGTGCTGCGGGGGTTTCCTCCGGGTTCTCCGGTTTCCTCCCCCAGTCCGCAGACATGCATGGTAGGCTGATTGGCGTGTCCAACGTGTCCATAGTGTGTGAATGTGTGTGAATGTGTATGTGATTGTGCCCTGTGATGGATTGGCTCCCTGTCCAGGGTGTACCCTGCCTTGTGCCAGATGCTCCCTGGGATAGGCTCCAGGTTCCATCGCGCCCCTGTAGGATAAGCGGTGTAGAAGATGGATGGATGGATGGATAATGTGGCGTGGACGCGGTAGAAGAGTGGTTATTTCTTTATTTGTAAAATGACGTATTTCTTTATTTTCGTTGCTCTGACGTGCACCACTGTTAACAGCGCTATACAAATAAAATGTAATTAAACCGTTCTGTTATAATATTACGACTTTATTCTTAAAATATAGCAACTTTTTAGTGCGACTCAAAATATTAGGACAAATCTTTTCTTGAAATATTAAGAATTCTTTATGCAAAATATTGTGACTTTACTTCCTCAAAATATTACGACTATTAGTCTTGAAATGTTGCGAGTTTTCACTAAACATTAAGGGTTTTGTTTTTTTTCTTGAAATATTATTACTTTTTGTTCTCGAAATATTGCGATTTTATTGTTTAAACATTGTGGCTTTTTTCCCCTCGCAACGCTGTGGCTATTTCTCAAAATATGACATCACTTCAGGTGTGATTATTTATAAATAAATGATATTATAATAACACACAGCAGGACAGAAACGAGTCCGTGAGCTTCAGTGAGCGAGAGGTTTGAGTTCTGCGGCGTCTCACCGTGTGCCAGCGCTCAGTCAGACTGCTCTCTCTGTACAGGAGGTAGTCGATACGGCGGCCCACCCAGGCCTCCCCGGGCTCGGGGTACATGAGAGGGGTGTCACCCCGGGGTACGGGGGGCGCCAGGTACAGCTTACGCAACTCTTCATTTTCCAGAGTCCTGCAGACATTAAAGCACGATTTTAAACGTAGAGACGGAACAATACCACGTTTCCTTTCTGATACTGAAGACTTTCTTTAAAAGATACCAAGCTTTAAAAAAAATATTTTTTTTAACTGAAGCAATTTACAGTTAAACTCTTTCACAGAAACATCACTTACATTATAAATATAATCAAGTATAAACTATAATTATAATAAAATCATAAAATCCTAACAACATTTTTTTTAAGTACAGTCCAGTCTCTTTTCCAGCTTCAAAAAAATACATTTCTTTTTCCAAAACTTTGGCATTTGTTACAGGCTCCAAAATTATTGGCACCTTTGGTAAAGACAGGTATAATATAAGATGGGTTATGGGGGGGGAGGACAGAGGAGAAGAGGAGTGGTCACAAGAGAGGACTCAGAACCCTAGAGGATCTGGAGAGGATCTGTACTGAGGAACCGTCTCAGATTCCTCACTCTGTATTCTCCGAGTGTTTCAGATTGAGCGATATAGGAGAAGCGCTGTTATGTTAGTGACGGGTGGTGGTGCAGTACAAACTGCTAAACGTGAGGGTGCCAATAATTATGATAAATCTGTTTTTGTTTTGTTTTTTTAACAGATTTTTGATTTTGTTTGAATAAATTTACTTCAATTAAAGGTTCGATTTCGCTCATATTTACAGCGTGACATTTTTTTATTTTACGCCATCTTTACCGAGGGTGCCAATAATTCTGAAGCTGACTCCCTGTTTTATTTATTTATAGTTTAAAAAAAAAAAAGTACCATCATGTAGCCATGGAATAATCATTCATAATCAAGGAAAGCTCATTTATAACCGAAACAGATTTATTTCCTCTATTATAAACGTGTTATAATAATTAATTAACCAATTAATCACTGAATGAATGAATGAATGAATGAATGTAAATGCGGTTTACCTCTGCAGGTTATCCGGAGTGTTTACGTCCTCATCGTATAATGTAGGCTGCTGTAACAGAGTGCCTGGGGAATGGAGGTGAGGAAAAAAAACACACAAACATCAAAAACAAAACAAAAACTGATCGCGATCTGATATAATCTGATGTAACATGACAAATACAACTGTAAATGGACAAAAAGTACGGCATGTTGTTCATTAATAAATTAAAAAATAGCGAATAGCTGTGGTGTAAGAGGAATAAAACACGCAGGGACGTTCTGTTTCGGGAAAATAACCAACTTCTCACACACAGAGCGTTTTATTCCTCTCACCCCACACGTCGTCTCGTCCTTTTTGTCCGTTTATAGTTACATTTAATGTCGTGGAAGTGTAAAGTCCTCTGTCCTGAAGATGTGGGAAATCTTACAGTTACAGCTTTACTTCTGACTGTTACAAAGCGCTGACACTGGAGACTCCTTCCATACATGTTACATAAACACATTTCTCCTCACAAACACGTCACCGTATCAACAATTATGAACGAGATCTACGTCACTACACGTCAATATAGCTGCACTATACGTCACTACACGTCATTATACGTCGCCAATCAGACTTTCCTCGTCATAAGCAGTGTGTGTGAAGTGTGTGTGTGTGTGTGTACCTATAGCCCAGGGTTTCTCTCGGCCCGCTGCTGCTCTGCACGGATCCGTATAGTCGTTAAACAGAGTGTGTTTCTGCTCCAGATCGTCGTCTGCACTCAAAAACAAACAGACTAGAAACTGAACAAAACTCTCACACTGACTAGCGTTCATGAGGAAATGATAACGATAACAGACGACTTTACTGTATTTCTACTCAACACACCGCACACAGCGTACAGGATAAACAGGAAGAGGTTCATAACCATTACGTCATTAACGTTATTCTGCGTGTACGTTATTTAATACTCATATTCAATACAACAATGATCATTAATGAGCATGTGATTACCACAATAATGTCAATGATGTTATAAACTCGTTATAAGACCTTATCGTGTCTGTGTAATGTTAGTTACTCGGTATATAAAAGTCTTTAACAGCTACAGTTACTGTAATTACTCGTCATATTCAACATAACAGCGTAGCGCAAAATGCTGCGCAATTACACAGCTAAATAAAATAGAAAGATTGTGATGAGATTTAAAAAAAAAAAAAAACTTAAATAAATTCACAAAAAAAACTTAATTAAATGAGAAATAAATCAAATAATTATTCAACAGTAAGCTACAACTGTGACTTTCCTTCTGGAGTTAAAATCTAAAAAAATATAGTTATAAAATGAAAATAAAGATAAACTAAGCATGAGGAGATAAAAACACAAAAATGGAATAAAATGAACTATACAAGAGAAACTAAAGAAAAGAGTTAATAAAATAATAAAATAAAAATATAAAGAGAAATATAGAAATATAGAATAAAATGCAGTGTAAATGAAAAAAAAAAAAAGATCCAGTGGAGAAAAAAAGGCTAAATTAGCATAAGGAAATGTCAAAAAATTAGAAATAAGAAAATCGTTTTAGAAGAATAAAGTAATTATACAAATTAAAATATAAATACTGAAAACGTTGTGTATTTTACTGAATCTGATTATATTACAAAGGAGGATTTATATATATATATATATATATATATATATATATATTAAAAAGTAAATAAATAAATAATATTTTAAAAGACTGCATTTACAGGGTATTGTTTGTTTGTTTGTTTGTTTGTTTGTTTGTTTTTGGTGACGTACCCGGAGAGCAGTTGTCGAAGTTAAAGTCTCCACAGAGCACGTCGAACACCACCACCTCGTCCTGCTGCCTGGTTGTGGTCTGGAACTCGCCGATCCACTGGGTGATCATCTCCAGCTGCTCACATCGGATCTCTCCTTCTCCTAAAACCAGGAGGAAAAAAACCCACACCCACAGGTTCAGGAGCTCTACAGAGACAAACACATTTCCGACGAGGCGTCCCGAGATAAAAATACGACGTGAGAGGCGTAAAAACTTCCTACCTTCTGGAGCGTGAAGATGAGTGCAGTTAACAAACCCCACCATTTTCTTCTCTCCCTTCTGTAATCCTGTTTGTACCTGAAAACAAAAACCGCTTCAGAAACCGTAAACACCTTCATCAAAGCATCAGCTCGCAAACATTCGTATCCTACATTCGTCTAAATGTCCATATAAGGACACTCACTGATGTCCGGTGATCGTATATTACTCGTCGAGTTACTGCGGAGTTAACTTAAGCCAATAAAACTAGCCGTTCAATGAGAACAAAAGTAATGGCGCGCGATAAAGGGAGGAAGAGGAAACGTTAGTGTGTCTATGAGCGCTCCAGTGCGAGCTGCGTTATTGGAAGATTTAGCACATGCCTCGCATTAACGAGGCACCCGTCCTGCATTTAGACCCCGTTTTGTTGTTTTTGGCTCTCTTTGCCTTTTATGGAGATCTGTGGGTGTGGCCAAATGTAAATGTAAAGGGAATACACTTGGTAATTTAGAGCTGATTGGCGTTAATCAACATACGTACAGAAGTGTGAAGAAACTTAAACGGTAATTCATTTTAGTTCGGTTTGGACTCAAAAACATTTACGTACAAACTTTAATAAAAGATTGACGAAAAAGGTGCGATATCTGGGATACCAAAAGGAATATAATAGATATGACTAGTTAGTAATCGAACATCGTACAAAACTAAATCACCAAGGAAACATATTTCAGTGTCGTTGTACTTGTTCCGAAGTTTCATGTATGATGGCGTGTTACAAGCAGTTAGCACGTGCACCTTGAGAGAGAGCAGGCCCTTAGCGGCGAGAGCGTCCTCTCCTCGGCTGTTGGGGAAGCAGCGGTACTGCGCCTCCATCACCGGGTAGCGACTGGCCACCAACAAGCCGCTGTTGAAGAACTTAAAGCAGGAGCCGGAGCTGCAGGCGTACACGCCTACGTCATACAGGATGTGACCAAAGAGCGGAGACAAAATCTCAGCCAGCTTAGCCGCCGCCCTCTTATCGAACACTTCCTGCAGGCACAGGATGTCCACATTGGCTGGAAACAGAGCCGACACCTCCACAGGTGTGTGTAACACTCGTGAAGGCTTCACGTGGCTTCCGTTCACCTGGAGTTCGTGTGTGTGATTGTTTGCTACGGCGCCTCCGCTGGACGTTTGGAGGATTTCTTTATCGCTGTCCACGGCCTGTTCCTCTGTGATTGGCGCTGAATTTTTAGAAACGTCCCCATTCTGTTCTGGTGTCGCAGGATGAGCGTTCGTGGCGTCATAGGGGGCGGAGCCTGCGTTCAGGAGGCTGGAGGACGGGCTCAAGGCCGCACAGCTACTTGGCGAGTCGACGAAAATACGGATATGCGGCCGGCTCACGCCCTGAACGATTTTGCGCCCGATGGAGAGCGCCCGCTGCTGCGTGTGAGCCAGGTTATTAAATCGCGCCAGGCCCCCGGGCAGGAGGCACAGATTAGCACTTAAAAACCCAAATGTCACCTTTCCAGACTCCTCCCATCCAGCGTTACGGTCCTGCATCTTAATCGTCACGTCCCGCTGCATATAAGAGAAGGGACGGCGTGCGAACTGGAGTGGCGCCCACAGCAGGAAACCCAGCAAAGCGAACGGCGCCGAGATGAGGAAAAGGAAGAGGAAGAGCAGCGAGCCGAAAAAAACCTCGAGCGGGTGGAGGTAGCACTCTTGCTCCCGTCTCTGCCTGCGCTCCAGCGTCGTGGACACGCACACGGCGATGAGTCGGTCCAGGAACCAGAAGCAGGGGAAGATGAGGCCCCATCCCAGGGCGTGAAGAGCCCCGACGAAGCCATTAGGGAAGGGCGATTCTCTCAGAGGCATTCCTCGTCTCACGACACCACAACAAGGACACGCAGCAACTCGAGACACGTCCAATCATCTCCCATCCGCCAGGGTTCTTTCATCCAGACGTCCAGCCTGCGGCCGAGTAATCTCCCTGCGAGTTTAAAAAAAACAAAACAACACGAGTGTATATTAAAGGAATACTCCAACATGTTCAGTGTAATCTCTATCTGATCTGCAGAGCTCTGGAGACGTTCTCCTGCCCTGAGAAAAGAACGGAAAAACGTGTTTACTCCAGATTCACTTACCACTTAAGTCTAAAGGCAGACGTTCAGCTCACATTAAACTGAAACTAAGTCAATTCAGTGTGTTTGAGAAAATAAATCTGTAGCACCGGTCCTCTTCAGTACTATTCGTAAGATATGTCTATAGTAGGAAGGTAATAAAAACATATAATCTATCTTTCCAGGCACATGAACGGAAAAAAAAGACTGGCGTGACTTAAATCCCAGAAATAATAATTACATTACACCACCTCCAACATGGAAAACTAATCCAGCCTGAATAGGGCTTTAGAGATGGAACTACTTTTTCCTGTGTGTCTTTACTAGCGTATGGATATCACAGAACCGGAAACTTGCACTGTATTGTTACTGTAGGCTTTGGTAAGACATTCTCTCATGTCTGCTTAATCTTCATCCTTACACCTTTATTCTTCCTGGATTCCAGGTACAGGAAAACGTGTCCAGGTGTGTTAACATTCATCAGCCAAAGAGTCATTTCAGGTATCTCCTCTGCTTAACATATTTACTGTAATATCCTATTTTTAAATATGGATTTCAATCTGCATTACTCCGGAAAGCTCACACACACCGAGATAATATCGTCTATAAGTCGATATGAGTTCAAATGTCACATCCAACAACCCGGAATTTCCACTTAGATAGCCAAAAGTCAATATCTGGTGTTTTATAGTCAAGATTTCATTCCTCCTCAAGTCTGACTGACTATATATATATATATATATATATATATAAAATATTTTAATGGTTTCCTTTAAATATATGAAGCTGTTAAATTTAATATAATATAATATAATATAATATAGTCGAAAGCAGGACAGCAGTAAGGTCTAAATAATCCAGTAGATTTGTTTAGCGAAGGACTTCCACCCCTGATAATTAAACAGAAAGGTTGAGAGAAAGATATCTCGGGGTGAGATGAGGACAAGAACAGACATGCACACAGTAATCCAGCCCTCGCCATCTGTCCACATTTTACCATCTGTAGTCAGCACACGAGATAAAATCAACACACACCTCCGAGATTACTTGTGTGTGTGTGTGTGTGTGTGTTCAACACAATACCGGTTACGCAAAGCATTTCGTACATGGAGAGAACTATTGTCTAGATCAAGGTGTGGTCATTTAGTTTGAACTTGGAACTGCATGTAAAGAAAATGTTTTTAAGCCCTGGGTGTAGTCCTGTTTGAAAACTCGAGGGAACGATGAGACCCAAAAGGCGAGGCTTGAAATCCTGAGACCACTGAATCGTTCACTGCTTTCACACCTTTACAGGTGCGTTGATAAGAACTGGATCAGAGCTTTAGTTCCCAGCGGAGTCAGTGAGTGTTGCCAGATCCATGAGTTTTTCCTCCTGCAGGAAAGCTTTTTAGGTTGTGTAGATTAGATCATTTATTCATTCAGTCTTCAGTAAATGGGTTTAGGGGTCGAGCGATAGCGGATTTTACCGATACCGATAACTACACTGGGCGGTACCTGCCGATAACCGATTAATCAACCGAGTTGAAGTTTTTAAAATTGAATCTGAATTAAAACGTAACACTCAAAGTTAAATATTGCTGAATTTTATTATAAAAATAAACAGTACTGACTGTACCATGAAAATGTACTGTAGCTTTTTTTAAATGAAATAAATATTAACTATGAATAAATATTAAAGTAAATAAAAGATAGACATCCAAACTGAACCAAAAAGTAACACTCCGAATAACGAATATAAATAGAGACGTCCAAAAAAACAAATTAAAAAACACTTCAAATAACACGACAAAATTTGTCCGTGATAGAGGCCGCTCTCGTGACGTATAATGACAGCGGACCCCTTCTCGGCCGTTCCTGCAACGGACTCAACCAGGAAAAACTAATCGGTGTGGATTTTTGTTCCAGCGATCGGTTATCTGTGACGATTAATCTGCAAAACCGATCAATCAGTCGACCTCTAAATGGGTTATCTTTGTCTGGTGGATCTGGAGTCTGTCTCAGGGAACACTCATTCACACGTAGGGGAAATTTGGCATATCCATTCCACCTACTGACACGTTCTTGGGAGGTAGGAGGAAACCTGGAGAACCTGGAAGAAACCCAACAGACACGGGGAGAACATGCATAGCTCCGCTCAGACAGTAACCTAAGCTCTAGATCAATTCTAGCTATATATTAGTAAAATAATTAAGTTATTAGAAACTAATTCGATTACTTAACCTAAACTTCTCTGCATGCACTAACGGTGTGACGTGATCTCCTCTCATTACTGGATAAATTAATAAATGTCGAGCACTGTGCACCCGTGAATTCTGTGATTTACCCTGTGATATACTCACATAGTTTATATTTTATTTATGGCAACATGAGCAATAATACGAGACCATTTCCAGACCCAAGTGAAAGGCCTGTTTAGGAACTCCTGGATGTTTTAACACTGATTGGATAAGAAACTGCAATGTAGCCCATATTATGATAGTCCCAGTGTCGCAGGTCATAAGGAAGCACAGCATCTGGAACACATGTTCTACCGGTTTGTGTTTTGGGATCTGTAACACACATCTGGCAACCCTGCACTAACACCTAACACCTGATCCAACTCATTAAACAGCCTTCGTTTTGAATAAAAAAAAAAGTGTATTTATTAGATTAGAGTTCACTCCAGAATCTTCAGCAGAAGTGTCTAAAAGCTCCGAGGAGCTGAAGTGAAAGGGAGAAAGAAAAGCAGGTCAGAATGCAGGGCCGGAAATGCAGCGGTGACTCCTGAGAAATGAATCAAAAGCGGATAAAATAAACAGGGTGTCTTATGGGCGATGACGTCAGAGCGGAACCTCGTTGCGGAACCGCGGAGCCTCGTTGCGGAATCGACTCGCGGAATCGATTCCTAAACGCTAGAAATGTGATGGAGCTCCCAAGATCCAAGACTCGACTCAAGACAAGCAGCGGTGGAACCACCACCTCCATTTCTCCCCCTTTTATATGTTTAGCTGAAATCTCCCAGAACATGCGTGGGCTAGGTGTTAGCACAGCGAGCTAGCTGAAGTTTACCTGGTCGGTGTACTCACCTGACTGAGGCTCGGTTCTGTTGCTGCTCCAAAACGCGAGGGTTTTAAACACGAGCTCTGACTTTCATCTTACTGTGAACCTCAATCACCACAAAACCGGAACACTGATTGCAGTTTGACTCGTTTCCTCCTTCTCTCTCTCCCCTTCTCTCTCTCTCTCTCTCTCTCCAGCGGTTTCGTTCACTCGAGAAGCACCCTATTAGGTCAGGCTCGCGCCCGCGCGCCTCTGCGCGTTCCCGCGACTTGTATTAAAGGTGTGGTGGAAGCAGAGCTAAGCTAAGTTTACCTCACAGCTGTAAACATACCCTGTAAGCGTCTCTGCACCGTTTGAACCTTCTACATGAACCATACGAGATAATAAAAGTTCCATTCCATCCAGTTTTATCTGCCACAAAAGCAGCTTTACAGAAATCCGGATGTAGGTTTAGATCTGGTGGTGAGGTGTTGGGGTAAAACTCCCTGACAGGAAATGGCACTAAATGGCCAACATCTATTATGGGATTAGCGATTATAAACCATTCTCAATAACTGTGTTATGAACAGGACACTTTCTGTAACTGCGTTCTCCTGTTCGGGGTCGTGGTGGATCCGGAGTGTATCCTGGGAACGCTGGGCGTGAGGTGGGAAAATACATACGGGATGGGACGCCAGTCCACCTCAACGCACCTTTCACGCTCACGTTCATACCATTTAGCATAGCAGGTCCACCTGATGGCATGTTTTTGGAAGGAAACTGGAGAACCCAGAGGAACCAACAACCCTGCTGGAAAAAACAAAGCAATAGAAACCATCACAGAATTTCTAATGGTTTCCACTACAAATACCATTACTAACCATTAAAACCATTATCAAATGGTTTCCATTACGTACAACCCCAATTCTAAAAAAGTTGGGACAGTATGCAAAATGCAAAACAAAAGTCATTTGAAAATGTGTTGCCTTATATTACGCTTCATAATGCACCACACATTCTCAATGGGAGACGGGTCAGGACCGCAGCAGGCCATGCTCGCACCCGCACTCTCTGCTTATGCAAACATGCGCTTGTAATCCGGACAGAATGTGGTCTGGCGTTGTCCTGCTCTGGATGGCAGAATATGTTTCTCCAAAATGTGTACATATCTTTCTGCATTAATGCTGCCCTTACAGATGTGCAGGTTACCCATGCCATGGGCACTGACACGCCCCCATACCATGACGGACGCCGGCTTTTGGACCTGACGCTGGTAACAGCTCTGACGGTCCTTTTCCTCTTTGGCCCAGAGAACACAACGCTGTTTTGTCCAAAAACTATTTGAAATGTCGACTCGTTGGACCACAAAGCACGATTCCACTGTACTACTGTCCATCTCAAATGAGTCCGAGCCCAGACAAGTGGGAGGAGCTTCTGGATAGTGTTGATGTACGGCTTCTGCTTTGCAAAGTAAAGCCTTAACTTGCATCTGTGGATGCAGCAGCGAATGGTGTCGACTCACAAAGGTTCACCAAAGTTTTCCCGAGCCCATGTCGTTTTCTGTTTAAATACAAGTCAACATAGATTTACACATCACTCCTTTGTTTTTATTAGCATTTTCCATACTGTCCCAACTTTTTCAGAATTGGGGTTGTAGAATTAAGGATTTAGGTCTTTAATGGTATCCACTAGACATAACATGCCACCAATAGAAGGCAACAAATTACCAGTAGAGACCCACAGGGCCCATTACAGTACAGTTTCCATTAAAACCAAGACAATTCCCATTCCAACCATTAAAACCATTACAAATTCCAGCAGGGAAGGAAAACGAATCAGGATCAAAACGGGATCCTGGAGCTGTGATGCAGCAACACTATATAAACAAGCGTACACACTCGAAATAAAGATGCTTTAGCGAACAATAACACTTGCTGATTTACCATCTTTCATTTCCTGAGACACTGTTTTGTAATTAAACCCTTTCCAGTATCTCCATGAATAGTTCTGTAGCTCCTATTACTACAATACTGATCTTTTGTTGTTTCTCTGGGAAAAAAAAAATGGTACTAAACTGTACCTTTTCTTGCCACTGTCTCCCCTTTCGTACCTTTTGCTTTAACTAGAAAAGTACATGTAGTGTATCTTTAAAGTCTTTTCTCTGTGAGAATATTACAGAAACCTAATAATCAACACACTGAACAATGGATGTAGACCAACAGTGATGTAAAATGCTAAGCTGGAGGCCATTAGCTTTCCTTACTCATTAGCTACATTAGCCTTTCATCCTCAGTTAAAGTGTGATAACGGTTCCATTAAGTCTGTTATTGTTCTTCTTGGTGTGTGGAAGGTGATCATATCTGTGAACTGTATAATAAATAAAAACATGAACAGTAACTTCATGTTCCAGGTTGTTTTAATGACTAACACGAGTCCTTATGTAGAATGTAGAAGCTTGGGGAATGTGAGATAGCGCACACAAGTTAGCGCTACCAAAGGAGGAGTGGCATTCCGTCCTTCTCCGCCAGGTAGGACAGGCAGCTGAAGAGGACCAGCAGGTCTTTCAGCAGGCTGGGCGGAGCCGTCTCCATCATCGTACACTGCAGGACGTCCAGGCCTTCAGGAGCCGTGTGTGTGTCCGGGCGGTCCTTCAGGATGCCGTACGTGTTGATGATGAACTCGGTGAAGGGAGGATGGAGCGTCATGTTGTAGCCCAAAACACCGAGCCTATCCATCAGATCCTCATAGCGCTCGATCAGCTCAGACCTGTACGCCTCGTCCACCTGTCCCGTCAGAGGATGCGTAGACACCTGCTGAGGACATTACCATGATATCACTGCTGTGACCTACGACCTGTAAACAGCTCATCTGTGCTGTAACATATAACTCACCTGTACTTTGACCTATGATCTATTCTACCTCACCTGTATTATGACCTATGACCTGTACTAGCTCACCTGTACTAAAAGACCTATACAGCCTCACCTGTACTTTGACCTGTGATTCATGCTAATTCACCGGTTCTTTAACCTATACTAGCTCACCTGTTTTATGACCTATGACTTATACTGGTTTACCTGCACTTTGACCTGTGACCCATAATAGATCACCTGTACTTTTACTCATACTAGTTTACTCGTATTATTGTGTTATGACCTATACTAACTCACCTATCCTTTGACCTATGACCTACACTAACTCACTTGTATGATCTTGTCCTGTATGTTCTGCACGGTGAAACCGTACAGTCTCGTCTGTTTGTAGAAGATGTGGGAGAGGATCCTGCGCTCCAGCTGGAAGGCCATTTCCCCCAACATCCTCTCAGAATCTGCAGATCGCATCAGACAACGTTTTAACGCTTCTACATACATTTTATGTAGAAAACAAACAAAGTGTGAATTAACAACAACAACATCAACACCGTTCTGTGAGAACGGAACTCACCTTTCACCGTCTGGCAGGACGAGGAGGACAACGTGTCAGGATGTGCAGATCTGCTCTGCGTGTTTCTGAGAGGAGACGACGTGCAATAAGGTCCGATAAGACCGTCTCTGAACAAGCTCTCGCCCACGACGCCGTCACACCACTGGAGCATGGATTTCCTCCCTGAATCACACGCGTCATGAGCACAGAAACATTCTCAAAACATGGTGACTTTTTAAAGGTTAATTGTTCAGGACAAACAAGGGACTCGTGAACAGCTATCACAAAATGTAAAACCAGACATTTGTGTAAATTCAGTTATTACTGTGTTTCATGGACTATAATGTAAACATCTGTTGTGTGAAATAACTCATTCAGGGCAGAACTAAATAAAAAACTTTAATGATTCCTCTTATTTATTTATTTAAATTATTAATTATGATTTTGCAGATTCTGCAAGGGGTGTGTAAACATATGAGCACAACTGTAATATAACTATATATTATATACCCTCTCTCTTCTTTTTTTTTTATTTATTCCTGAACACATTCTGTCCAAGCTGCTTTATTTATAAGCGACTTGTTTTTGAGTTTTTTTTGTTTTGGATTAAAACCCAATTGAACTGATCAGTCAAACAGACTAATCACTACACCAACATGACAATCAATATAAACACATATTCACAACTCTGGGTTGTGATTGCGTCTGAGCCGCTGATGTGGGTTACCTGCACTGATCTGGCTTTTCTCCGTGACCGTATGGTTGGTTGCGTGGAAGCTGTCCAGGATCGATCGCAGCTCCAGATTCTCCTTCATCACGCTCTGCAGCGTTCTCAGATCCTCCACCTCACGCCTGAGCCTCTCGTTTTGAAGAAGCAGCTCCGCATTAAACTCACGCCCAGCCATTACTATCGAAAACCTTTAAACCGTAGACGGAGCAGAAAAACCAAGGTTCACCTCTGAGACTGAGCAGCAGAATGAGGGGTTTGTGAGTTCTAACCCACAACAGTGAAGAGAATTTTGGAATGCGTGTGTGTTGCATCACAGAGACAGGATTCCACAGTTCCGTTCCAATTCCGTGGCACTTTTTAAGCATTGTGATTGGCCAGCGGTTCATTCTAAACACTGAAGCACCAATCTGAACCATGTGAACGTGTTTCCACTGGACGGTTCGGTACCGTAACGATCCACAATCCCTTATTAGTTCCTCGTTGTTTCCATCGCAGAGTGATCCGTACGGTAACTAAGCACCAGCACCGAATCGGGTTTCCAACAGCGACACGTGAGAGGCGCTAGAACTACTGCATTGGTCAAATACAACAATCACACGTCATACTCGCATTTCAACGTGGTCTAACAAGGCGTGGTCTAACAAGGCGTGGTTTAACAAGGCGTGGTCTAACACCAATGCTCCATTTACATTTTATCTCGTAAAACCTTAAAAGTAGAATTTTAGCAGTGAATTCATTCTACAACTAATAAATTAGCGAAGATTAGCAAGAAACCTGCTAACATCTCGAGCACGAACGCAGCTCTATGCTAGCTAATAAGCCCACATGAACGTAAAGACTACGCTCTGTCCTGCCAAGATGAAAGTTTTGGCACCCCGCGCTGTGCAGGAGACGTGCAACAGTACCGCACATTTCACTCGTAAAATAAACATCTACTTTCTCGCTTCACGTTAAAGAACTCGGTGAATTTCGACATATGCTAATTGGGCACGTTTTTATGCAAATCGTTACCAGGGCTCCAGATGGCGACTATAATGGTCGCCAATGCGACTAACTTTTTGATTTTGCGATTAACCTTTTAATTTTTCTGCCAGTCGCAAGTGGACACCGTTACCCACAAACAAAATTAAAAAAAAACAAATGAAATAGAAATGACCTTAGGTCTTGTTGTGTTAGACTACTGAACGCTCATCTCCTCTTGCGCATGCGTCTACCTGCCCTATCGCGTGCACTCCTGTACGCTTTCCGATAAATAAACTCTGCACTCTGCAGGGGTGGAAGCGTCGGCTGTATAGACGAACAGAAACGGGTTTAACGTCACGGTTATCGGGTTAAAAAGTTGGAAGTGTTAACTTTATTAAAGGTGTTTGATTTAGTTTGATGTGGTTTAGTTCGTTGGAATTTGAATTTATCAGTTATACGTAGGCTAGCTAACTGCGTAGTTAACTAACGTTAGCCAGCTGAGAAGAAAACGAAATGCGCAAACGAAAAATATCAG
>JANDJT010000131.1:20552481-20569080 GCA_024331685.1 Stegophilus panzeri | reverse complement strand
GCACCTTTTGTGCTAAAGCAGGACAAGATATTGCTGGTAAAACAGAGTTCATTACCGGTTCGAGTCATTTTAAAAAAGAAACTGAAGAAGCATGGTGACGGTAAAAACATGAGAACGCCAGGGATGGTGTCACTGCTAGGTCTGCCCCTCGTGCCACCCCAACCGTGACAGCAGGGCAACGTGCTAGTGATAAAGTCGCAGAAAAAGAGATGAGGGAATGGAAAATAAAATTCAATGCAGCCTACATGACTCCGAGCCTGAATAAGCAGGAAACAACTAATTATACATAGTTGAATAAAAAAAGTGAAGAAAAAAAAAGAAACAAGTGACTGGACATTTAAGTATTTACGGTAATATGATTCAATATGGGCAGTGGGGCTTGGTGGTTAAGGTTCCGGGTTATTGATCAGAAGTTTAGGGGTTCGAGCCCCAGCACTGCCAGGCTGCCACTGTTGGGCTCTTGAGCAAGGCTCTTAACCCTCTCTACTCCAGGGGTGCTGTATCATGGCTGACCCTGCACTCTGACCCCAACTTCCTAACAACCTGGGATATGCAAAGAAAAGAATTTCACTGTGCTGTAATGTGTATGTGATCAATAAAGACTCTATTACAGTATGATATACTGAACATTGCACATGTTGTATATGTAAAGAATATGGGAGGCAGAGTAAACAAACGCAGTGTGAGGTAGCCCTTTAACAATGATATCATATGACATCACTATAATTTGGCACCTAAATATTTTGGGTTTAGGAGCCCCTAGGTTTTTTTTTTTGTTTTTTTTTACCTGGAGCCCTGGTTACGCTTATGTAGTTTTAACTATTTTTCTGTCAAATCATGGAGATGTTGTGAATATTGAAAATGTCAGACAGATGAGAGGGGGGGGAAAAAAAGATTTTATTCCATTAAAATTTTAATCTAAGACATACATTTATCGAAAAATGTTTTTTTTTCTACTAATTATTCTATACAGATACAGCAATGAGACCTAATCAAAGATTGATTTAAGAACCTTTAATAAAACTAAAAGTCTATGTGTTATTCATAAACAAACAAAAACAAAACCCCCAAAAAAAGAAAAGAAAAGAAAAAAAAAAAAAAAAAAGATCACCACACGGTAGTTAACTGTCTATTAATATAGTGTTACACACTACGGCTAATGAATCACTGCATTAACGGGACTCACGACATCGTAACGGAAAAGACCTAGAGGAGGTTTAGATCCATATTTACAGGAAGAGCAGCACTGCACACGGAAATAAGGAAGTAGAGATAAAGTGGTTACGATAACCTGAGAGCCGATGGGGAAAATCTTTTTTAAAATTCAGATTTGATTGAGACGACGCAACAAAAGCTGGTCGAGAAGACGCCATTTTGGGATGCTGAACTGGTGGCTGTGTGTGTCCATTAAACGTTAGAAGATTAGTTAAACTGGACTGACTGTGTGGAGCAAAAGTGGATCGGTATGGTAGTGTAATAACAACAACAACAACAACAACAATTACAATAATAATAATAATAATAATAAGGTTCACTTTTTTTTTTTTTTTACACATACGTTGATGAAACAAGCTAGTTTAGTATTAAAGGTTAAAGACAAAAACCAGGTGTAAAAGGACTGCGTTTAAGCTCTTCCGCCTGTTAGTTGCGGCTTCGGCCGACGATCTGCAGGATGTACAGGAAGATGTTGATGATGTCCAGGTAAAGGTTCAGCGCTCCGAACACGTACTCCTCGGGACTCAGAGATAGTTTCTTGTTCCCCAGGAGCAGCTGTGTGTCCACGGCCAAAAACTGCGGCACAACGCAATACACGTTCGTCATTCACCACGCAGAAAGGTATTAAAAGGTAGAAAACAAACAAATAAATAAATAAATAAATAGGTAAATAAAAGTCTTACGCAGGTGAAGACGAGCGCGCCCAGCGAGGCGTACACAATGTGCAGGATGTTGTTACGGATGAAGATGCAGAGGATCCCGAAGACGAAGAGGACGATCACGCATACGAACAGGACTCCGGCACAGGAAGTGAAGTCGTACTTGCTCTGTGTGGGCGTGTAAAAGGGGAAGAAAGAAAAAACAAAAACAAGGCAGTGCTCTTATCAGTTCACAATCTCTGTTTACTCAGAAAATATAAATGAATCCACCCACACAATCGTCAAATTCCACTTAATTACTGAGCACTTCCAGGAAATTTCACCATAATAAAGTTACATAAACTGAGGATTAGAGCTGCTACAACGTGCAATGCATTCTGGGTAAGTTCTGCTCCTCGACTAATTTTCAAGCTTTGACTTCATCAACGACTCTTACAGGTGCAGTCTGTAATATTCCAATCATTTAAAAAAAAAAAACTTTTTTTTTTTTATTTCCTCTTCTTAAAAAAATAATAAAAATTTCCCACAGCTAATCTATTTTTAAGAAACAGCGTGAGAGTGTCAGCGGAAGAGAACGCCTCGTTTATACGGTTTCAATACTGTAGTTGTAATTCTCCTCACAGCCAGCAGGGGGGGGCACACAAACACGTTCCACGCAGATTCCTGTGAAGGACACGATTAAAACCAGAGCGCTGACCTGCAGAGAGAAGATCACCACGGTGAAGCAGACCACCACGGTGATGCCGACGGCCATGATGACGGCGTCCGTGTCGTAGAAGCTGGCGATCACGCCCGTCATGTACGACATGCTCAGGGTCAACACCGACTGAAACGAAAAGCGGTTCTTTTGTCTAGTTTAATTTTATAAATAAGAGTGATAATTTAGAACAGAAAAAAAAAAAAACTAAATTTCAGACTCCGTGCCCTTCTCCATTTCCAGAAACAAAAAAAGTTAATAAGTTAGTCCAGTTAGTAATATTATAATTATAATACATGTAAAACATGTGTATGAACAGTATGATGTGTAGGTCGTTACCAAGGCAACTAGGTTCCATGGGTGTTTGCGGCGGAATTCTCCGCAGCAGCTGATGGCGATGAGGGGAACGAGGAAGATGACGTAGGACACGTAGTAGGTCCAGCTGTTCTGCCTCACAAACTTCTTGACGTTGTGCTCGAAGGTGAAGAGAGCGACCACGGAGAAGGTGACGACGAGCTGCACGGTGAGAACGAGGAAGACCTGCGAACACACACACACACGTTTTAGTCCTCTTACACCATAAAAATGATTATAAAGAAAAGCAACAACAAACATTATCCGTTTGTAGTGACATTTAATGAATCGTTCCTGTTCTCAGTTACGTTACAGCAGCTATAAACTCATCGATAAGACCAAAAATCGCTACGTCACGTTACTGAGAAACCGCAAAGAATCGTAAACTCCTGTCCTGAAGTTGGGAAACTCTGACACTGGAGACTCCTTCCATAAACGATACATAAACACATTTCTGCTTACAGAACATTTTACACCACATCAACTATTCGAATAAATAAATTATATATATATATAAAATCAGTCCGCTGTACAAGTCCATGTGAATTACCTGTTACTATAGAAACGTGGTTTAAATTTTATTTTATTTTTTAAACCAAGTGCCTTAATACAAACCTGTGATTATCACCTTTAAGGAAATTTAAATCAACACCTTCTGAACAATCAGAACCCAGAATTCAGCAGCGCTGTGGTGTAAGATGATTTCAGTATTTTCTTTGGGTGTGGTTTTATTTACATATTCATGAATATGCAGGATTTATTTTTTTAAAGCGCTTGTACTTCTGACGCTGTTGCGTTTTCTCCAATGGTTCTGAACGTCTAAAAAAAATTTTTGCATTTATAAATCCAGCTGAACGATAACCACGATGAGTTTTTTTTCTCCACAGCTAATTCAAACAAACAAAAAACAGTTCTGCTAGATTATTCATCACTATAAATAAATATTTTATTTCACACAAGCCGGGGTTTCCTCACACGTGTAAATCTTTAGCCACATCAATCGAGTGTCAATCTTTTAAAATACACCTGAAACACAATTAAATTAAAATGTAAACACAATCCTTTACTCGTTCTTTTTGTTTGTTTGTTTGTTTTACCTTGCGGATGAACGCTCGTCTCACTGTTTTGTCATCGAACCCCGAGATGGCGATCTCCTCGTGGTCGTACACCGGAGGAGGCTCGTCACTTTGGTAAAAAGTGTTGGATGCATCTGCGTTTCACAAAACAGAAACAGTTAAAACAGTAAAAAAATAAAAAATAAAAAATAAAAAGAGAAAAAAAAGATTCAGATTGAAGTAAAATCTGTTGGCTGCTCGGAGCCACGCCCCCTCACCCGGAGTGTACTGGTACGGAGTTGGAGCTGGATTCGGCGCCGGGTTGTAGGGAGTCGCGTGTGGAAAGGGCACCTGGGGAAATCCGGGGCCGCCCTGACCATACATCGGATGCATAAAGGCTCCAGGAGGAGGAAAGGGAACGCCGCCGGGCGCTCCGGGCGCTCCCGGGGCTCCGGGCATCACGCTGTAATCCGGAGGAGGCAGGACAAATCCGGCAGGGTTCGGCTGCCCGTACACGTAGTCCTGCGGCGCTGGAGGCGAGGCGCTGTCCACGAATGGGACGTATCCAATTTTATCCTGCGACATGGCGACTATAAACACATTTAAAATAAATAAACAAACAAACAAACAAACAAACAACAACAAAAAACAAAAAAAACCAAACGGGGAAAAAAAAAGAAAAGAAAGAAAAAGATTTATTATTTATTTTACAAAAGCTCTGAAGAGAGTAAAGCCATTTAAACCTGGACTACTGATTAAACATTTCAGATTCTTTCTTTCAATTCTTTTCAGTCTTTGGATGTTTTCCCATCAAGAATTTTTCCCACAAAATAAAAAAAATAAATAAAAAAATAAAAAACACGAACACATCGATATGGTGACCGATTACAAACATCACGGTACGCTTCATTAACCATTTCTTCATGCATTTAAAATAAAATCCACAAACTAAGTGTTACAAATATAAACTTCAGACTAAAACTTTATAATATAAACTTATTCATGTATACAAGTATTTATGCATTAGTTTATTATGGACAAAAATGCACAAAAAAATAAATAATAAATAAAATAAAATAAAAAAAAAAAAGCACTGATAATTAAACTATAGTCCTAAATGAATCATTAATACTGACTCGTGACTCGACTTGGACTCGCGAACAACTGACTCGCGACTCGACTTGGACTCGCGAACAACTGACTCGCGACTCGACTTGGACTCGCGAACAACTGACTCGCGACTCGACTCGGACTCGCGAACAACTGACTCGCGACTCGACTCGGACTCGAAGAAGTCATTTTGGTTTGGCGTTCCCGATTACGTTCTCTCTTTACTTCCCCACATGACGGCATCAAACACCACATCGTTCTATCCATTCCTCCTTCATTCGTTCCCCATCAGCATGTCCCGCATCCTGCACCTTGACATGACGTCCTGCATTCTGATATAATGCAGATATAAAATGTTTGAACAGACTCAGTGTGGAAGCGGGGGCGTACTCGAACCCCGTTTTGTGAATGGAGGGCGGAGTCTTACTGCAGCGAGCTGAGGTGAGAATAAAAATGGGAGACACGGGCGCCTGGAAAGACGGACAGAGACAACCAGCAGAGCTGTGTGTGTGTGTGTGTGTGTATAAAATAAAAGCACTGAAAAGTGAAAGTGAAAGAAAGAATACAGCGCCGTTTGAGTTGTTCCTCCAGCGTGGAACAGGCTGCGTCTACATGTTTCTTATTCACACAGATAGACACCAAAACCGTACGCCTCTGGGTGTCAGAAACATGTTCCACACAAGAACTATTCATAAAAATAGAACAAAGACTTGAGACTTGACTCGGACCTCAGGGACTTTTTGATCTCATGATACCTTTGTATAACTTTATGAGTCTGTAAAATTTTATCATTATAAGCTGTGTGTGTGTGTGTGTGTGTGTAATACACACACACACACACACACACACACACACACACACACACACACACACACAATGTGGTGTTAAAATTTTGCATATTCATTTTTTTGGTGTCAAAGATATTTAAACGAAACATAACGCTTTTTTTCTATATAGAAAAACAAATGTAAAATATCATAGCAGAACCATCATGTGTGGGAGAAACTCGGGTGAATCTTAAATCTCCTCATATCCAATCCTACATTCAGTAAACCATCACGTACACAAGCCGTTTTCTTTCCTGTTAATCCATTTCTCAGAAAGAGTCGAGCTGTTTTTATCTTCTTCGGGCTTCAGCGGTTTTAACTCTTCACCACAAATTTGAGGGTTTTTTTTTTCTCCTTTTTTGTGAGTGATTTTACTTTTGTGGTGTTAAAATGCATTAAAAAAAAAAAAAAACCAACCCTACAGCGTTTAGAAATAATTAAATAAATGAGCCTTTTGACTAATGGGTCTGTAATTAAAATAAAACAAACCAAAAAAATCCGAAAGTTTAATAATAATAATAATAATAATAATAAGAAGAAGAAGAAGAAGAAGAAGGAGGAATCTTGATACAGGTATACTTTTAATTTCTGTTGCATGCATTTTAATTTCTAAAAGAGAACACGATCATTTATTAAATAAATCCTTCGTTATGCTTCATTCAGTCCGGGTGGAATAACACCACGAGTCTGACGTGAATATGAAATCAATAATTAATCAATAATTAATCAATAATTTCCCAGCTGGATTTATTTATTTAATTTCTACAAAACTTCCCAAATGATCTCTTCTAGTAAGAGATGAAAACGAGACTACTGCACCCTTAAACCCATTCTTTCTTCAGTTTTCACAACCTCAGATTTTCTTTATATTTAAATGGAATACATTTCTGTAATGTTCTGTAAATTCCAGATCCAAACTAAACGGCGTGATAAGGATCATGTGACGCGGAGAGCTGTGCGGTTTCCCGTCACGCTTCCTGGTGGGACATCGGACATGTAAACAACATGCATGTGGCGGGTCTTATCACCATCTCAAACCAACGGTTCGGCGAGTTTTTATACATTAAACGACACAAAATATACATTTGTTATGAATATAAATTAAATCATTAAAAGGTTTAGAGAAAGAAAGAATGAACAAAGGTTGTGCTGCTGTACTATAAAAGGACATTTTAATTAAATTATATTAAAGTATAGAAGACTAATAGAAAATAAAACACGGCATTTAAATTTTTGTTTATATATATATATTTATATATTTATATATACAGAGCGCAGATATATTTTAGTTTTAACAGAAGGTAAAGTATGAACATTACAGCGACATACAATTTCAAAGCGTTAAGGTTTATTTAAATTGGATTAAATGATAAAAATGGTGATTGTAAGAGGTTAAGGTTGACTTTAATAGGAATGAATGAATAAATAAATAAATAAATAAATAAAAAGATGTAGATGGAAGAATGAGGTGGTTTTCCATGTGGTTTCTGTTTCAGGCCTTCAAGCTTCTGCTGATGATATTTTATGACTTTTATTTATTTATCTATATATTATTTAAGGTATTTGTTTATTCTTTTCGGAGACAGAAGCTGATGAAGAGCTCAGTCTGTGTGTTACTTTACACTCTCACATTACATTATAGACACCTGGTGAAATATTAATCTCCATCTCACACCCACGTCATGTCCTAGATCACTGCATCAAATATATACATGTATATTACGCAGGTTTCTTATCTTAAATATCCAAACCAGAACCGAATTCAGATTCTGTACACTGTACGAAAAGGTAAACAAATAGTCATTTGTTTAAGCGCTTATTCTGAGCTCAAAACAAAGCTCTGGTCTGATCTGAGCTCACAGCAAAGTTCGCCACATTCCGAGGACAAATCGAACTATTTTCTTCATCTCCGACACACAGAAAAGCAGCTCACACAACACAACATACCTCTTTTATACTTCTCTGCGATTATCCGCCGTGTACTCCAACCTTTAACCGACTAAAAAACCCTGAATTTCTTTACACTACAATACCGCTGGAGCTTCTTAAGTTATTTCTCCGCCATCTTTATTTCATCTTTACCTATTCCCGTCAAGCTCCGCCCCCCTTCACGCTTGAAATGACAAGACAGCCAATGAGAGTGGACCTTGAGGTCACGTGGTGTAAAACCCGCCCTCGCGAGGTGATCCCAGCGTCTTGAATGCGTGTTGTACTGCACATGACGTGCGCTACGTCAACAAACAAACAAACAAACAAACAAACAAACAAACAAAAACACCCATGATTCTTTTTTTAAAAGCTTTATCAAGCTACTCACCATATGACTCCCCTTAAAATAGTTATTTATTTAATTACGATATTTTGTACACCATTTAAGTCTACCGGATACAAGTTTTCTGTGTATAAAATAATTATAATCTAATATAAATGAATTAAAAATAACTCAAAATCAACTCAATGTTTCTATTTTTTTTATCGTATTCATTCTTCGTGCACAATTCTTCAGTATTAATCATTACTCATAAAAAGAAAAGGAAAAAATACTGGGGTTTTTTTTTTGTAATCTTCCATTATAAAATACAGTATTTTTTTTAACAAGTCACTCTATATACTCAGGTGATGAAAATTAATATTATTAAGTAATTAATAAGTAATAAATACAGTACATGGCCAAAAGTATGTGCTTGCTGAAATCCAACTCCAGATTTAGCTGTTATGTACTGTATATATAAACTCCACTCTTCTCTTCTCTTCTGGGAAGGCTTTCCACTAGATTTTGGGGCATGGCTGTGGGGATTTAAATTCATTCAGCTACGAGGGAGTTAGTGAGGTTGAGGTCAGGCATCGAGAAGGCTCCAGTTCCAGTTCATCCCAAAGGTGATGAGTCAGTGGGGTTGAGGTCAGGGCTCTGTGCAGGACACTCGAGTTCTTCGACCTTCTTCCAACCTTCACACACCACGTCTTCATGGAGCTCACTTTGTGCACAGGGAGCAGGTTTGGGTCTCTTAGTTTCGCTGACAGAAAAACTGTAACGCTACAGCATTCAAACACACTCTGTACAATTGTGTGCTTCAAACTTTGTGGCAACAGCTCGAAGAAGAACCACATACTGTATGGCTGTAATGGTCAAAGGGTGCACATACTTTTGGCCTTACTGTCATACCGTCACCCTCTCCCGTCAATCACAGTGACTCTAACCAATCACGTGCGCCTCTAAGGTCATGTCTGAGGAAGAGGCCCGACTGCAACTCTCGTGTAAACACAAAGTCAGACACAGACACTTTAAACTGTAAACGTTCTGTATTCTAGAAGATCTTTGTACCCATTTTTCTCTCGATACAATATAAATACAGTTCTGTACATTATATAGGTTCAAATACAGCTCTATATACAAGTCCTCGTGAAGGAGAGCAGCTTGTCTTCCAGAGTAAGGGCTTGGGTTTTTCTTCCATCCACACACACACAGTTACAGCATTACAAACAAACACACTTCCACGATAGTTCTTCAGCTAAAAAATAGTCTTTAACCGCACGATTCCTCGAGTCATGAAGCGGAGCGCGTCCGTCTCGCCTCGTCCTGTTACCTTTTAAAAAATATATTCATTTAGTTGCATGAGTATAAAAAAAAAAAATAATAATAATAATAAGGCATGTGCTGATTATCAGTTATACGATCTGATCGTGATATATTAACACACAGTGTTGTTATTGCGAGCGTCATTACACCAGCTTGTTTTAGACGAATCGGAAGGCAGCTTTGTAACGTGTCCTTTACAAGCGGACCGATACGTGTTGTTGTTACATCGTGATATAACGCAAAACAGTGATAAAGAAATGACGTGATCAAATATGATAACAATGCTTTTTTCAGCACATGCTCGTTACAAAGTAAGATGTTACTCGTTAGTCAGAACAAAATACAAATAAACAACCGAAAAGCTGTTGCGGATTAAAAAAAGGGGAAAAAAATGGACTGACGAGTCAAACAGCGTCAGCGATGTGTCCGAGGCGAAGTCCGAGCTCGCCCTGCGTTACGGAAAGAGGCATGAACCAAGGTGCTTTTAATGCGTCAGATCTGCAGCTCTCTCCCCGTATCGAGCCTCTCGAGAGGCTCTGTGCATCCAGGACATGTCTCTCCAGTGCAAGCGTTCAGGCAACAGTTCCCAAAATAAAGTTCTTTACACAGATACAGTACTCAGAAAACCAGTAAGAAAACAAGGCAACTTCCTGTTACAAACTTCTTACCACAATCGTAAAAGTGTGAAACCAAAGATATGGCACTTAAGTGAGAATCAGTCACACACACTCGCTCTAAACGCACACACTCACACTCACACTCTCTACACACACACACACGACATGCGACAGCGATTTATTTTTTATCGCTACGGACACTTCAAAATGGCCGACGCTCCTGCGAGTAGGATGTTCAGATACAGCGGTTGCATGGAAAACTTTATTCGGTCCGTACAGGATATCAAAAACGCTCGATTTTGCCGCGGGTTGCTTCAAAATTTGCAACATGACTATTTTTTGTGCGTAAAACTACTCGAACTGGCGAAATCGCAACCGCACGAAATTGTTCCACACGCTCTGTCGCAGTGACGTTTGTCCGTAAACGAGATCTTTTCGCTGTACTCGTGTTCGACGCACGTGGATCGAAGAGGGCTTTGGTTGAACGCGGCACGTGACGCGTCTCTGCTCAAATCTGCGGTGATTTTGATTGGGGGGGGGACAAAACGCAAGCTCCTCGGAAAATCCCGGAGTTTGCTCGATTTTGCGTTCATTTCTGCGATCGAGAAATCCTGGCGGGATTTAATGACTATACGTTACATACTGTACATATTAGCTGACAATAAATACGTCTCCACCAAACACGCTGTAGGGCACTAGGGGGCGCCGATCATGAGCACTAAAAGGTTCGTAAATTCATCTTCAGGAAGCGACTGAGGTGTAGCGACCGGATCGATTTAAAAGCAAACGACCGAAAAGAAACGAAGCAACAATCGTAAATTTATTATTATCCAAAACCCCCCCCCAAAAAACAAGGGTTAGGGTTAGGCGACAACAGGCTTATTGAGGTGATTGAGGTGATTTGCCCGTACCTCTGGTCCTTTTATAAATACTCATCTCTACTCCGTCTTCATCGTTCGCAAACTAACGATATTAACGAATTCTCAGGAAGCGTTCACTCTTTTCTCTCGTCTCCATCCGAAACCAAACCAAATGTTTTAAAACGCAGAAAAGGGCGTGTCTGAGAAGCGACAGAGGTTTTAGGTCAATTGTTGCCATATGGCAACGATGTTCAATAGTGGAAAGTACCGTATAGTCAAAAATAACACAAAATGCATGAGATTATGATTCAAATGACTGCATCTTCCAGATCATAAGCTTCCAGACCAAAGAGTTTTTCTTCCACCTAGTAATCGTGTAAAAGTTCTATCTTCTAGGAAGGAATTAAAGCTCTTGTTGCTGTTATGTAAAAGTTAAAGCCCGCTTTTTACAGCTACACAGGGAAACAGTAGTTCCTGCCTATCAAAAAAAATAGTAGATAAATGAATTGCTGCATGCATTAAAGAGTTAAATACACTGCTGCTTTGAGTTTCAGAAATAAAAAAAGTTGTTTTTCACTAAAACTACAAGCATGTTTAAATAGTATTGTATAAAGATATACATTTTTGTGCTCCGAGATAACATTTGTGCCATTTTAAAAGCACAGCATGAGGACAGCTACTTTATAAAGTCTCTTATTTAACGCAGGAGATTAAGCTGACGTCAGAGCGTCGAGACAATTTATTTAAAAAAATCGTCTCGACAGTAAAAGTGTCCAAATATGGCGCGGCCTTTATGACGATATTACAATAACACTGGCGCATGTCTAACACACACACACACACACACACACACACGCACACGCACGCACGAGGAGAACACAAACGGTTTCAGTTTTAAACAGCAAGTCGGAAGCGTCTTTGGTAACACCTGATATCATCACGTGAATAAACAGTAGTACTTTCTCAACTTCAGCTGATTTTCCAGATCGTAGCCTCACCTCCGGAGCTGAATTTCATCATCACTCAGCCGTGTTCAGTGAAAGTGGTAAAATAAGGCCTAAAACGGAAGCTGGCTTGAAGTTAAGTTCGAGCTTAAAAATCATAAGATATTGTGAGGGAGAATTTGTGCAACGGTGCATTTGACATTCAAAGAGGGATCTTTCTTTTTCTCAAAAAATTTAAATACACAGGGAAATAAAGAGAGAGAGAGAGAGAGAAAGGTCTACGCTAGGTATGTGCCGACAATCAGTTCTGTACTATATTGTGATATTTAACGCGCTATACTGTTATGATGTTCCCTGTATTATATTATGAAGGAAGCTCTCTTATTACAGAAGAATAAAAAAAATCCAGCATTGCGTTTGTCCTCATGGAGAATTTTTGATCCCGATAAAAGGATCGTGGTATGATATGATGTATTAAATATCAGTTCTGAACCGAAACCATCCCATAATAAGTGGGCGTGTCTTCGCTACAGCAGTACGGGTTGGAGCTGTGGGTCGGTGTCCATGGAGACGGGCGATCTACTGAGCCAGGCCGGACGCACGAACGCGCCGTGACCCGTGGCGCAGCGGAAATACACTCGACCCTGCACCGTGCCGTTGTGTTTACCTGCGCGGAGACAAAACACACACACGCACACGCACGTCACATGCTCGTTAATTAATTCAAGTAATTAAAAGTAAGTGAGAAATTAAAATTGGAATGCAGATGTATACACACCTACAGCACAGTCCAGCTCCACTCCTACCCAGATGCCCTGGGCGAACTCGACTCCGCCCACATAGTGCACTGTGCCGCTCCTCGTGCCCACCCACACCTGCTCTCCAGGTGCCATCCAGTCGGGCAGCTGGGCCACCGGCGTGCCCTCATCGTCCTCACTCGAAGGGGCGGGGCTAATTCTGTCTCCGTTTCTGCGCTCCGTGTGCTCCGCGGCAGTGGGGCGAGGGGGCGTCCCGGGCGAGGACGAGGACGAGGATGGACCCTCGCTGCCGTTGTGGAGGTGGCACGGTGCAGCCAGAACATTAGTGCTCACGTGTGCCGGATGTCTGGGGGAAATCCCGGCGCGTTCTGCTTGCGCGTGCCAGTCAAAGTGCTCGCGTTCGTCCTCTCCGAATTCCTCCCCGGCGCCTTTGAAGTCCGTGAACTCCTGACTGGTGTTCGAGTGAGAAGACGAGGCGCGGACGTGAGCAGCCTCGTTTAAGGCACTTTTAGCGGTCAGGGAGTTCCTGGCGTGCTCCTGGAGCTCGGCGGCGTCTCTGGAGCCCACGCTGAGACGATCCGAACTCTCGCTGCCGGAGAAGGGCGCGTCTGAAAGCGTGGCGTTGGAGGTGCTGTGGGAGAAATATCCGCTCGTACAGCTGCTTGCCGTGGGACTGCGAGACACTCCCTTCTCCGCCCCTCCGCCCCCAGGCAACGAGGCCACGCCTGACGGGAAGTCTCCGCCCCCGCACAGGCTGGCGTTGTACACCTCGAAGTTGGCGAAGTCCTCAGGGATGTACGCTCGGAAGTGACGGAGAGAAACAGAGGTAGGAACAGCGCAGTGGCCCACCTCGGGCTCCTCCTCTTCCGAATCCTGACCAATCATCCGCGAGCAGACATTAAACACAATCACAACGCACAAAGGGCTTTCGATCATTTAGGCTATCTTTAGTGACTCGGAATAAATAGCAAGACGCATTATCATTTCATAATTTCACCACTACTAATTAGATACGGATTATGATTATCAGACTGAAATGCGGGTTTTAGATCGGACGTTAAAATCCAACGCAATACACCGATGGATTGTTTAAAATGGCCAGGAGTCCAGGAAGGACAGCGAGTTCGGGTGATTTCTATAAAATACACTTAAACGTAAAAATAAAATGAAACGCTTTTGTGTGTAACTGAGAAACTACTGCCCTCTGGTGGAGACACCCGCAACTACACCGTGTTCCCACTTGTGGTTTGTCTCTTGTGGGCCGTGTAGCGACCTCTACCCGCTTGTGGGCGTGGCCTGTCCAACACTTTTCTAAAATTCCAACGAGAATCTGTAGTAGCTTAATACAGCTTCTGAAGCTGACTAGTCGAACACAAATTAAGTTACGTGCTAGGATTAGCAAAGCAAGTTAACTGTCCTTACACGCACTCACCAGAGGCACCAGCGATCTCTGCCACTTCCTCCCAAGCTTTATTTTTCTTCGTAACATCTCTATACACGTTTAATGAGAGGTCGTGTATGACAGGATAAGATGAAACTACGGGATATTTTACGGGAACTAATTGCAGGTAGGAACTTAAGAGCGTGGGACTGAAGGAACGTCGGACCACACAGGCCGTAGGACTTGGATTTGTCATTTTATTGCGCACATATTTAGAAAATGTACTTTCACATATTTAGAAAATGCCTTTCACTCGCTAGTGTGAACGTAGGATAATGTGTGTGTGTGTGTGTGTGTGTGTGTGTGTTTATATTAGAGGGGTTACATGTTTTATAGATTGTACTGCATGCAGTTAAACACTGAATGGGTGAATTAGGAGACGATGGAGAGTGTGTGATGAGTGTGTGGAGAGTGTGTGGAGAGTGTGTGATGAGTGTGTGGAGTGTGTGTGATGAGTGTGTGATGAGTGTGTGATGAGTGTGTGATGAGTGTGTGGAGAGTGTGTGGAGAGTGTGTGAGATAAACAATTTCAGACAGAGATCCTGCTCCATTCTTGATCATTTAAGTGTTTAAAATGAAATGATGTGCGTGACCTGAGGAAGTGTACGTGTGTTTGTACGTGTGTGTGTGTGTGTGTGTGTGTGTGTGTGAGTGAGAGAGTGATTGGTGTATAGATCTGACACTTACAGCAGTGTGTGTAGGTGTGACTCTGAGGTGGGTGTGGTTTGTCGTGCTGCAGTGGCCCTCACTCCGAGCCCGTGGGCGGAGCCAGGGGCCACCCCGAGCCACTAACCAGCGCATGCTCTGTAACACACACACACACACACACACACACACACACACACAGCATGCAGTAGAGCGCATCCAGGAAGCTGCAGCGGGGGCCTGTGAGGTTAGGGCATGGTGTGTGTGTGGGTAACATGCAGAAACATTCCTTCTCACAGCCAAACTTTATACAAGGTGTGTGTCGATGATGGAGATACTCGACATGCACACGTGTGTGTGTGTGTGTGTGATCTGAATTTATTACTATTTCGAGAAAAAGTAAAATAAAATAAAATACATCAGCTTGTGCTCATGCTTCCAGGAAGTGACATCACACACAGAGCTTTAGCTTTATTTATGATATCATGATTATCGGTTACTGATGGAATGGATGCGATATGAGGTATGAGGGATGGGGTTAGGTAGAGAGAGTGTGGAGAGTGTGTAAAAACGTGTGTGTGTGTGTGTGTGTGTGTGTGTGTGTGTGTTACCTCCTGGCCCAGCAGAGGCCGAGCTTCTAGCACGCGCTTGGCTTTGCTCTCCTCCCGAACAGGCATGAGAGATTTGAGGAACTTGGGCGGCTGAGGCGAGAGCGCTTTAAACGGACTCGAGGTGAAGAACGTTGGACTCTCCGGAACCGAGCCTATGCGAAAAAAACAAAACAAAACACACACACACACACACTAATACACACTGTATAGACAGGGTTATTTTCAAAAAGTACCGTTCTGGCACGTCTGGATTGTGCAATGCGAGAAATCAGGGCGGGGCTTTAGGTAAATCTGATTAGCCGATCAGTAATTTGAACACGTGACATCACCGGTCGTCGTGGCGACATACTGCTGAGCTTAACATGATGTTTTCACAAAAATTACCTCAGCTAGACTCAAATGAGCTCTGTCACCATGACAACACACAACGGTTCAAAAATGGACCGATTTTGTGGCACACTGTGTGTGTGTGTGTGTGTGTGTGTGTGTGCGTGTGTGTGTACCGTGATTTTCCTTGCTTTTGAGAGGCGTGTCTTTTGTGGTTGCTGTGTCGTGATGAGAGCAGTCCGAGGCGTCGTGCTGAACCTCACAGTGACCCTGAAGATAGAGAGCATGATGAGGAGGAGTGTGTGAGGAGGAGTGTGTGAGGAGTGTGTGTGTGAGGAGTGTGTGTGTGAGGAGAAGTGTGTGTGAGGAGGAGTGTGTGAGGAGTGTGTGTGAGGAGTGTGTGTGTGAGGAGAAGTGTGTGAGGAGGAGTGTGTGAGGAGTGTGTGTGAGGAGGAGTGTGTGAGGAGGAGTGTGTGAGGAGGAGTGTGTGAGGAGTGTGTGTGAGGAGGAGTGTGTGAGGAGGAGTGTGTGAGTGTGTGAGTTACACACTTTGGGGTCTTCGCCATCTTCACCACACGCTGTCACGTCTAACTTACAACATGAGGTCTGCAAAACAAAACCAAAAACACACACATCTGTAATTCTCTGAAGTGTGTGTAAGTGTGTGTGTGTAAGTGTATGTGTGTGTGTGTGTAAGTGTGTGTGTGTGTAAGTGTGTGTGTGTGTGTGTGTAAGTTTATGTGTGTAAGTGTGTGTGTGTGTGTGTGTGTGTAAGTGTATGTGTGTAAGTATGTGTGTGTGTGTGTGTGTGTGTGTAAGTGTATGTGTAAGTGTGTGTGTGTGTGTGTGTGTGTGTGTGTGTGTGTGTGTGTGTGTGTGTGTGTGTGTGTGTGTGTGTGTGT
>JANDJT010000131.1:20500945-20519045 GCA_024331685.1 Stegophilus panzeri | reverse complement strand
GATCATTTGGTTTCCCGTTTGATTTCCCCCCCCCCCCCCCCATAAATGATTACAGCTTTTAAAAAAAAAATCCATAAATCAGATTTTTATTTTTGGCAAATAATTCACATTCAAATACGAGTCTGAACACCGACACACATCACAGGCAGAAGTTTGTTTTTAATCGGAAACTCTCCAAATAATCACACAGATCGACATCATTACACAATTACACACGTAGTGGCGTGGAAATCCCGTACAAACATTTAAAAGTTATTAGGAAGTTATTAGGAATATTGAAATATGCAGGCAGCTTGTGTTTACGAAATGTGTACAGCTTTTCTCCGCCTGCTTTCTTCTCCATCAAACTGGGATTGGTCAGCATGGCTTGGCGAAGATGGTGAACAATGGAGGTGTCAAAAAAGTGCAAATTTAATGAGCCAAAAAAGAATAAGAAAAAAAAACCTCTGTACACCTACTGGCTAAATTCAAGAAGGAACTAACTGAAATAAATATTTAGCAGGTATCGTTGGTAAGTTATCGTCAGTGAACCCAGGGACCGACCGGTGTTTACAGTCTACACTTGAGTCATTAACTTCAGTTTGATTTCAGCGGTGTGTTAAAGTCCTATACGGCTGATAATTAAATTAAACGCTAACGATGACGACACGCGATCACGTTTTGTGAATCAGCTGATCAAATATAATTTAAGTCGAAGTCACGTGTCGTTTTGTACGAACGAATCGGCTCTTCGAATCGACTCGCCTTGTGGCGTGATGTTATTTCGTTCATTAGAAAGTAGAGTACGAGTCCATTAAATGATTTCAGCCGTAGTTACTCAAAAGAACGACCGGCGGTAGTGTAAATATCCTAAACTTTGACTGGCCTCGAAATGTTTATTATTTTTTTTAATATTTAAAAAAACGGTGAGCTGAATCAAATAATATGATTCACATTGAGCCCTTCACTCCATCAATTTGAACCCGAAGTTCAAAAATACAGTAGCATTCTTTTAAATAGGCGAAATCTGAAGGCAAGATCAGGTGTGTTACACTCGATTAAGGCGGAGTCCTCTGATAATATCGTGACCCGTTCTAAATTTGATAATAATAATAATAATAATAATAATAATAATAATAACAACAACAACAATAACATCAGCATATTCCTAAACAACCTTGGACAAATTAGGCATGTTCTTAAAAACATTGAAAATGTAACGTGGAAAGTGTGTGCGCGAAGATTTTAATATTAAACAAACATTCATATCATTATAACTACGTCACAATTTACAATATTATGAATAGAAATTTGTTCTAAACCCCCCCCCCCCCCAAAAAAAAAAAAAAAATCAGATGGCCGTCCTTAAATCTGAACGGAGCACGCAGGGTGGCGACGATAATTTAAAGATTGTCGTCGGGTGAAGGAAATAAAAATACAAATAAAAATAGGAATGATCTATTAAACACTCCGACAATCGTACACATCAATGCCTCATTAACATAAACATATATATAAAAATGGAATATTATTAGGCTATGTGTCAGATATATATATATTATATTATATATGTCAGATATGAAACACACACACACACACACACACACACACACACACACACTCATGCAGGCACATGTGTGTTAGCGGCTTCAAGAATGAACAGAAATGTGGATACTGGGTTCAGTGGTCTGGAGGTAATGGATACGAGTTAGCAGCGATCTTCATCATCATCATCAAACATAAAAGCAGAACCGAAACGGCCTGATCAGTCGATGCTAAAACAAAGTGCTTGAACTGTGTGCTCTTCTCTAGGCATGTGCCGATAATCATACGATCGTACCATATTATCAAACCGTGATCTTCAAAAGTGTTATGACCATAAAAAATTTCTGTCTTTTTTTTTTTTTTTTAAATGATGAAGGTTAAAAGTGTACACAAAAATCGTTTATGGTTCGGGACACACCGCGACATCCTGTCATCTACAGTATAAACAGGAGCCAAACTTTACCAACATGATTATTCGGTATAGCCCCGCCCTTTCCTCTAAGCCCCACCTCCTAATATTTAAGGACTGTCCTGGAACGCTGGACGTGAATATGGATTATAGTGGTAAAGTTTTGGGGTTAAACAGCCGTCTGTGGCTTGCTTGCTAGCAAATATTTGTGATATTATCGTAAACTGTGATACATTTTTAAAATGGTGATCGTATGGAAATGTAAATATATCGGCACACACCGCACCACGCCTACGCGTGTCTGTTGTTATCTTCGACACAGGAGACACAGAGACAATACTGCAATGAGAAAAAAATATAGAAGAATTTCTCCAGTGAACATGAACAGTGCTGATTTTCACCCTGTCATGTCTGTAGCGCCACCTGGTAGCTCAACACTGGCCAAACCCAGGACCAAAGACACGGCCGTGTCGTCCTGATACGCGCACTCCCTCCAACGTCTGGAGCGCCGTTTGTGCAAAAGGTTGACTTTCTGTCCCTTCATCCTTCTCTTCATCCCTCCTCGGTTCCTGCAGGAGCGAGTGTGTGGAGAGGGTCTTTATTTCTCCACTCCGTTGATGGGTTTGTCGTTTCCGGAACCTTTCCCTCTCCTCCTGGTGGTGGGAGGCGCCTCTGAGTCCGACCCTAATCGTCAGATTAAGAGCAAATTCGATCCCCTTTATGGAAAAGCACTTATTTCTGCATCGTCAAACCACAGATATCGTGAATATTTATCAGTGAGTGAATCAGTCAGTGAGTCAATATGTCATGAAGTGGATCAGTCAGTGAGTGAGTCAGGTACTGAGTGAATCAGTAAGTGAATGAATCAGTAAATGAGTGAGTCACTCATTTGGTTAGTCTGTGAGACAGTGAATGAGTAATTTCAGTCATTCAGTGAGTCAATCAGTAACTGAATCAGTCAGTCAGTCAGTCAGTGTGAGTCACTCAGCGATCCAGTCAGTCCATGAATCCATGAACGAGTAATTTCAGTCAGTGAGTGAATAAGTTAATGACTGAGTGAGTGAATCAAGCAGTGAGTGAGCGAGTTATGAGTTAGTCAGAGTGTTAGTGACTCAGTGAGTGAATCAGTCTGTAAAGGAGTGCATCACTCTGAATTGATCAGACTGAGTGTCAATGAAAGAGTAAGTCAATCAGTGAGTGAATCATTCAATGACTCACTTCATTTCAATGAATCATTGACCAATTGATTCACTGAGTCAACTGGTCATAATACACTTTTCTGAGATCCCCACTGAGGGTATTATCAACATTCTGAATAGAATTAACAGGATACTTTTACACACTCTGCCTTGGGAATTTCTCTCACTCACCTTTCACACACACATCATCTCCGGTCTCGGTGTAAACGCTGTCTTCACACTCTGACAAACTCTACAAGAAAAGCCAGCGCAAAACATTAACACGTCACACAGCAGTCCTTAAAGCCACAGCATGCCTGTTTGTGTGTGTGTGTGTGTGTGTGTGTGTGTGTGTGTGTGTACTGGGGTTTCACAATTCCCCACACAAAAATCATAAAAATAGCCCAAGTATCATCATTCTGATTCCTCTGAAAAGATTTCATCTTAAATAATATATAGTAGTGGGCCACACGAACGCTACACTGTGCTGGATTTCCAAACAGGAAGTGATGCGGTGAGTTCCTGTTGAACTGGACTGACCTTCTCTCTGGGCCCATAAGTCTCGGCATACCACACCATCCCGTACAGGCAGAGGAACGTGATGAAGGCCTGCACACATGGAAGCGTCTCTGAGTTTGTGTGCATTGTGTGTGAAGATCAAATATTAATCGCTCTGAAGAGACGGAAAAATAGATTTTTCTCTCACCACACACAGGAGCCACAGAATGACGTAGAGGATCTGAGTCTTGGAGAACAAGTCCTGTCCGAATTTAACACACGCTAAAGCCTCGAGGAAAGCAATGGCTCTGAAGGAAGGACAAACAAAGCAATCAATAAAAATAAGAAACCAATGAATAAAAAAAAAAATTAAATGCATCAAGGAACTGGGACTATGCGTTTCTGGCTAGATGCGAGCCAATAGTCTATTTCATATCACGATATTCAGCATCATCACTTCTTTACCATTATCATTTCTTCTTACTCCGTCAATGAATCAGGAAGTCAGTCAACAGGTGAGTCAGTGAGTCAATTAGACAATAAGTGGTTCAGTCAGACGATGAGTGAGTGAGCAGCTGGTCGTTCCAGGAATTAGGTAATAGGTCACTCAGAGAGTAAATGAGGGAGTGAGTCATTTGGTCAATGAGTCAGTGGGTGAGTCAGTCAGTTAGTGAATCAGTCAGCCAGTCTTTCGATCGGTCTGTCACTTGGTGAGCGAGTTAGTTGGTCAGAGAGTCAGCCAGTCAGTCACTGGGTCAGTAATTCATTTAGTCAATCGGTCGGCCAATGTCTCAGAGAGTGAGCCTGTCAGTTACGCGTTCAGTCAGTCAGAGAGTCGGTCAGTTGGTCAGAGAGTCAGTGGGTGAGTGAGTCAGTCGGTCATTGAGTCAGAGAGTCAGTCCGAGTGTCATTCAGTATGTCAGTCAGTTGGTAAGCGAGTCTTTCAGGGAGTCAGTCGATAAGTGAGTCAGTGGGTAAAATAGCTCTTGTGGGCCGGTTCACTTGGTGGTTCAGTAAAAAGCTGCAGGGCGACATGTCAGCAGTGAGACAGGGAAACCAGGTTTGCACCCTCAGGGCCGAGGATGGTTTTACGTGTTTGCTTGTTTTTTTTAATTGTTTTTTTTTTTTTAAATAATGTAACTCTTCATTCGTTTAAAAAGTTTCAAAATAGTTTCTAATACTTTATAACTCAACCTCGCAGCAAGCAAAGCGTCAGCGCTCTTTGTCTATAGGCAGGCTAAAATCTACTAAACCACTACCAAGAATTTGTCGGTTCAAATGACGAATGAAAAAATGTCTAACCGTGCGTAAGCCTGAAGCAATCAGAAACATCCAGGCCCGTGTTTCACCTGCTGTTTCCATGAGCTCTAAACCACTGAGGCTACACAAGCGGAGTGCGACCACCATCAGTTAACATCTACTACAGCTCACAGCTATGCTCTGCACCTTATCCAACCACAAGCCACAGTGTTCACTGGTAATCACACACACTCAAACACACACACCCCCTCACAAACACACGACACCATGTTTTTTATCCGTTTACTATCAGTCGAGGGCCAGAGGGAAGGAAAACATGAAAAGGTGAACAACACAGGAACAAGTATTTCAGCTTGATGTAACTGATAAAGAGATGTAAAGTGTGTGTGTGTGTGTGTGTTCAACGTACCCAAACACCCAGCACTGTGTTCCGACTCGTTTACACTGCGTATCTGTGAGATAGGCGTAGTACTGCCTAGGAAACACAAAGAGAGACGGAATGAACTATTTTTGAAATGTATATTCTGCCAATGTTATTGAATGAGGCATGTACAGGTAAACAACAACAACAACAACAACAACGAGTAATTTCACAAGGAAATTAAAAAGACAGTAAAAGAAAATAAGAGTCAAGTAGGGAAATGATATTCACTGCAATAATAATACTCTAAATAATAAAGAAACAACAGAAAAACAAGAATGAGAGTAAATAAACAAAAGAAATAACAACAAATAAGAATAGTGTGTAAATATACCTTTTCAAAATTCATTAAAAGTCATTTATTATAAAAACAAAGTTGATTGAAATTAAAAATAGTTTTACACCTCGTTTTCTTAAGCGTACAGTAATGTAACTGAGGGGAAAAACAAACAAACCCCAGTGGAGTGTGTGTATGTAGGGGTGTGTGTATGTAGTGTAGTAGTGGTGTGTGTAGTAGTAGTGTGTGTATGTAGTAAAGCTGGAGCTCACCTCACAGTGGGGGCGGTGATGACACCGATGAAGAGGATGCGACCCCAGCTCAGAGCGTGGCATGCTGGGAAAACAAAGATGTGCTTCAGGAAGAAGGTGTTCAGCTCCGTCAACTGACAACGACACAGAGGAAACATTGACTGTGAAATCACACACACACACACACACACACACACACACACACACACACACTCACCTAATTATATATCTATCTGTCTGTTCATCCACTATCCATCATTCCATCAGTCCGTTCATCAAGCCGTACGGCTATTTATCTGACCATCCCTCTATCAACCTCTCAATCCATCTGTCACCCATCTAACTATCCATCCATCCATCTAACTTTCCATCCATCCATCCATCCACCCACCCATCTAGCTATCCACGAACCATTCATTCATCCGTCTATGCACTTTATCCATCCATCCATTCACATCTATTCATCCATCAAAATAATATTTTCAGCGTGGACACTTTAAAATTAGGCCAAAACCAGAGGAAATTTTTCTTTTCCTCCAGAAAACAAAACTAACATGAATGTTTAAAAACTTTAACTTACCTTTCTGCAGTGATGTCATCATCAGGTAATGACAATAATAATAATAATAATAATAATAATAATAATAATAAAAAAAACATCACATTTTCTCCGTTAGGAGAAATGACTAACCTTCTACAGTATCAGAAGGCATGGCTGTTTCACATATTTGCTATTACGTTTAAATCCAGCCCGTGTTCTGATCCGTGTGAATTCTCGGTTCAGATTTGTTCGCATGTGCTGAAGGAGCTGCTGAGGGCGAAAGGACGCGGAGGTGAAGCTCTACAGGCGCTCACTTACATTAACAAGTGTGTCTGGGGGCCTCATTACCATCTAATCTAATCAGCCTCTCAGGAGAGAACACTCACACTCACACTCTGCTGCTCCCTCTCTCCCATCGAAGCTGTGTAATTACTACTAAAGAATCCCAGAGAGAATGAGTAACGAGACCGTGAGAGTGAGAGCCATCGCTGTTCCCAAAGCCCCACTGTACCCAAAATACTCCTTGCCCCTTTATGCACAGTGTGTGTGGGCTTGTAGGAAGGTAACACACTCCTGAGTCTCACCTGCCAAATGATCATGAACAGGTAAACTCCAGTTACTCTCTGGAAGGAGGATTTGGGGTCGAACCAGCTCACGTAGATCCAACTGGCCGGGGTGAACTGCAGCACAGCGCGCTTGATCTTCCCTGTGGTGGTGTGGATGTCCCTACACAACACACACACACCCATGATTAAATTCAAGTTAAGTTTCAGGTTTTTATTGTCATTACCCTGTATAGTATACAAAAAACACTTCAAATAACACAATAAAATTGCTCAGCGATAGTTTTTATTTGGCCTCTAGAGGCCGCTCTTGTACTGTATAATGACAGCGGACCTTTCTCAGCCGCTCCTATTGGTGTGGATCATTGCCTTTAACCTATAACGACCTCTAATGAACACTGTCCCTGTGACATCTCATCTGTGATCTTAATGTAAAGTGTTATGAATCTGTACTATCGACATGAAAAGTTCCACTGAAAGGTCACATAACCAGACATGCAAACTGTCTCACTGATCCTAGCCTCTGTAAAGGCAGTGAGACACTTTGCAACTCAAATGTCACGTCTGAACGACCGTAGTGCTAAAACTTGATGTCTCACGTCATTTTGGGTTACTATTAGCCATCATCCATTCACATATTGCTAATCGCAAAAAAAAAGAACGAAATTATCATTTATACTTCACGCGCACTTTATAATTTTTTTTTTTAATTTTTTTTTTTTTTTTTTTTTTTTTTTTTTTTTTTAAAGCATTTGTGTTTCGACACGACGTTTTACAGATGTGGTGTGCGAACGCACTTGATGCTGGCCCAGTGGTACGTGCGCATCTCTAGGAAGTGGCACACGGTCATGCCGAGCCAGATCCCTCCGCCGTTACAGAGCAGGATGTCCAGGATCACCTGATCCCACCAGCACTCCGCGAAGTTGGGCAGGAGGTGCATGAAGAAGAGCTGCAGAGAAAAGAAACACACATTTCCTGTATTTTAGTACAGTTTTTAACACATTTTACTGGTTTATACAGGTGAAACTGCACACCTGTATCACAAGAGCACAGCACAAAGGTAGAAATGTGTTATGACCGTTTTTAATCTGGTAATTTGGTGTCCATTTCCAGGGTACTGGCTGTATACAGCCATAGTCATGCCATAGCTTGAGAAAGAGCTAATATCATCAAATAATGAAACTTTATAAAAGTCAAGAGAGATGGAATCCTTGTGGAATAGCACGTTGCTGCTCTGGAGTCTTACTTCTGAAACATATTTACAGAAGTAGTACAAAGGATTTACAGAAAATCCTCTTAAAAGCGAACAATAAAACCCACTGTAAGAAATGTAGGTCAGAGAAAAACATTACAGAAGATTTA
The DNA here is from genome assembly GCA_024331685.1 of Stegophilus panzeri. Classification (NCBI taxonomy): domain Eukaryota; kingdom Metazoa; phylum Chordata; class Actinopteri; order Siluriformes; family Trichomycteridae; genus Stegophilus; species Stegophilus panzeri. The sequence goes on along the minus strand of JANDJT010000131.1, from coordinate 20,510,761 downwards.
TAACTCGTTATGGCCTGCTACATTTAACTTGACAGATCAATGGCGATTGATGTGTGACACGAGATTAATATTAATGATAAAGCATTGATAAAGGCTATAAAAATTAAACACGTGGTCCTTTCTTTGGTTTGATGTCAGATTAAGTCTCCAAAGAGGTGCTCTCAGTCTGCAGAGGAGTTAAAAAGAACATTTTGTGTGCATCACTCTGCTGAGCACAACACGAGAATCAATTTATTACAGCACAGTCATTCAGGGCTCTAGGGGGCACTGTACCTCAGTGAGCTCCCACGTGATGCTGATGGTCCAGCAGAGACCGTAGCTGCGGATCAGCAAGGCCTTCATGCCCCAACCCCAGAAATGGCTGAATGCGAAGATGTCAAAATGACTCAGGATTCGCTCCCACGTGATCACATGACAGTTCACGGCATACTCCTGATATTTAAAAAAAAAAAAAAAAAAATGGTGAGTCAGCCAGGAAGGATAAAAGTGAGAAATAAGACAAGAGAAAAGCAAATATCTATTACACAAAGGTATCATGATATCTCAATAAAGGTCTAATATTATAATAACTCAATACACACGGCTGACACGTATACCATACCATGATGTCAGCCTCCCGCTTGGCGTAGCGGAGGTTTGGGTCCAGCCAGTACATGAGCCCCTTCACCTGCTCCCAGTTCAAGAATATGATGAAAACCAGGAACAGGAAGTAGAGCACACTCAAACCTGTCAGCCAATCAGAAGACCAGTTTTAGTCTGTCCATTAAAGGCGGTTATTTTACAATGCCGCAAAATAACTACATACAACTACATCTAGGAGCTCTATGGCTCAGGCTCATGTTTGAGAACTGAACTTAGAGTACAGTCTGGATAATGTACACTAACGTGATCACGTGACATTTCAATACATACTACTCCTGCAAAAAAATATTTTTTTTTTAAAATGGCGAGCCAGCCAGGAGGGACTAATATAGCAAGACTGCTTACCAAACACTATTCGCCATATTGCTGGGTGTGGCCTTGTAAACGGACCTGCGCAGGAAGAAAGCAGTGGTCACACTTCCAAACTTTAGATATTAAAGTTATAAGATATTAAAGATATTTCCACAGTGGAAGGTTCTTACCGTTTGGGAAGGCAAGGACACTGATAACTGAGAAAAAGAAGATAATGACTAGAAGTCCTACACGCAGATTGCTGTCTTGATTCTCATCATCTCTGTAAACAAAACAGGATACTCAAACAAAATTATCTATTGTCAACACCATACAGGACCGTACGTCCTATATTTATCCACAGGCTATTATTAAGCGGTACGCAGTTTGGGATGCTTAGCTAGCTAGCCATCCCCACTTGCTAAAACGTGCTACATGTGATGTACAATTCTGACGTATTAGTTAGAAAGTCAGTATGACGTTTAGAACGCATCAAATCTAACAGATATTACTTTGCTAAATACTGCGGGCATCGAATAAATTCCTCGGCTGAAAACTGTTAATGGAAAATACAATGATGCAGGTAGTCACAGCTAACTTTGTAGTGTATAACGCATCCCACAATGCAATGCAGCCATTTCATTTTTCAATATAATAGCTGGAAAAGACGGTGAAGCAGGTAACAGTGGCATCAACTATACATATAAACATTATAGTTTTACCTCAGTATAGCTAAAATATCTGAATTATTTATAACAAGGGATAATTACTCTAATAATCCCCCAGATTTTTTTTTATTACTTGTTGTAATAAACAAGATGAATGTTAGAAAATTGATCCTTAATAAAAAAAAAATTATTTTCACTCTGTGCCTCCATCTTTATTTGATGCAAAACCTGAGACTTGCTAGCTGCTTATGCTAATTGTTCCATTAGTGTATTTACATTGTACTCACAAATTAAGTGATTTTTTTTGTTTGTTTTTTAGATTTTTGGCTGCTTTAAATCTTTTTGTTTCTTCCGTCACGTCACTAAATTAGTTTTGTGTTAACATAGAGTCACAGTAATTGTGAAAATCCTGAGTAAAAAGAAAAAAAAAAAAAAAAAAAAAAAACGTTCCCTGAGGTAATTCTCTGAAGCCGCGCTTACAGAAGAATGTGAACGATAGGTAGTCACGTGACCGCGCAGCCGCCTATACCCTACTATTAGCCCTCGAATGTCAAACATTTACAATACGGAAGTAACAATAACGCACAGAATACCCGGATGTAGACCATCTTATAGCACGCGCTAGTCTGCGTCACAGATGCGCAAAAGTCTTCCTGTATCTCATGCGGGCGCGTGCATAGAACTTGAGCACGCGGTTTAAAATATATATATAACGGTCACTTTAAAAAAAAAAATTCAAACACACACATAAATAACGGACGCTGGTGTTGTACGCTACAGCGGCCATTTTTATTTTCATTTAGCATCCTTGCTATCTCGAGGCTTTACACACTGACTCACCTCGTAAAGGCGAAGTACATGAGGCTGAGCACGGTGCAGGTCAGCAGGGTGATGGTGTGAGGTTTGTAGAAGAACTCGATGGTGATGTCTTCCACCTGTTGCTCGTTGATCATGCGGAAATGTGTGCGGTAACATCCATCGTTCTTGCTCAGAGTGCGGGACCTGTACACGGACGCCGCCATTACTCGAGCAAAGAAACCCGCCTCCTCCTCCTCTCTCTTTCTTTCTCTCGCTCTCTCTCTATGACCAACGCGGATCTCCGGCTCGAGTCCAAATTTTTTCCTATTGAACGGGAAGTGCACTAAATAGGATGGAAGCTACTCTCATGGCTCGTGTACTTAAATAAGGTGAAACTAAAACACGATGAATGGATCACAGTTCCGAAAACACAAAAGTGAGAAACACAACGAATAAAGGATGGTAGAAGGAGGCAGGGCTGTGTCTCAAATCGACCTCTATCTAGGGTGTGTTTCGCGTTCTTGCACACTATGTAGTAAATTCTAGAACACGAGCTAGCACGCGTGCACTCTCTCATTTGACGTGTTCGTTACTTGGCACTTAGAGGTTAGCTTGTTGCTATTATGAACAAGCTGTCAAAACTAACGTAAAATTACTCTGCTTTTTATGACAGTACATTTTTATTATTACCAACCAACACAAAAAAAAATGTAGTTCACAATGTAAAAGCACGAATAGGTGAATGTAGGTTTGTAAATAAAGTAAAATAAAATAAAAATGAGAATTTTTCTATTCAGAATTAGCCATTATGCTAGGTCTGTGAAACCTTTAAATTTAACAGATTGGCAAAACACACACACAGCTGAGTTATGTTAACCATGTTTAATGAGGGAATTTAATTTAAACTTAAATAAAAAACCTAAATAACCTAAATAAAACATTTTCTGTCAGCTCCATTACAGTGGTCATGTTTCTCAAAATGGCGGAGCCCCCATGGACGTTCACTTAGTGGCTGATGTAAAGTGTCATTTTGGTTGAAATCTAAGCTTTTTCTAAGTCATATTAGCAACACGTCTGAAGAAAATGTTGATATTCCTGAGAGTTTTATATATTTTTATCTGTCACTGGTTTAGTACACTAGTAATTTAAAAAGTTTAGGCGTAACCTGTGCTTTGTCCTCATCACATTTTACAAACCTGATTTTGTCCCCACAACCTTTTGCAAGTGTAAAAAGTCTTTAATATAATAGCTCACAGCTTTTTAACAATATTCTGTACTAGTACTGTGCAAAAATCTTAGGCACCATCATTGGATCATGTCTTGGATGTTTATTTTATGACTTTGCGTTACTGCATTAGTTTGGAAAAAAAAAAAACAACAAAAACAACATATTTTTGAAGGCATATTTGCTTTACAGCATTTCTTTACATCTGTCTAAAATGTTTGGACACTACTGTATATCATGAACTAATTCATAAAAAGATAAAAACCATGATATTGTGGCATGATGACACAGTGGAGGTGATATATAAAGCCCTTGGAGGTGGGAGGAAACCAGAGAACCTGGATGAACACAGGCACTGGGAGAACATGCAAAACTCCATAAAGTCATGTTCATCTACAGCTTTAGCTTGGCCAGGGTCACGGTGGATCCAGTCTCAGTGAATAGAATGTTTACTTCATTTTTGTTTTCTTTCTTTCTTTTTTAAACTGGTGCTGTGGATTTAAACACGGTTTCAATAGAAAAGGAAGTATATAATTTCCAAGTGTACATGAACTGAAAATGTTTCACACTTTCAGAGCACTTTCAAATTTGGTTTGTCGAGCTTTTTTTAGGCTCTTCCCCAAAACTTTTCAAAGCAAAGTTATGCCCATGTTATAAAGTTTGCAACTTGTGACAGCCCAAGTTATATATTTGTGTTGGTGAGCTTACACCTGTACAGAAAAACCATCACATCAAACACATCAAAATCACCCACAGACTGCCGAGAGGCAATATTTCTGTGACTTCTTGTTCTTGAAGAAACAGTTTCTCACTTTCTAACAGTTTAAAGCAGATTGCACATGTTTTGCTCTCATATATGAATTGCTCTCAAATGTTTTCTTTCTTGTTTGCTTGCTTTTTTTTCTGTTAAAGCAGCAACCATTCCTAACAATACGTCTCTTGTAAAACCATGAAGTAATACAGCTACTGCAAGAATAACTTTCCCTTTAACTGACCACAAAGAACTGCAACACACACACACACACACACAGAGTTGCAGCTTCACACATAGGCTGAAGTAAGTGTTATTTTCATGAAGCACTCGGTCCGATTGCTCCTTTCCTTCGAATCTAACACACCTTAATGATGTTAATACACAGTAATAATTTTCCCGATAGGGAAACACGTGTAAGCATGTTGTTTATTGCTACACATTCCTTCTATATTAAATCTTTATAAAGGGATAAAAGTAATTCAAACATTTTGTGCTCCGTGTCTTTATACAGACTCCATCTCACTGAATAAACATGCCGGAAATGTTAAGCTGGTCTGCAGACATTTTCACACCTCTCTGTCCCACACACACACACACACACACACACACACACACACACACACTTCTGTCATGTAGCCAACATACGGTTTAATATGCAATGTCATACAAAACAGAACAAGAATGAAAAGATAATTTTATAATAAAAAAGATAAGAAAAAAAAAGTAAATTACATAAGTTTTCAAGGAGTCATCTATTGTGTTTATAATTTAAATGTTCTTTCTTTATCATAGTTCACACTTGAATTCATATATATATATATATATATAAAATATTTCAGTTTATATTTGTACTTGTTAAACATGCAAAATCAAACACAACAGCTTATTAACAAGCAGCTCATCAAAGAAACAAGTCAACAAGTAACTGCAAAAGCCTTGTTACACTTAATCACAACGATATGATTAAACGATGAGTTGTTCAACAGACGTGACAAAGACACAACTTATCTGAGGTCAAAGGTCACTAAACAGTTGTCTTATGATGTCTCGATCCAGTTTCAGTCCATCACAGCTCATATGTCCTGCTTCAGTGTGATCATGGGCTGAAGAGAAAAGCGGGACAAAATGATTTTCATGAATAATAGACACGTATAGATAAAGCTGTCTTTTAAAGAGACGTTATTTTGGACAAACGTGTCTGAAAAGAGGACCACGTGTCCTTCTCGGTTCATAAATCTACACTAACGTAGCACTGTGATTAAAAAAACAGTATATAATAGTCGAATATCTCTGCATGCTTGGTGTAGAATGAGGAATATAAATAATATCTCAATATAAGGAAGGATATTTTATCATGTTTATATGAACACTCCTCTGTCTGAGGGTTTCTAATTCATCTACACCAAGCACTTTATGCTTTAATCAGAGGTTTTCTGAGTTTATCTGATTTCCTTTTTTATGCGCTGTAGTCACATTTAATATGTTCCTAATGTTTTCTTTTCTAACATGTCATTATTTCCCATGTTCTTCTCTTACATTTCCAACAGTCCGCATGATCCAAGTTCTAAACAAAAGAAATCATGTCTTATGGATAATTACGTGAATAAACAATAAAATAAGAGCTTCTACGCTTTCTAGTAATCTGGTAAATCTAGCACCCTTAATTAAGGGTTCTTCAGTTGTCCTTTTAAATGTTCTGCGTAGAACCCGAGACAGAATTTGTCCCTATCAGAAAGGGTTCCAAGTAGAACACTTTGTCGAAAGCTAACCCTTAATTATACATCGAACAAGCGCCAAATGATTGTTCATTATTTTCTTAAACATGTCAGGAGTTTATTATTTATTTATCTCTTGGTACTTGGTACCTTAATTAGAAATAGCGGTTCTTCAGGGGTTCTTTGCATAATTAAGGGTTCTTATCCTGCTAAAAGGGAAAATCTGTTGTAAAGCTCTGTTGTTCTGTTGAGTCTTTCTGTTGTAGAGTGTTTTGTTTTTAAATACTTCCTGCATTTCTGTTCCTGGTTTCTAGTTTCTGTAGTATCTTACATGTGTGTTTTAAATGAACGTAAATGATCTTTGTGCATTACCAGGCTGTTGAAATGAGCTCGGCACAAGCCTTTACTCTCCCAGTAGATCAGAATCGCAGAGAGGAGAAACTCAAACGCGTACAACACTATGTTCACCACGCCCAGTCCTACACACACTTTTTTCTCTGACACTGGATGAGCCTGGGAGGGAAGGGAAGATACAAATAAATGATATAGACCGGAAATTCCTCTTTGTTGTAAGTCATGTGTAATGTGTTAATTACAGAACTGACCATGTAACATTGATGATCATGTCACACAAACACTATTTTAAAATAAGCTCTATAAGGAGCTGAGAGAAAAAATGAGAAAATGGGAGAAACTATGTTTCTACGTTGTACTGAAGGCTCAGAGGGATCGTCATAACAAGCTCACTCGGCGTATACTGTGATGTACTGAAATCATTATATGTGTAATTAGACATGAGTGTCATTGAGAATTATTATAAATAATTACCAAAAAAGGGAAATCAATGAAGACCAGACCAAGGACTATAATGATAACTGCTGAGAAAAGTCCAATGATGTTGAAGACAAACGATGCCTTCATCTGTTTCCAAAGACAAATACAACATTTATCAATTTCCATACAAACTGACTGATGACTGGCACCTAAAGAAACAACAAGCTTTCCATCAAATCCATAACCAAATCATTAGAAAGTATAGCGAGTGGAGTTTGTTCGTACCATGGACATTAACGGAGTGTGTCCTGCGGAGATCGCCAGAATGCCACACACTATATACTAGAAAGAAAAAAATATTTATCTGTTTGTGTTGTGTGAGACAATGCAATAAATTCAAAACAAATCTGAAATTGGCTAATAAAGTGATTCAGATGGCTGGATGATCCTTCCACATTTCCTTCTGCTCTATAAAGCCATCATTCAAATAAATGTCTGTTTCTTAATTTCAGCTGTTCACTCACTAGCCGTGAAGAACGAGATATAAACATAATCAGTGTCATGGTTTACCCTAATATCATTACGTTATTCATATATACTGTATATTTTTTTGTTAACTAATTCTTCAAAGTAGAAGTGAACAGTTTTTTTTTTTAATGTAAACTTGGACAACACCACTGTCTCACCAGGATGCTGGGAAGAATGTAGATAAAAGTAACTCTATAAACAGAATTGAAACATCTTTCATCCCAGTTGATCAAGATTCCTCCCAAACACATGATAAAAACTGTGACGATGATCTGAGCTGCCTTAAACACAAAAGAACAAACAAACACAACTGTAACAGTGCTTATTATACCAGATATGATGTTTTAAAAGCTCATGTAAGATAAGGACACAGGTATAAATATATACAGATCAACAAGTACAGAAATATAGAGAAAACAAACGGTATATAATGATAATATACAGAACCGTGCTTAAACACAGGTTTAAATATAATAAGTATTTATAAAAACACGCAAACAGTGTTAGTAAAAGTCTTTCACATGAACAATATAGCACACGTTGTCTGGTTTTGCGTGTTTGCCCTGATGAATATGCGATTTAATGAGAAACACAGGGCGGAGTCAATGCAGATGAATTCATTATCGTGTGCAAATGAATACACCCTGAGAGCATGTATTAAATTTGCAGAAGGCCATTTCCTCTAAATGAACCACAGCAACAAAATTCTATCATCTATTAAATGTTAATAATGATCTGTTTGACAAGATTACGCCTCAGTATCACAACACGATCAAAACGTTTCTTGACAAAGTCATGACTTAATTTTACTCAAATTGTTTTCGGACATGTAGTTCGTTGTCGTTGGAGTGTGACCCTTATCTTTTTGTACCTTTAATATGCGTCTTTCACCTGGAAATGTGGATGGGGTGTATGTTTACAGGTGAGTTAAGGTACATAAATGGACCATTTTTAGAGTCGATATTTGCCTCCATGCCTTTAACCTGCGTTATATCGGACACTCGATGCTTGTGTGGCAAGATTTAATTTCGTTTTGACTCTTCAGTGAGTCAGTGAGAGATCTGAACTCAGCACAGGACATACATCAGGTGAAAAATCCTATTACACACATGCTGTTTTCTACCCTGTAGATTCTGATTGACTTGTATGTCACTTGACTTTGGTCAGAGCGATGAATATAAATCTAGAAACCAAAAAGGAAAATGGATACACATTTCTAATCGTGCCGTGAGTCCTCCTACCCCGAGTGCTTTGGGGCGACCACGTTGAAACACTTTATAGGTGTCCTTGAACCTGCAGGTGAATTTTTCGGGCATGAGCTGTCCCTCTCTGGCGTTCCTGATGCTGCCGAGAGGGATAGTGATGACCATGCAGTCATCTGGTTTGAACGTGTACCTCATTGTTCTGGAGGGAAGTGAAAGGAGTGAATGTGACTTCATCTCGTATACAGCGAGATACAATGACAAGTGTCCAGAAACACTACACTTATCTGCACACAGCACAAAGAAGTCTTTAAAGTTCATAGATTTGACATGTAATGTTAATTGAGGTTTCCTCACTCTGATCTCTTTCATGTTAAGACAAAGCCGCATAAAACCTACATACACTGATCAGCCATAACATTAAAACCACTGATGGGTGAAGTGAATAACATTGATTATCTCGTTTCAGTGGCAGCTCTCGAGGGGTGAGGTATATTTATTAAGCTGCATTTTGCTGCAAAATCTCCAGAAAAAAAAGTCTCCAGAAGAACCGTGTCTGGTTCTGCAAGATGCTCAATAACACTTACAGCTCAATTCCTTATAAACCTGCACTCATTCTACCTGAGACTACTTTTTTTTTTTTTTTAAACAAATCATGTATTAATGTTTACTGCTCTTTATAGTATTTATAGAAACATTTAATTTCATTATTTTTGAAGGCATCTTTGCTCTACATTTATTTGCATGTGTCTAAGACTTTTGCACAGTACTGTATATACTATATATTTATATCTTAGATTTTGTGTAATATACAGTAAATGTAACATAATAAATAAATGCACTAAAAATAAACAATATTAAATGAATAAATACGGTAAGCTATAAATTTTATGTCATATATGTAATATATGATGTTTAAAAAAAAAAAAAAAAATTCTATAATAAAACCTCGAAATAACACATCAGTATTCAATATGAATATGAAAAACTAGTAAGCTACACGTCAATTTAACAAAACTGAACATGCATAGACCATATAAGTCTTATGTATAATATAATTAAATATATACAGCTTCGATTTTGTGTAATATAAATTTAACATAATAATCGTGAGCCCTACCCAAGTTGCTCCCGATGACATGCTAGCACCGTGAAACTAGTGGTGTGTGAGTGTGTGTGAATGGGTGATTAAGAAACAGTGTGAGCCGCTATATATATA
>JANDJT010000131.1:20482319-20497291 GCA_024331685.1 Stegophilus panzeri | reverse complement strand
GTGTAAATGTGACTTGTTTGTAAATATGACTTGTTTGTAAATGTTACTTGTGTAAATGGGACTTGTGTAAATGTGACGTGTGTAAATGTGACGTGTGTAAATGTGACTTGTGTGTAAATGTGACGTGTGTAAATGTGACTTGTTCTAAAAATGACTTGTTTGTAATTTTTGGTTTATAAATGTGTATTCATAAATGCGACTTGTCTGTGTTTAACTCCTGTTTACCGTAGCCGTGCGATGGCGTGTGTTAATTTATCTATGGATGTGATGGGGGATCACTCGGAGAGACGTGGGCATCGGGATGACGAGGGCCCACTGATTAAACATTACAGAGTCTCTGGGCTCATTCCTGCCCCAGAACTTCCTCTGCACCAGCTTCTGAAGAGAGAACCGGCAGTCTGGGCCGTAAGATCGCTTACTGCACCATTAACACTCAGTTATGAGTATATTCAAAAAATAAACGTAAATACCTTCTTTCTGCTTATTCTTCAGTTCTTATTAATGAGTTAATCAATCTCTCTCTCTCTCTCTCTCTCTCTCTCTCTCTCTCTAGTCTGTGCAGATCAGCAGTGGGGTTTTGAGCATTGGACTCGGAGTCATGTTTGCTGTGTCCTTCCCAATTAATCACCTGTTACTCATCTTGTTCAGAGTCCCGATCATCACTGGCATTCTGGTAAAAAAAAATAATAGTTTCCTATTTATGTTATAAATATCTCAGAAAAGGTTTAAGGGAACGATCTGCAAACAAATAAACAAAAACAACAACATGATTCGGGACATGATTGGTGTCCGATTCTTGTTTTTGTAGTTGCAGGATGTAGTTTAGGACACGTTGAGACTTTCTGTCATCCATATAGCACAGTTTAGTATCACTCCACCCCCCTCCACCCCCAGGCCCTGCCTCCGGAAGCTGTAGGAAATCTGATGCAGATTAAAAGATGAACTCTTCCTGTGAAAGCTCAGATAACACATCTTGTCTAAATATAATCAGCATCTTTGCTCCGGTGTAAAAATGAAAGAGCAAAATTTGGACACCAAACATGTCCAACTTCTTTCGCATTTCTAGAAATTACACAACATTAAATGTATCTATAACTGGATAAAAAGAAAGCATGAAACGCTTTTCTTTAATAAATTAAAAATTGTAATTGTGGGCAAATTGCTGTGCTATAATAACACACACACACACACACACACACACACACACACACACACAGTGTTTTAGTGATGTATACATTAGCGTAAAGTTCTTTATTTACAACATCGCTTTCCAGGAACTCTTTGTGCTATAAATCTTGCTTTTTTTTTTTTTTCATGTTATGTTTCAGTTCCTGACTGCTGGATTTTTCTCCATGTTGCTCTACAGACACCCCACAATCTTACAGGTTCACGTCTCTGCCTTATACACGTGCAATACTGCCATTTCTTTCTGTTCCTTTCTCAAACGCACAACATGTTCGTTTTCTCCCGCAGATATGTTTTCACTCCAACATCTTCTGCCTGGTCGTAGCTGCGATTGGAGCGGTGCTGCTGTGTGTGGATTTACCCAAGAATAGCACTGAAAAGCTGGAACATCAGGTCCTCAGATTCAAACCGAATATTTCTGGGCTTAAAAAACAAATGTTACTTGAAATACAGCTGAAATCAGCCAAGATATCGAAAGTTTGGTGTCTGAAAGCTTTTAACATGCAGTGTTAACTATGTGTGAACTTATTTAGTGTGTGTGTGTGTGTGTGTGTGTTTTATGCAGGTGGAAATCCTGGTGCTGTGTGTGACGTTGCTGGACATGCTGGTCTCCACCGTCCTCATCTTTTTGATTTTCGCAGAGAAACGCCGGCACGAGAAGAAATGAGTCCGCTCTCAGCTTTAAAAACCCAGAAGGAAACTTAATCCACTGCAAGTAACTGATCAAAGTCGAGTTATTGAAACGGACGCGCTAAAGCTTCTTCATCAAAATATTTCTTCGTGAGGACGGCCTGAAAGCATTTGAAAGCGAGTCGACTCTTTAAGCTGAAATTGTAGCCGAGAATATACGAGGCAGTTTGTTTTTTTGTTTGTTTTACTTGTTACTCTTGCAGTGTATAAAATAAATTCGATAAAAAAAATATCTTGCTGTAAACCTAAAGAATCTCTGAATCTTTTTGGTAATTAAATGTTTTCGTCTGTTCAAACAGAGCATGAGTTCCACTGAGGCTGAAACGTGAGCCGTCATTTATTAACAAAAGAAATCGTAAACATTGTTCAGACAAAATGTCAAGGAGTCGTTTGGCAGCTGAAAGAGTCAAATGATGTACTGACTCACTGGAATGAACCGGAATTCCCGTCACTAGTATAACAGTGTGATAAAACATCTTAAAGTTTATATATGTATATATATTATATATATATATAACTGCATCCTATAACCTGAGTGTTTTATTCCTTCACAGCAAATGATTACAAATTTGAGTTTACAAAAAAAAAAGAATGATACGTCAAACTTTTTATACATCTACAGTCCTGTTCGAGGTTGTGGAACGTCCGCAGAACAAGTTCCCATCAGTCCGCGTTCTCTTACATTTCCGCAGCTATAACCACACGCCTGTAAGCGCTAATACAGAGCCTCTAACATGTAAAAAGTTTTCACACCCTTAAGACACATGCCGAAGCTTCTGCTTTCATGGGGTCTCATGTAAGCCCGGGTGAATCAGCACCTAAAAAAGGAATTATTACAACATTTACTAGCAACCAATGCAGAAGTGAACCTTAACTGCTTCGTGTTGCAACAAGTGAATGAACACCGGTGAATGAAACGGTGTGATTGTATAACATCCGAATCCGTCCCAGTGTCACGGATTTACAATTTACAATGTCTGATTATTATAATTGTATTTTTAAAAAAAAGAAAGAAGACAGAGTACACAATATAATGCTGATGCGGCGAATTAAAAAAGTTAAGAATTGCTAGAATGTTCTTTAAAGTGGACAAAAATGGACCAGAACCACGTAGAACCAACCCGCTTCCTCTCATATTTTGACCTCTTTATAAAGTAAAACATATATATATATATATAAAAAATATATTTACTGTTAATTTAATAGAACTTAATAATAGTTTAATCCTAGTGCTAGAACACAATATTAATTCTAGAACTTCATATTACTTTAATGTGTTTGTATAAGTGAATTAATTTAACAGAGAAATTTAGTTTATCCTCCTGTTTAGTTCATTTTATTAGCGTATTAATCGCTGGTAGGGTTTAGATGTAAAAGTTGGAAACTTCTGCTTTTGTGTTCTCTCTGCGCTTACAGGCTGCGGTTCGTGTGGCGGTCGAGTCGAACAGAGAAGTGTGTGTGGTGTGAAGTTTGTCTTGGAGTTTCTCAAGGCTTTTTACGTCTTTACTCGACTACTACTGAATTAAACCTGCAAAAAAAAAAAAAAGAGAGAAAAAAAAATAAAATAAAATAAATGAATGTAAAAACATTTTTAATGCAAGAGACGGACAGAATGTTGGGAAATGATTTTATTAATTGCGTCGGCTCTAGAAATAAGTACGCTAACGAGGAAACATTTCTGTACAGAACACGCTTACAATAAACAAAAACAACAACAACAATAAAAACAAATTGTGATTTTTTTTTTTTTTTTTTGAAGATAAAAAGTTAGCTTGAGTTGATGTATGCGCTGGATGTCGAGTCTGGAACGTTCCAGCGGTGTGACGGGGTTAAGTACTGCGTAACAATTCGTTTAAAAGTAGGAACAGTGTGAAATAACGTGTGTACACAGCAGAGTTCAGTGTTTTACACGCCGCGCGTCTCGCCGTGTCGCGGTGCGGATCGGGTCGGGTCGGAGCCATGTCACAGCTTTGGAGGGGAAAAAAAGAAAAGGAAGGAAAAGCTTATTTAACATGAAACCTTTTACAATCTGTGTGCAGCCACAAACTGCAGCTCTGTTCTGTCTGTAAAACTGATCTGTTTTATTAACTGTATAATCGTAATAAACTTTACACATCCACGACTTTACGGTCTTGTTTTATCTGATATTAGTTCATTTGTAAAGGATCGTGTAAAAATTATGCAGAATAGAACGATGTTGTAGATTTCTCACTTGTATACGTATATATATACATACATACAGTGTGTCACAAAAATCTCCACTCTCAGGGGAAATGAACACTTCGGCAAAATGTCAATTTATTTACAAAACATCCTCTACATGATCTACATTTCTTTGTAATCACACACAGAGTCGTCTCTCCCACTCAGGATGAACTGGTGTTAACACATCTGTAGTTATGCTTGTAACTGCACGTTCGTCACAAGCTTGCGACAGCTTCCTGATCCGAACCCGAGAATGATTTCTATACGCTCTTCTTTATCAGAGGCGTTCTTAAAGGATATCTGAAAGAAGTTTATATATATATATATATATATATATATATATATATATACACACACAAACACACCCACATATATATATATATATATAGAAATTTTGGAAGACATTTTGCTCAAAAGTGTTAATTTCCCCCGATGTATGGAGACTTTTGGGACACCCTATATATATATATATATATATATATACACGTGTGTGTGTGTGTGTGTGTGTGTGTTTAGTAAATATAGATTTCAATGTAGTTGTTGAAAAATGTGTTCCAGAAATATAAATAATTTCCTTGCAGAAAATATAAATTGAAACATATTTGTTGTAGAAAATATAAATGTAAATGTATTTGTTGCAAAAATTTAAAATTTTAACATACATGTTGCAAAAAATATACTTTTTTTTAAAAAATATATATATTTCTTGCGGAAAAATATAAACGTAAACATATTCATAGAAGAAAATAAAGTTTAATGTATTGTTGCAAAAAAAAAAAAAAGAAAAAAAAAGATCAATTTAAACATTTATTGCAGAAAATATAAATATAAATATAAATGTACTTTTTAAATAGGAAATTTGAATGTATTTGTTGCAGAAAAAATATACATTTACATTTATATAACATATTTGTTAATATTTATTTGAATTAATACTTTTAAATAGAGTGCAGAGAGCCTGGTGTGAATATTCACCGTATTAATGCAGTTTACAATATAATCACAATACTCTGTTAAAACTATATATATATATACATCATTTTTATTCTAAACTAGTTTATTTAGTACATAGTTAAAAAACAAATTACATGAAGTGATAGTGATATAAAATATGTAAATCTGAAATGAACAGTCTATGAAAGTGATTTATAATAAACTAGGAAACACATTTATATCATGTTACAGTGCATTTATAAGCCAATAAAATGAATACTACTATCTGAGATCTATAAACATGTCACTCACACCGACGTGCTGATACACACACACACACACACACACACACACACACCGTGTAAATGTGAAGTGTAGAGGAATAACCACACACACACACACACACACACACACACAGGTACATACAAACACACACACACATCCTCAAACATGCTTACACACAACGCTCAGCTCAGTGTAGAACTGCACTTACACACACACACACACACACACACACACACACACACATGCAGACATACTGTACATGCTTATGCACTTTCACACATCTTACACACTGTGATTTCACTGCATTGTGTACAGAATTGGAAGGAGGTCACATGACAGGCCACTTTGAGGTCACATGACAGGCCACTCTCTTGTTTATGCCCATTTGGGAATCTTTTCTCCAGGTGAAAGATGGAGTGTGTGTGAGCCTCGTTCGTGAGCGACCGTGTAACGTTCAGAGCAAACTACTGATCAGAAGGTCGAGCCGTGAGGAGTGTGTGTTCTCTGTCACGTCTGACACTCACACACACACACACACTCACTCTGTGTGTCTGACACATTTCTATATAAAACACTACGGCTCTGGGTCAAGCTACAGGAATGACATTTATAGTGGTGTGTTCGTGAGAACAGATCACTGCACACGCGTGTGTGAGCGTGTGTGTGTGTGTGTGTGTGTGTGAGATCTCACCGCTGTGATGAAGCTGTTGGTATCGTTGAGCTCCTTGTGGAAGCGGTGTGAGGGAGACGAGGAGATGGAGGAG
This sequence comes from Stegophilus panzeri, assembly GCA_024331685.1. Classification (NCBI taxonomy): domain Eukaryota; kingdom Metazoa; phylum Chordata; class Actinopteri; order Siluriformes; family Trichomycteridae; genus Stegophilus; species Stegophilus panzeri. Next base: position 20,491,229 of record JANDJT010000131.1, on the reverse strand, counting down.
GAACAGAGGAAGGACGACTCGCTGCTGAAGGAGTCCGTGGTGAGGGACGAGTGACGGGGGACAGACAGAGCGCTCACGCTGCTCACGCTGTTCACGCTGTTCACGCCGTCACTCGAGGTGCTGTGAGAGGACGACTCGGATCCCTCTGTGACTGCACGCACACACACAAAATAAAGAACACATTAAAGAATAAACACCTGTGTGTGTGAGTGTGTGTGTGTGTGTGTGGTGTGACGTCATTCTAAAATAATGAGTGACGTATCAAAGATTTATAAAATCCGTTCGCCGTGTACGTCCCCGAGAACGGGCTGTCGCTATAGCAACGGCGACGAATCAGGAGTGCATTAATATAAACCTGTGATGAAGTGAATCGTTTAATGCTCAATCAAATAACTCAATCATTATACCTGTGAGTGATTCTAATCAATTCCTTCTTCTGTGTGTGTGTGTGTGTGTGTGTGTGTGTGTGTGTGTGTGTGTGAGGCTGCAGGGTAGCGTGTCACCTCTCCTCCTGCTGATCATTGTTGCGGTTACGTAAAAAACTCTGAGAAAATATGTGTGAGCTCGGCCGTTGCGCTCTATGCCTCCCTTCTGTGTTTGCACCAGTTTAACCACACGCACACACGCACACACGCACACACACACACACACATACACACACACATACCCACATACCCACAGCATCATCTAGATCCTTCATAGAGTGTCATGGTTTATTTAGAAACAAAACTCAGCCACTGGTATAGGAGGTGTTTCCTGTTACATTTCCTCTGCTGCTGTAACCACACACACACACACACACACACACACACACGCATGTCCAGCTCTGTCCATCACGCTGCCCTTCGTCTAGCAGCGCTCTACTCTACTGCAGGCGATGTTTCGCAACAACTGCTACTGATTTAGTCTCAAGCAGCGATCTGCGGGGTCCAAGCACTTCACAACAGCCCCCTCCGTTACGTGTGAGACGTGCGTGCGGACTCACTCATCGAGGGCTGCATGTCGGCGTCGTGCTCCAGCTCGTCCTCCTCGATGCAGTCATAGTGCCAGTGGGCGAGGGGCGGGTGGGGGGCGGAGCTAAAGAGCGGCAGGTTGAGGGAGCTCATGAAGGAGGACGAGGAGTGGCTGCTGGAGGAGGACGAGCTGCTGTTGGAGATGGTGGAGTGCGGTCTCTTGAACGGGCTGGAGTGGTCGCAGGAGGAGACGGAGACGGAGGAACGAGTGCGTGACTCTGCGGAGATAAACCCGACAACCCGTCAGTTTTACCAACCTCTGTTTATCCACGTGACTTCTGTCTATCGGTCAGTCAGAACAAACTCTGTGGTTAAAATAACTGTGACTGATTAAACACGGCAGCCAATGAAAACAGAGAGTAGGCGGGATTACCGCACGGTCAATTAAATGTGTGTGATATTAATATCTCTGGGTATTTTATTAAATAAATACATTTACTGGCAGAGGGGAAGTTGCTGGAGATAGAGATCATATTCTTTTTGAATCTATAAAACTCCTCTCTCTCTCACACACACACACACACAAAGTCAGGTCCAGGCATGAGAGATCGTTTTAGGAGTGTGTGAAAAGGAGGCGCTGAAAGACAGCAGAGTGTATCTCCGTCTTATACACAGAGAGAGAGAGAGACTGTGGTGATGATGGAGAAAAACAAAGCTGAGTAGATGAATAAAAGGGGAAAAAGGTAAAGAGGAACAAAGAGAGAGGAGAAACAGACAGTTATAAATAAACCAGAGAAAGACAAAGTGAGGGAAAGAATGGACAGAGAGAGAGAGGAACAGAGAGGGTGAGAAACAAGGAGAGAGGAAGACAGAGAGTGAGAGAGGTAGTCAATGAAATAGAGAAAGACAAAGTGATGGAAAGAGAGATAGAGAGGACAACAGGGAGAGAGAGAGACAGAGAAAGGTAGAGAGAGACAGAGAAAAAGTGAGGATGACAAAGAGAGAGAGAGAGAGAGGTCAACATGGAGAGAGAGAGAGACAGAGAGATAGAGACAGAGAAAGAGGAAGACAGGGAGAGAGAGAGAGATACAGAGATAGAGAATGCTCAAAAACAAATAAAGGTAAATAAACAGAGAAAGAGAGAGAGAGTAAGATAAAGAGAAACAGAGAAAGAGTGAGGAAAATAATGGACAGAAAGAGAGAGAGAGAGAGAGAGAGAGAGAGGAGTAAATATCGGAGGGAAAGAACAGGAGAGATAGATAAGAGAGAACGGCTGCCATGCACAAAAGATTCTTCTAGATTATTTTAATAGTTCACATTACAGATAAATAAATAATAAACAGACACAAAAAAATACACACACACACACACACACACATACACAAACACAGAGAGAGAGAGAGAGAGAGAGAGATGTGAAGAAGTATAAGAAGTGGACATACCTGTTCCTTTCATGATGTAATCTACAGCTCGGTCGCTGATGGCTGCGTCGCTTGGTTTGATGTCCATGTACGGCTTGTTGCCGATTCCCATAGAGACCATCTCCTGCATCCGCAACTCTATTGATCAGAAGAGACGTGTGTGTGTGTGAGAGAGAGAGAGAGAGAGAGAGAGCGAGAGAGAGAAATACCAGGATAAAGCTACATGGTATCTGAGCGAGGGAGGTTAAGATACAGGTATTTCAGTACAGATGATCAGTACTGCTCCTGTCCACCAGAGGGTGCAGTGTCTTGCACAGACAGAATTAAGAACCTTTTGCCAGTAGTCACCTAAAATTAAATATAGCTACCAATCAAATCACTTCTAACATAAACTCAAACTTGAAAAACGTTAGGCCACGCCCCCCAGCTGAGTCTGCAACCAAACTTAATGCTGAGGAAGGTCGTGATGGTGCTGAAAACAGTGGACAGGCCACGCCCACAAGTGACACGAGCGAGTAGTCACTTGCTAATGTGAACGTAGCGTTAGCTGACCTCTGTTTCTGAGCGCTTGTCTCCACAGGATCTTGCCGATGATGGAGGTCCAGGCCGCCTTGCTCTCGGCCGAGCTGGCCTGCAGGATGAACGTGTCCTGGGACTTCCTGCGCCGGAACCAGATCTCGAAGCGGAGGCCGCTGTCGCCCACGTTCTCCGTCATCCCGATCTCTGCGGTCTGCGGGAAACGGTAGCGATGTTAACCCGTATAACCATCGATTAACGCTGAGTTTGAGATGTTTAAACCCTTCACCTTAAAAGACTGCTTGTAGATGTAGATGTCGTATCCCCCTTCAATCTTTTTAGTTTTGCTAAACAGGATGAGGTCCTCGAAAAGGAAGACGTGTCGGAGGTACTTCCTGCGTCCGCACCACACTATGAACTCGTCCTGACACCTCAGCTGGCCCTGTTCCTTCAGATTCACCTACAAAACCGTAACGGAGAAATATCACCTCACGTGTCCTTGAACTCTAAAAGCACTGGAGCAACGGAATCACACACGCTTCTTACATCACATCCTCTGATGGCGTCCATGGCGAGCAGGTCGTTGCCGTGGCGCAGCTGGAACTTGACCATTTCCTCGGCGGTCCTGAGGTCGGCGAGCTCCTGCTCCTGCGATTGGCTGCACTCTTTTATCAGGTCCTTCAGCAGCAGGGCGTATTTACTCATCCTCTGGATGGGCTTCAGCAGGTAGGACGCCAGGTCCATCTTGTCCTCCAGCTCCACCTGCTTATACTACGGGAAAAACCCATCAGCGTTTTGAAGACTTGGGAAAATTTTTTGTTGAACACACATGAACGACATCACAAAGTCGTAATTCCGAGTGGGAAACTCGCGATTTACTTTGAGCTCCGAGTTTCTGAGTCGGAATCGACGGATGCAACGTCTGTAGTTGACGGTAAATTAGTTGAAAACGAATATTTATTCACCTCAGAAGCTGATTTCAGTTATTTTCGTAATTACCCATTGTACAATTACGAAATGATATGTAACGATGAAGTTTACAGCGGCTTCAAAAACTGATTAAACACATAAAAGAACAAAACACACCTGATGATTCTTTGCTGTTCATTTTCTAGAAGCAGAATTGAAAAAACTTGCTGTATTTTTTGTAGTTAATTAAGAGGAGGTACACCGCCATCTCGCTCCGACCAAAGTGAACGCACCTGACGTCGTAATTACGACTTCCCAGGAGGACTTGAACACACAGTAATACACAAAATGGCCGAGGGGGTATAATATACAAAATGGCTGCGACCCTGACCAGAATAGAGCGCTTACTAAAGATGAATTAATAATATACAAAATAATAAATATTACCTGTGATAAAAGCAGTGTAACACACCCTCTAATAGCTTATCGCTTTGTTTTAATACACCTCACTTTATTATGATAATTCATGTAAATGAGTGTTTTTGAGAAACGGTATTAAAGTGGTTTAGCGCAGAAGGAATGGAGGTGTTTTCAAGAACGTGTTCTTTAGCGGATCTCCGTCACGCTGCCTTTATTCTGTACCTGAGCTGTTTAACCTAATGCCTCAGACAGGTGTTTCTCACCTTGAAGAAAGCGTTGCCGTGGCTGGTGAGCAGGGCGTCGGAGCGCGGTTTGTTCTTACTGTACAGAGCATACATTCCAAACTGGTCCTCCTGTCAATCACACACATACACACACGTCATTCGTATTTAATGGCCTTAAGACCCGGACATTCCGGTGATGCCTCTTGGATTTAGAGTCTTCCAGAAGAAGAAACGGGTTTGTGATGGCGGTGTGATGTTTTGTAAAGAACTCACGTGTCTCAGGAAGCAGGTGCTGACCGAAAGCGGGGAATGTGCACACTGCTCCAGATCCTTCAGGAAGTACTGGCTGTGGAAGTCGCACAGCTTCTCCAGGTTTCCGAAGACGATGCTGCGCTTTCCTCGGAGGTCCTGCGGCAGGTCCGGCCTCTCCATCTCCGGGAAGTAGTGCTCCATGATGTAGGAGAGGGAACGCACGTACTCTCTCTCAGTGGAGATCATCTCGTCCATGATGTGCTGGATTTTACTGCATGCAAAAAAGTGAAAAATTAACTAATTTCATCCATCCAACTTTCACAGTGTGTGTGTGTGTGTGTGTGTGTGTGTGTGTGTGTCCCACCTGCTCTGTCTCTTGTTCTCACCATCCCCCGGTCTTCCCTGACTTATGGAGGGTGATGGGAGGCTCCTGCTCCGTGCCAGCACTGGACTCTTCATGTGTGGCCTCTGCAGCTTCTTCTCCACACACGTGTTGTTACTGAGTTCGAGCCCTCTGATGTAGACCCCCAGGTAGCTGTGGTGTCCCGAGAGCTCAGAGCTCAGCGTCTTCTTCATCATCTTCTTCAGCGGAGGCCTGCGGTGTCTGGCTCCGGGCTCCGAGCGACAGGAATAAGACGAGTCAATGGTGCAGTCGCTGTCCGTGTCGTCCAGCGGCAGTGGAGAGAGTTTATCTCTCTCGGGAGGGAAAAGAAAAGATCCGGAAGGAGATTGGTTTTTTGAGAACGGACCTGCCGAGTGAGGTTTCTCGTCCTCGAACTCGAAGGTGTGTTTAATCTCGGGGAGAGAACTTCTGCTCTCTCCACACTGCAAATCCATGCATGCTATGGGTATTTCCCTGGGTTTCGAAAGCTCAGAGGTTAGAGAAGAGTCAGACGAGGGTTCCTCTCGCACTGCCGCTCTCTCTAACGCCTCCTCTAGCTGTTTCCGGGTCTCCTGGCACTTCGTCCAGATGTGGTTCCAGTGGTGGAGCTGGCGGGGACTGCCCAGCGTGGCCACTGTGTCGTTCAGAGAGCTGAAGTTCTCCATGGAGAACTTAGTGGCCTCGTTGTGGTAGTCCTGCAAAGTCTTCAGAACTTCAGGTGAGAAGCTCACGATGTTCTCTTCCAAATCCAGATGCTTGAAATAGTCCTCGCAGTGCGTCATCCACTGCTGAGCCTGCGAGACGACGATCGCATTTGTTCGGTTAGGTTCTATGCAACGTTTAGGTTGTGTCTATCCACAGGTTGTGAGTGTGTTTACCGATTCGTAGAACTCGTAGAGGTTGATCAGGATGTCCAGCTCGTTCCTGCGTGTGTGTGCTCGCTGGAGGACGGAACTCATGTGCTGCTTCAGCTCCAGTAACGTGGAACTGGACACTGGTGTGGGGTCCTGCGTCAATGCCGCCGCCTGCTTCTGCTGGAGCTGAGTGCAGTAATGTAAAAAAAAACATTGTACCATCTCTACAAACTAGGCTCTGATTCGTCACTTTGAGTCAAGGTGAGTCGACTCAGATTCATCACTTTGAATCGACTCTGATTCATCACTTTTGAGTCAATGTGAGTCGACTCTGATTCATCACTTTGAGTCAATGTGAGTCGAAACTGATTTGTCACTTTGAGTCAAGGTGAGTCAACTCAGATTCGTGCCATTGAGTCAATGTGAGTCGACTCTGATTCGTCACTTTTGAGTCAACGTGAATCGACTCTGATTCGTCACTTTATTTGTCAATGTGAGTCGACTCAGATTCGCCACTTTGAGTCAATATGAGTCGATTCAGATTTGTCACTTTGAGTCAATGTGAGCCGACTCTGATTCGACACTGTGTGAGTCAAGGTGGACGTATCTGGACGCATCTTACCGCTGCCTCCTCGGTGAACTGCTCCAGGCTCTGCCTCATTTCCTGCAGGGAGCTGAGGGTAAAACTGAGAGAGTCCAGCGGAGCCAAGTGCTTCTCCGCCTCCACACTGAACCAGCGTTTAATCTGTCCGAACACATCCAAACCACAAATGACTGATAACTGAGATATCTGAGCTAATTCTGCGTCCATGAGCGGCTCACGACAAAACTGTAAACGTTAAAAGAACAATTATAAACTGACTGGAGTGTACAGAAACGTTTTAAACACACACACACACACACACACACACACACACTCACTCACCACAGCTGATACAACTCAATTCTCACTTCTCATCTCTAATTCACCTGAATGAATCCCTTTTTATCTCTCTCTCACGGTCTCTCTCTATCGGCCTGCCCGTTTTTAATCCGGTGAAGCGGTACATTATTTCTCATTACAATCATCGCTCATAAATATGTGACGTTAAAGGACTAAAATGATGTTTATTATGTCTTTGATCCTGCCATCTCACCCGCTCGGTCTCCTCCTGAAAGGTGCGCAGCTCCAGAAGGTCCTCCAGCTGATGGAGGGATTTGTTGGACAGGATGACGAGTTTATGAACCTCCTCGTCCATCTGGTTGTAGAGTGTGCAGGCTGTGTCCAGCGCGTCCCTGCGTCAGGTGATTTTAGATGAATGTGTGTGTGTGAGTGTATGGGGTGTAATGTGTGTATGAGATGCAGTGTGTGTGTGTGTGTGTGTGTGTGGCGTTGTACCTGTAGCTCTGGGTTTCACTCGTCTCCTCTTTCCTGACACGTGCGAGGAACGTTCCTCCCTCCAGCCTGAGGCGGTTCAAGTGTGAGTCCTCCAACACACACTTCATCAGGTTCCTCTGCTGGCTGATCGTCTCTGACACATCCTGCACGCACACACACACACACACACGCACGCACACGCACGCACACACACACGACGTGACTTGCAAGCCTGATTTCTGTTAGACTTTATTTCATGTTAATTACTATGGAGTTCCAAAGATATTTTTATAAACAGGACCAGATTTAGGAGCGAGTCTGAACTACATCAGAAACAACTGTGCCTTCTACTGAATCCTGAATCAAGCTAATAAACGTGCACTTATACACTCGTGCTGCTCTCGACTCTCACTACAGTTTCTTTTCTGGATGAAGGTGTGACTGTATCACCAGACGGAGTCTGACCTCGGCCGTGTCCAGGCTCCTGCTGCTGTTCAGGACGTCTATGGAGCTCCGCAGGGACGAGATGGCGGCGCTACAGCTGCTGCAGAACTGCTCCATTTTCTACACAACACACACGTTTAGCAGGAGTTATAGCTTCTCTGTGTGTGTGTGTGTGTGTGTGTGTGTGTGTGTGTGTGTGTGTGTGTGTGTATACCTGTCGAAACTGGATGTAGTGGTGATGGTCGTAGGGGAAAGTACCGTCCAGGTCTCGTGTGAGCTGAGACGAGTCGATGTGCTTCAGTAGAGCTTTCAGAGAAGTTAACACTTCACACTGGAAACACACACACACACACACACACACACACACGTTACAACTCTATCTGTCTCTCTCTCTTTTAAACTCTGTCTGTCTCTCTCTCTCTTTTAAACTCTATCTGTCTGTCTCTCTTTTAAACTCTGTCTGTCTCTCTTTTAAACTCTATCTGTCTCTCTCTCTTTTAAACTCTGTCTGTCTCTCTTTTAAACTCTGTCTGTCTCTCTTTTAAACTCTATCTGTCTCTCTCTCTTTTAAACTCTATCTGTCTCTCTCTCTTTTAAACTCTATCTGTCTCTCTCTCTTTTAAACTCTGTCTGTCTCTCTTTTAAACTCTATCTGTCTGTCTCTTTTAAACTCTGTCTGTCTCTCTTTTAAACTCTATCTGTCTGTCTCTCTTTTAAACTCTGTCTCTCTCTCTTTTAAACTCTGTCTGTCTCTCTTTTAAACTCTATCTGTCTGTCTCTCTTTTAAACTCTATCTGTCTGTCTCTCTTTTAAACTCTATCTGTCTCTCTTTTAAACTCTATCTGTCTCTCTCTCTTTTAAACTCTGTCTGTCTCTCTTTTAAACTCTGTCTGTCTCTCTTTTAAACTCTATCTGTCTCTCTCTCTTTTAAACTCTATCTGTCTGTCTCTCTTTTAAACTCTATCTGTCTCTCTCTCTTTTAAACTCTGTCTGTCTCTCTTTTAAACTCTATCTGTCTGTCTCTTTTAAACTCTGTCTGTCTCTCTTTTAAACTCTATCTGTCTGTCTCTCTTTTAAACTCTGTCTCTCTCTCTTTTAAACTCTGTCTGTCTCTCTTTTAAACTCTATCTGTCTGTCTCTCTTTTAAACTCTATCTGTCTGTCTCTCTTTTAAACTCT
>JANDJT010000131.1:20434725-20448535 GCA_024331685.1 Stegophilus panzeri | reverse complement strand
AGAGTCCACCAGCGTGGACCTCGAAATGTGAAGGATCTGGAGAGATTCTGTATGGAGGAACGGTCTCAGATCCCTCGTCATGTATTCCCCAACCTCATCAGGCATTATAGGAGAAGACTCAGAGCTGTTTATCTTAGCAAAGGGAAGTAGCACAGAGTATTGACTAAAAGGGCGCCAATAACTGTTGCACACCTATATAACAAAGATACTGTTTGCAATTGTTTAATATCCATGAGAGTAGAGTATTTTTGTGAATTTTTTTTTTTTTTAACAAAAGATTTTCTTTGCTCATATTTACCAAGGGTGCCAATATTAGTGGAGGGCACCACATATTATATCTCTTTACTATGCTTTATTAATGTTTGTATACTCTACTATTAAACTACAATATACTAAAAATATACAATAGTGTATATTTTATATACTATAAACTATAATGCTTCACGTAATACTTATGTCTGTATAGTTGTAATATGTTAGTATAGTATTACTCTCTGTGCTATTTTATAAGATTATAATCTCTAAAGTGGTATTGTCAGTATAGTATTAATCTATACTATTATACTATACTCTACTCCATTATATTGTCTGAATAATTGTACTGCATCCGAATAGTATTTGTCTCGGATATTGTACTATAATATAACATTACATCGTCTGTATAGCTGTAATATATATATATATATATATATATATATATGTGTGTGTGTATATGCTACTACTACTATATATTATAGTATAGTGTAATATATAGTAGTAGTATACATATATATATATATATATATATATATATCTCTACAGTTGTAGTGCAGTATAGTATTACTTTCTGTTATTATACTATACTATAATATTATATGCAAATGCGACAAAATGCAAAAATAAATTCTGTCTTTTTTCCTTCTTCAAAATGTAGGTATTGAAATACTGTGAAAGCCCAAATGATCCCAGCTGCACTGAATAAAGTTTTCTACACATTAATGAGTGTTACTCTTCTGGGTTTCGCAGTAATCTTGGTATTAAGATATGTTTTTATGCAGAGCTCTTGACAGGCCTCAGACCTGCAGATAAACGCTGCCGGTTTAACTTTCCCTCCTCACTTTTATCACAGAGGTGAATAAAAACCTTTAACTTTACCTCAGTGGGGCGTTTTCTGCAGGTGGATCCTCCTACAGCGCACCTGTGCCTGTCTTCTCCTGCATCACTCTCCGACGTCCGCTTCCCGTTCGGAGAGAAACGCCGATCTGCGCGTTCCTGCAGAGTTTCTCTGAGGGGAAACGGAGAGAGTGAATTTGCATTTCGGCGACCCTCCCCGTCTCTTACCCCTTCTCTTTTCAGCGCTGCCATTGTTTGGCCCGGTTGGGGTCCTTATTCGCACAAAATCCTCAGCTCAATGCCTTGAATGGTGATGTGGGATGAGCCAGAGGAGCCAGCTGTTCACGTCCAGCAACAAAATCACCGCATTCATCCTGGAGTGGGAACAGGTTTGAAGGAATTTCTGAGAGTTTAGATAAAATGTCAAAAAGAAAAAAAAATTTAATTATTATATCAGAGTGTCTAGTGTACCATTTAAAGTGGGACAAAAAGTCTGGAAAAATATAGAATGAATTTTCAGACTTTTCAGTATATTCAGAAACATAAAAAAAAAATGTTTTGGATAGTAAAAGTTATATAAACTCAAAACACTACGGTGTTACAGTACATCTGGTGTCTGTAGACGTTTTCTTATACTCTGCGCTAAAACGTCATCATTTCTGTTTTAATCGCCTTTGAAAAATAAAAAGATAACTAACCCGAGAAAATCTGTAAGTTGAAAAAACTAATTTAGGAAAAGTCCCAAAAAGTTCTGGAATTTGTCATGGTTTTTAGTTTTGTTTTTTGTTGTTTAGTTCTAGTTTACAATAATAAGCCTTTTTTTTATTGTAAAGATGGGGATATCATAAATGATTTAAATAAATACCAATAAAACATGAACACAAATTCCTTTCTTGTTGCATGAAGTAGTTAAAGCTTGCATATGATGACACTTTCGTCAAAAAGACAAAAAAGGGGTTGAGTATTTAGCAAACCCAAATACTACGTTTTCTAAACACAGTTCATTTCCACTGTGGATTTATCCACTAATAACCTGTATCCATATCCGCTGTAAATATTGTCACCAGGAAGGATTTTATATCAGTATACCATGTTAATAATGAATGCCAACCTTCTCTGACCACTCATTGTGAATTAAATACTTCCTTTAATCACAAGACGGCGCTGAACGCTATCGCTAATGAGAACTAAAGCCGTGGACCTGCTGACCGGGCCGCCTCTCGAGGTCTGCAGGGCTGAGGAAAAGGAAAACTCCACCCTGAAACACAATAAATATCTTTATATAAACATACCTGTAATATGTTTAGTGCGTCAGGTGCGAATTTGTTACCTGGTGCTGTATTATCGTTATTCCTGTAAGGAGTTAGCAGTCGTGTGTCGCTCTGACGTCAGAGGAGGACACTGTTATTGCAAGCGCATATACAATGGAGTTTAATAGAAGAAAAACATTTCATCGATCTCATAAAGGATAACAATTTAGAGTTTTAGAGGTTCAACCAATGTAGAAGTAGCAAAGACGTTGGACTTGAAATCCCAGAATGCAATGCGGTTCTACAAGGTTGAGTTACAGTAGAGACTGGGGTAGGTTGCGATCTATGAGATGACTAGGGCGATGGCGTTGATGGCGCTATTCGAGTGAAAGTTGAAGCTTTGGAAGCTGATCTGTTTGAGCAGATTGTACAGATGAGGAGGTGAGAGAGCCGGACAGACTGCCGCACTAAAGCGCTGCTGCATCGCGCTCTCTAGGTAGAGATCAGCAGGCAGTCGCGTGGCATTGTGGGTAATGTAGGAAACTGTTTAAAAAAAGAAGTTGAACATGACATTAATTATACAAGTTTAATATGAACGAACCTAAACATAATACAGAGATTTTTTTTTATTATTTTTTGTATAAAAAATTATGTTTCCTGACCTAATTCAAACTGTAAATACAGAACTGACTGAAATTTAACTCGTAGAGGTGTGTGTGTGTGTGTGTGTGTGTGTGCTTATTCTGAAATTATTTTTTAATGATTATCTATTCAAATTCAGTAAAAAGAAAAGAAAATCATCGCGTTTAATCCAGCACCGATTATGCTAACGCTCAGCTTCAGGTAACCCTAACCCTAAGGTTCAGGTAGCAGTTAGCTAGTTAGCTTAAGTGTTAATATAAACGAGTTTAAAGTTGTCCTTTTAAACTTTACGTAGCTTAATATAAATACCCAACATTACAAATAGCGGAGAGAGACTAAAATACTGATAATAACAACCACTTTACCAACTTTTTACCTCAGTTTCTTACTTCAGAGTTTTCTCTGAGGTAAAAGTTCGTTACGATTCTGTTCTAGGAATCAGCTCTTTGAATCAGATGTGTGAGTCGGATCTTTGAATCATTTCTGTAAGATGAGAAACGTTGAAGGTGAACATTGGGACTCGACTCACTGATCAAAAGAGTCGTTTTGGTGATCGAACAGACGAAAAATAACGGTCGAAAACTATATACACAGTATGCTATAGGTATACAGTATAAACAAACATTAAAATGGTCTGGAAAGGATATCCCCAAATTAGGCACCTGAAAAACGAGCATTTTAAGTGACATATTTTATTCTGCATAAAAACACAGTCAAGTTTCAAGATACTAACAACGACAAACATACAGTATACTGATGAAAATGCATCAAAGATGTATTCCATGGACAGCAAATACACACATACAGTACACAGGATTGACAAAGTTATATAATTAACAAAATAGCCTAATATTCTGAATAAATCAATGGGTCATAGATACATTATTAATTATTCCATTTTAAAACATTAAAAGTGAAATCTTTCAATTCAATTCAGTTGTATTTGTATAGTGCTTTTAACAATGGACATTGTCCCAAAGCAGATTTACAGAAATATATCAAGTCATGATATTCAGGATAAATCTTGTTGAGTAAATGTATGTTGAGTACAAGTTCAATCTGAGAATGACAAAGCTAATAACATAAAACAGTTTTAGCAAAACGGCTTGCGGCCATACAGTCAGCCCACATCAAGATAAATCAAGAACATCAATGGTCTGTAGAAGGGTAAATACGTGGTGTGCATGTTTTGACTGGTGGTTAAAATTCTGACTAAATTCAGTATGTAGACATACTCTACAGTAAATTCCTTCAAGTGAATGCTCTTGTTTTATTCTAGCTCACACAGTGTCACTGTGTCATCGTAGTTATAGACCCGGATGCCTGGATACAGGGGCTCGGTGAATGTTGTGTGAAATGTGTACGTGTGATACACCCTATCAGACGAGATGATAAAATAGGAAAGTGTACCAGCCTGCCAGTCTAAATAGATACCCATTCTTCTGGAGGGATTCGGTGGCATAGGTACCACTGTCTCCTTGTTATTGTAACTGACATAATAGCCATAATCGTTAGAACAGAAAAGAATCCAGGATTTATTATTCATCCCCAATTTGCAGTCTCTGCCACGACCTTTTCTGTTGATACCTTTGTAAGTAACTCCTATGTAAACAACATTGCCAGTCCACTCTGTTTCCCAGTAGAAGCGAGCACCACTCAGGGTCTGTCTGCACAAAACCTCGGCGTAATACTCAAACCGATCTGAGTGGTCCGGATATGGCTGCTCACCTTTGGTCATTGTCACCTTTTTGTCACCACTCAGAGAAAGCGTTCTGTGTGCTGTGTTTGGGTCCAGGGTGATCTCACAGGCGTCTGCAGAAATTGTGGCTTAAAATCAATTTTCAAAAATATTTGCTCTATTGCACTATATTATAGATCTGTAGTAGCTAACTTGGTGTTGAACTTCTGATCTAAACAGAACTCAAAAAAACAAAACATGACTAACACAAAATGAACAACAAAAACTAAGTCTTACAGAGCCTTAATATATAAAATATGTCCTTAGAAAATGCCTTCATGTCGGAAGATACACTTCTGATAAATTAATAAAAACCCAATTGTGTATGTTCTTACATTTCTTTAGTCCTGGTTTGATCCTGCACTCCCCACAGTGGTCCACACTGTACAACGAATAAAGAAATCAGGTAAGAGTGGTGAAAATGTATTCTTTTAGCACTCTAACCTTTTCATTATAGGCTACAAACTCATAAAATTTATATAAAGTATAAAAACATTAACCCATTTTGTCATTAAAGACAACCTTAAAAGCAAAACTTTTATCCTGGTAATTGAAGTCCTCACTCATACTGTTTATGATTCCTCAGTATGATTAATCCATAACCTTCAATAAAAAATATTTTCTCATTTTGATCTTGCAGAAACTACAATTTATTGTCCTGTACAGTCTTGTATTCAACATAAAGATTTTAAGCATGCAATGTATTTGACCCTGAAACATGACATGAAATTTAGTATACAGTATCTAAACCAGTACAGGACCCTGACATACAGGTTTGGAGTTTGGAGTTACTCCTAAGTACTAACATTTTTTTTAAAAAAAGATCAAATGCCACAGGTTGAAATGGATTTTTGTTTCTTTTCTTCCTTTTCTCAACTCACCTTAGTTTCTCCAGGTTAAAGCGTGGATTATCTCGTACAGCAGACAGCTGTCCCACTCCTGACTCTCCTAGATGATTGTAGCTGAGGTCGAGCTCTCTGAGCTGTGAGTGATCTGAGCTTAAAGCTGAAACTAGAGCGGAGCAGCCGACTTCTGTAACACAACACCCTGAAAGACTGCAGAGGAACAACTATTACGTTTTATTCAGAATTAATAAATACACCACCAACGCACACCTGATACAGTTCCAGTGTGCTGCAACAAAAGCCTTTACTTGTAAGTATGGCAAAAACAAACTGATCTTAAAACCACATAGTTATCTCTGAAAAATAACTGTAATCTCTAAAGTATAATAGAGAGTGGAAAATGTTAACATGGATCTTGAATTTCAGCATAATAACTCCTTTGATAATGTAGACGTGATAAAACCCAGATAATTGCTTCACTGTTCTGTTGCACTGCTGTGTCTTTAACTCACCCCAGTTTCTGCAGTGAGCATCCTGGATCCTGAAGACCAGTGCAAAGCAGCTTCAGCCCTGAATCTTTCACATCGTTGTCTCTCAGCTCCAGTTCTGTCAAACGAGTGTGGGAACTCAGGACCGAGGCCAGGTTTGAACAGGACCCTTCTGTGAGATTACACCATCGCAGACTGCAGCAGAGAAAAGAAATAAATCATAGGAGTAACAAAGCGTCAGTCTGAAACCGTTACAGCTACTGTAACATAACAGCATTTCTAACTTGTATATCTCAAGCAAGATTCCTTCAGTCTTTGCTAGCATAAAAAAACCAAAAACGTAGACATACTGTAGTATTCACCTGAGTTTTTCGAGGAAGCAGTTTGGGCTGGTTAATCCAGCACAGAGCAGTTTTACTCCTGAATCTCCAATGTAATTGTTGCTGAGATCGAGCTCTCTGAGGTATGGATTTTCTGACTGTAGAGCCAAGGCCAGAGTTTCACACGTCTCATCTGGGATGCCGACATCAGCAAGTCTACAGATGAGCAAATACATAGATTACTGATCACCAGTTCTGTTCCTGGAGATCTACAGTACATCGATCCTGAAATCAGTTCTAATTTAATCCAACACACCTGCTATGGATTATCAGTCTACTTGTTTTGCTGGAAGTTCTCTAATGAATTAGGCTGGGAACTGATTTCTTTTCCCATTTTTCCCTTCAATACTCTCCCAAATTTCATAATTTGCCAATTTTTTTAACTATTGCATCAGCATAACACACTCAGAGGAAAACACCATCCGCCCTCTTAGGCATACATGAGCTACCGTGGAACAAAATTTTATAGGAAAGTCAATCTTCAGAAACAAGATTGCTTTGAAATTGTAAAAAAAAACAAAAAAAACAACAAAAAAAAAAACATGTGATGGTAAACCTTATACTCTTGAGTTTACAGTCTGGATCCATCAGTCCAGTAGAGAGAAGTTTCACTCCGGAGTGGCCGAGGTTGTTGTAGCTCAGATCCAGTAACTCCAGTTTACAGTTTGGATGTGTTAGTCCATCACAGAGCTGTTGCACTCCAGAGTCTCCTAGCTTGTTGTAGCTGAGATCCAGCTGTCTCAAGCGCGAGTTGGGTGACTGGAGAACCGTTTTCATGGCTTCACATGATTCATGGCTGAGGTCACATCTGTCCAACCTGTAGCATAACAGAAACTATTTCAGTTTGTTTTTATGTGTTTGTTTTAAAGTTGTTACCTTAACTTACTTTATTTATTATTTATTTATTTGCAACAGCTATTGACTAAATAAATAAACACCAAATGGAGATTACTGTAAATTAACCTGAGTTTCTCAATTTTACACTGCAGACTAATCAGTCCAGCAGAGAGAAGCTTCACTCCGGAGTCTTTCATGTTATTGCAGCCGAGGTCGAGCTCCTTCAGGTGCGAGTTAGCAGATTGGAAAACTGAGGCCATTAATTCGCAAGACTGTTCTGAGAAGTTTGTTCCAGCCAATCTGCAAACAGGTAAAAAGCAGAAAAACATATACAGGTGCATCTCAAAAAATTAGAATATCGTGGAAAAGTACATTTTTTCATAATTTGATTTAAAAAATTAATTAAATTAATTAACTCAAAGCTGTTTTGAGTTAATTATCTGATTAGAGCTCTTTTCAGGTTGACATTTCTGTATTATATATTCTTTATTCTACAGTATAAGATTCTACTGGAATAATTTCGTTTTGCATACTCTATTTGCAAAGCTTTAAGACATCGCATAAAGTGCCATTACTATTGCAAACATGAGCAAAACAGTTACAAACCCGAGTGTCTGCAGTTTACAGTGTGGACTCATCAGACAGTCGCACAGCAGCTTCACTCCTATATGTTCGAGCTCGTTGTGACTGAGAGTCAGCTTCTCCAGTTTGCTGTGTGGATTTGAGAGGCCGCTACAGAGAAGTTTCACTCCTAAGTCTCCCAAACTGTTAAAGCCGAGGTCCAGTTCTACCAGGTGTGAGTTAGCAGACTGGAGAATGGAAGCCAGGGTCTCACAGGATTCGTCTGTGAGGTTGACGCCAGCAAGACTGTGGAGGGTCGTGAGATAGAATGAAACAGATCAATGAGATTTCAACTAAAACGACATAAGTTGGAAGTGATAGCACAAGGGTTCAATTGTATGTTTAGGGAAATGTCAGGGATTGGGGGATCAGATGCAAGTGGTTTATTTACAAACAATACAAAAACATCAACAATGCAAGTCTAAGCACGAACCATGACGAACCGAACCGAACCGCAACGCAACGCAACAGACACCACGTAACACAAGACAAACAAAGAAACACAAAAAACCAGGGCTTAAATACAGTACTCATTAGGTACAATCAGGAACAGGTATGTGTGATCAGTGGAGTCATGTGATGTGCAGGGGCTGATGGGTAGTGTAGTCGGGTGCTAATTTCAGTGCTAACAGGAAACTGCTAGTTTTAATTGTTAAGTTCATCATTCACGAGTAGTTTGCCAAATCGCTGGCTGGAACACCTTTTGTGCTGATAAAAAATTTGCTTACGTACTGTGTCCATACTGTAATTATAACAACGCTCTTGTCACTCCTAGCTAGTATTAGCTAACTAGCTAACTAACCTAGCTTTCTCTCAGAAATCTCAGATTCGGCAGATCCAACAGAGTAAAACTGGCTGTGCTCTGGTTGGGAGGGGC
This sequence comes from Stegophilus panzeri, assembly GCA_024331685.1. Taxonomy (NCBI): domain Eukaryota; kingdom Metazoa; phylum Chordata; class Actinopteri; order Siluriformes; family Trichomycteridae; genus Stegophilus; species Stegophilus panzeri. The sequence continues at coordinate 20,439,765 of JANDJT010000131.1, read as the reverse complement.
ATACCTCTGAGTGTGACGCAACAATTCAAAAAATAGATTTGGCTTCACAGAGGAAGCACGTTTTCCTTTGTAGATGTTGTGTCATAAGTGTTTGGGAATTCCATCCATTTTCCATACCGCTTATCATACACAGGGTCACGGGGGAGCCTGGAGCCTATCCCAGGGAACTCGGGGCACAAGGCAGGGGACACCATGGACGAGGTGCCAACATATCGCAGGGCACATTCACACATTATGGACAATTTGGAAATGCCAATCAGCCTACAACGAAATCTTTGGACTGGAGGAGGAAACCGGAGTACCCGGAGGAAACCCCCAAAGCACAGGGAGAACATGCAAACCCCATGCACGCAAGGCGGATGCAAGATTCAAACCACCAAATCTTGGAAGTGCAAGTTGAATGTGCTGAGCCACTGTGTGCCTTGGGTGGGAATTGGCAAGATGAAATTTGGGGTGAAAAAAAAGTAGCATCTTACGAAGGCTGTGTCACACCTGCATCTATACTATAATAGTATAATGCTAAAATTTTTGATTTCCTTATCATGGCACATGATCACACCTCTATTACTACATTACTTCTATGTTACACAGTGTGTATTTGCATTCAATGATGTGATGTTATGTTTATAATTCAAAAGTTTCCATGTGGAAACTTACCTGGCTCTTCTCGAAGTCTTGACAACTGGTAACAGTCTCCGATATCCCTCAGGAGATGTGTTACACATCTTCAAGTCAAATTCATTCATCACGTCCTCTGACGTTAGCAGCACATAGGCCAAAGCTGAGCACTGGTCCGGTTTAAGCTCCGTCTCTGATCGCGTGCCTGATCTCAGGAAACTACGGATTTCTTCCACCAATGAGTTGTAATGAAGTTCATTCAGACAGTGGAACAGGTTGATAGTCCTTTCTGCCGACGACTCCTTTCTGATCTTCTCCTTGATGTAGTCCACTGTTTCTTCCAAACTCTCCAAACACGGTTTTGGGAGCATGCTTCTCAAAAGAGCCCGATTGGAGTCGAGCGAGAGGCCGAGAAGAAAGCGCAGGAAAAGGTCAAAGTGTCCGTTCTCACTCTTCAACGCTCTGTCCACAGCGCTCTTGTGCAAATCTGACATCTTTACCGTGTCACTCTGATTCTCAGTGTCTTCTTGGAGTACGTTTATGTGGTTGTCTGTAAATTGAAGTTGCACATAGACAGCAGCTAAATGCTCCTGAATGCTCAGATGTACAAAGCAGAAGACCTTCTCTCGGTACAATCCAGACTCCTCTTTGAAAATTTCTGTGCAGATTGCAGAGTACTCGGTTGCTTTGCTAACGTCGATGTCGCATTCGATCAAATCATTTTCATAGAAAATCAGATTTTCTTTCTTTAACTGCAGAAACGCTAGCTTGGCCAGTTTGAAGATCATCTCTTTGTCAGATTCGGGCAGGTCCATGTTGTCCTGAATCACTCCGTGGTATTTCTTGTTTTTCAAATGTGTCTGGATGAGAAGAAAGTGGGTGTACATCTGGGTCAGAGTTTTAGGTACTTCCGTGTCTGATTTGTCCAACATCTTCTCCAGAACCGTGGCAGATATCCAGCAGAAGACAGGGATATGGCACATAATGTGGAGGCTCCTTGAAGACTTTATGTGTTTAATGATTTTGTCAGCTAGGCCTTGATCGTTGAACCGCTTTTGGAAATACTCCTCTTTCTCCGAGTCGTTAAACCCTCGGACCTCGGTAACCTGGTCAACGCACTCAGGAGGGATCCGATTGGCCGCTGCTGGTCGAGAGGTAACCCAGAGAAGAGCAGAGGGAAGTATATTTCCCTGAATGAGGTTTGTTAGCAGGACATCCACTGAGATTTTCTTTGTCAGGTCGCAGCACATTTCGTTGTTCGTGAAATCCAGGGGAAGTCGACACTCGTCCAGGCCGTCAAAGATGAACACGGTTTTCACTTCCTCGCTCCTTATAGTTTTGAGTTCTTTAAGTTCTGGAAAGTACAGATGAAGAAGCTGCATCACACTATACTTATCATTTCCCTTCAAATTCAGATCGCGGAAAGGAAGAGGGAAGATGTAATGGATATCCTGATTCGCATTTCCTTCTGCCCAGTCCAGGATGAATTTCTGTACAGACACAGTTTTCCCAATCCCAGCGATTCCCTTGGTTAGCACGGTCCGAATGCGTTTGTTCTGTCCGGGTAAAGGTTGAAAGATATCGTTGCATTTGATCACAATCTCTTCCATTCCCTTGTTCTTGCACGCATCCTCGATCTGTCTGATCTCATGTTCTTTATTGACGGCTCCATCCCCTCCTCCTTCTGTAATGAGAAGCTCGGTGAAGATGTCGTTTAGAAGAATCGGGTTCCCCTGCTGAGCATTTCCTTCACGTATGCTCTGGAATTTAAATCTAAGATGACTCTGTAGGTTAGATCTGAGATGATCTTGGATGGTCTTATGACTTTTCCCTATGAAAAGAAAAGATGAACCAATCAAATAAACTGACGCGTTTAGACCACGTTCATTGGAAATACTGCAATGAACAGATGCTTGATCGTACCTAACTCCAACATGACCTTTAGTGCAATCTTTGGAGCTGCATCAGAGCCAAATCTCTCCAGAATGAGTTTAGATGCCTCCTGGATATCACAATTCACCTGAGGAGTCTCAAAGCATTCTGGGTAATTTTGGCAAAGATGCCACATGAAGTTGTTTGTGTCTACATTGTTAAGTGTTTGCTCAAGTAAAGACAATGGGTCCAGCTCCAGCAGGGCCTGTAACAAAGAAAGAAGAACATTATAGCACAGGTCAGGAGGTGTTGATTCATTTTCTTTAACAGCAGCGACAGACAATAGTGTAAGTACAAATCACAGGTCGGTGTTTCTATAGTAACAGCTATAAAAAGATGATAAATATGATGTATAAGAGGGTATGAGAGGAATAATCCACCTGAAGATATTCTGTTATTGGTAAATAATCATCTGTGGGATGTATCGGGGTGAATAACTTTCATGAAATGGATCACTCAGGATTTAGGCCTCATCATAGCACAGAGACAGCGCTGGTTAAAGTAGTAAATGACCTCCTACTGGCCTCTGATCAGGGTCGTGTCTCCTTGCCTGTGTTGCTTGACCTTAGTGCAGCTTTTGATACCATCGATCATACTATTCTCCTTGATAGACTAGAAACTGTTGTTGGCGTTAAGAAAACGGTCCTCTCCTGGCTCTAAGGTAACGTTTGGTGTTCCACAAGGTTCTGTTTTAGGTCCGCAGCTTTCTGATTAAATTTTTCCTCGCCACCGTCTCCTCTGGCTTGCTCGTTAGGGATAAATTTATACATTTAAAATTGATATCCTGAATTGATATATTTCTGTAAAGCTGCTTTGGGACAATGTTTACCGTTAAAAGCCCTATACAAATAAAATTGAATTGAGTTGACTCGAGATCACACACACAGTGATTTAGTCCATACTTATCAATTATTATTACAGATACGCGGACAATTGTGTTAAATGACAACTTGGTGTTTAAAGTTTAAAGAACACAGAATCACATGCTTGTGTGTATAATATCATTAATCATGACACACTCTTCAGTCCTACAGCTCTGGTGGACAGGAAGCATTATGTACTATATAGGGTTAGGGTTAGGGTTAAAGACACTGACATCTTATGAACTATTTTTTAAAAAGAAAAAAAAAAGAAAAGCCCGATGTGTTGCCTTACCCTAGCGCCCTGTGTGTAGCTCTTGTCGTGTCCTCGATGCTCCACAGTTGCACACTGTTTACACATCAGGGTCTCATCTGTCTTGCAGTAAATTTCCCGAGGCATGCGGTGCTGCAGGCAGAGTTTCGGCTCTTGTGGTGCGTACGTCGCCGATACAGTGGCTGATGGGTGCAAACGTAGAAAAGTTTCCCCATCGTCCTGGTTGAATTCTACTGACTTTTCACTCTCCACAGAAAAATAGCTAGGTGACGGTGAGTGTGGTCTTTCTATCTCGACACTGCGAATGACAGGGAAAAAAAATAAAACTGAAAGACCTCATTCACTCCTGATGAAGGAATCTTTTAAGTTGCTTTGATTAAAGTTTTGTTTTTATCAGTTTTGTTGCTTATGGTTCAGAATAGTCTAATATTGGGTGTTTAATCTGTTTAAAGCAGCATAATTTGGGGGTTTTGAGCTGGTTGAGAGAACTAAAGAACTAAAAGGGGGACAGTATACAGTATACAGTATACAGTAGACTATAACAGTTTATTTAAGAATGGCGTTTACGTTTCTCTTTTGCAAGCAAGCACATTATAAGTGTTGGAAAAATTTACAAGCGATTTTGCTAAAATAATGAAAGAATGTTTTATGACAGTAGTTATACAGTAGATTACTGAATTGCGAACCTTTTCCCGCTGCTGTTTTTCCCTCGGCTGAACTGGTAAAGAAAATCCATGGACGCATCACTCTTCATGGACAGACAGGTGGGAGCAGGTGAGTTCGATCTTTCTGCCTAATTGAAAGATCCAAATCATCCAAATATATTTAAATACCTTAACCACAACATTAAGTATTAAACATGTAACTATTCCATCCATCCATCCATCCATTATCTACACCGCTTATCCTACAGGGTCGCGGGGAACCTGGAGCCTATCCCAGGGAGCATGGGGCTACACCCTGGACGAGGTGCCAATCCATCACAGGGCACAATCACACACACACTCACACACCCATTCATACACTAGGGACACTTTGGACATGCCAATCAGCCTACCAGGCATGTCTTTGGACTGGGGGAGGAACTGGAGTACACGGAGGAAACCCTGCATCACGGGGAGAACATGAAAACGTGCTAACCACTAACTCACCGTGCGCCTAACTAAGTGTTCTAGATATTAATGTTTTGTTGAATAAGGGCTTTGTTACGACTCTGTACGCATCCGTTGCATGATGCTGCAAGAACACACATTTAACTCCACAATTATTGGCACCCTTCAAAAGGGAAAGAAGATTCTATACATTAAGACAGATTGATGAGAGCGGTACTCACTGCTGAGGTTCCTTTGGGCCGCT
>JANDJT010000131.1:20374191-20387361 GCA_024331685.1 Stegophilus panzeri | reverse complement strand
TGTGAAACTGACACCATTAAATTGTTGCAGCATCTTGCCAAAGAAGGCCACAAAGCCAGTCTCTCCAAATTACAGTACGTACAACAAGAAGTGAGATTTCTTGGGTCATGACATTTCTGCAAAGTGAAATAAACTCTCTGTTGAAAGAGTATCTGCAATCCAGAAGATTCCCAATCCTCTGACGAAGAAACAGGTTCTATCTTTCCTAGGTATGTGTTCGTATCGCACAACTTTAGAGCGCTCTCATTATTCTATCCTGTATTAACCATCTTTCTGTAATAAACCTTTTTTTTACCTTCACAGGACGAGTCTGCGAGTGTTGTCTAATTTCCACGGCAAATATGAAGCAGGGGGGTGAAGCAGGATGCTTTAAGCACGGTGTATAAACCATTTTAAAGGCGTTATAAATTCGAAAATATTTTTTCAAAGTACATTTTTTTAGACATATTTGACAGATTATTGTATGCATACTATTGTTTTTAGGAACTAATTTACAGTCCAAAATTGTTCGGTTGAGGCAATGGTCGGAAACTTGTCACTTTCTCTATGGAAAGCCCCTGAGGTCAAGGTTCAGAGTAGTGTCGTGACATACAGTTTATAACAGTACACTAAATTTCAAAATTAACAACTACAATTAGTCATAAAAATGTGATATTACTAAATGTCTGATTACTATTAACGCAATGTTGTGGGGAAAAAAAAGGTTTGTAGCTGCTATAGCATAAGTGAGAACAGGAAGTAACTTGTTTCACAGACATTCTCCATCATTAAACCTGACTATAAACAGATAAATAGCATGATGTGAAGAAGTATGATTTTAAACAACTACCAAAATTGTAATCGCTGTCATATAAGAGGAATATAACACTTCAGGACGTCACATCGCCTCGCCACTCGTTATTTTACTGCAACAGTATGACATCGAGTGTTTTATTCCTTACATACTGTATATAACACAACAAACTGTATTAAAATTGTATTTATGTGAAAGAGAGAAATTGGGAGAGACTTCACCGTCCTGCTGTCTGTCTGAAGTGATGGAAACCGATATCTGAGAGCACTGAGAGCAGAAAACAGAGCTTTCAGAGCTTTATTAGATTATGAGAGGAATTATATTCATACAGCAGACAAGGTTATGTCATAATCAGCAAATCTCTGAGAGAGAGAGAGCGAGAGAGAGATGCATGGTAGTATAATCTATTTACAATGCTAAGCTGAAAATGTTAATTCAATCATGAACGTACTAAATAAGTCGACTTGGGGTTTGGCTTTTGGTTATGTATTCACTCTCAAATTTGTACAGCTGAAGCAAAGAACCAGTAGGAACGTTTATCAGCGGCTGAAACAAAAGATGTTCACTGCTGCTAAAGGTTTAAACCACATCCTGGTTTTGAAGAACTGAGCAACCGCAATAACAAACTGGGGGTGCATACCGGAAACTTCACACAAAAGCAGACACAAATGTAGACATACACATGCGTTAAAGAGAAAGACTATATATAGATCGGTGCATGGGATGATCACTGGTTGTCACAGTAATGTTTTATTAAACAAGGACAGTGTGGGATTATATGAAGAGACCAGTGTTGTGCTGTAATGACTAATAAATGGCAAAATACACATGCTGGATATTTACAGGAGAGAAAACTCTGTAAAAGGAATTGTAGCTTGGGAATCGATTATTACTGCATTTGGAGCTGGAGCTGAGTGTGAGGAGAACTCAGGATAAATCTCTAAATGAGAAAAAAAGAAGAAATGATCGACAATGACGCCACCTACAGTGGGAAATCTGCTGCTGATGATAAATTATAGCAGATATAAACACTGTGAAATAAAGTGTGACTAAATACCACTGCTCTTGATTGTAGACAGAACATGTGGAGATTTTTAATGAATACAGCCTCTTTCTTCCCTGCTGAAAAACAAACAAACAGTAGAAACCCTCATAGAATTTGTAATGGTTTTAATGGTTATAAGGGGTTATAATTGGTGTTATTATATTGGTTTTAATGGAGACTGTAAAGGCCCCTGTGTGTCTCTACTGGTAATTTGTTGCCTGTTATTGGTGGCATGTTATGCTTAGTGGATACCATTTAGGACCAATAATGGTAATGGTAATGGTTTTAATGGTTAGCTGATGGTTTGTAATGGTATTTGTAGTGGAAACCATTAGAATTTATGTGATAGTTTCTATAGTTTTTTTTTTTTAGCAGGGTTTTTCCTCTCTCTCTTGAAGTTAATAGACAAAAAATGAAAAGAAAAGAAAAGAAAAGAAAAGCAGATTGCCATCTTACAATGTTACAGAGAAACCACAAAAAGTGTAAACTCCTCTGTCCTGAAGATGTCAGAAAACTTAACGTTACAGATTTACCTCAAAGCACTGACACTGGAGACTCCTTCCATACATGTCATATAAACACATTTCTCTTTAAAGAAAACTTAACCATATCAGTGATTAAAAAATAAATAATAAAAAAAAGTGTATGTGGGGCGTCTGCTGTACAAGTCCCTGTGAATGAGATATTATAATGACAGATTGGAACGAGAACATTAATATTCATATTCATATAAAGCTGTGATGTGCAGATGCACTACTGTCAGAGCTGCTGTTATAGAAAAATAATCAGCACCTTCTGACCAATCAGATTAGAGAATTTAACAGTGCTGTGGTTAAATACAGTTGATCTATAATATCAATTACACAGGAATTAAACTGTCAAAAATTCTTTTTGAACAATACCATCTTTAAGCATTTAAAGTGTGTCGTGTATTCGGTGTGTAAAGAAAGAGAGAAACTACAGAAGATACAAAAAATATTAAAGTCGATTATTCCTAAGAATTCCAGATTTGAGTTAAGTTCATTTTAGCCTGAGTGTTGTATGTATTTTTAATTAAAAGCCGAATTAAACTAGTAAGCAGGAAGGAAACCTGAAGAGAAAATGAACACTTGTAATGTTTAATCCGAGCAGCAGGCGGCGCTGCAGACATACTTTAATTTCACTTTAATGACTAAGACGTAATACAGTTGAGGTTCCACGTTTACATACGCCTTGCAGACTCTGCAAAATGTCTACAGAAGTTTACATGATAGTCCACAAGACACAATAATAACTGAATGTACACAAACGTTTCCACACGCTCGATTCTTAATACCGCGTGTCGTTACCTGGACGATCAACGACATGATGTTTTTATGTCTTGTGATAGTTTTTGTGTTCGTGACTCCCTTGTTTGTCCTGAGCAGTAAAACTCCCCACTGTTCTTCAGAGAAATCCTCCAGGTCCTGCACATTCTTTACTTTTCCGGCATCTTCTGCGTATCTGAGCCCTTTCCAACGGCGTTTATATGATGTTCAGATCCGTCTTTTCACACTGAGGACGACTGAGGGACTCGTACACGACTATTACAAAAGGTGCAAACGTTCACTGATGCTCGAGAAGGCGACACGACACATGAAGAGCCAGGGGGGTGTAAACTTTTGAACAGGATGATCGGTGTAAATTTATTTTGACTTCTGGGAAACGTGTTAACTATCTTAAATAGCTTCTGAAGGGCGGGGCTAAATGAAAAAAAAAATAAATAAATAAAAAGATCTTTAAACAAAATAACATCTGTTATGTGAAATAAATTATTCAGGGCAGTACTAAATAAAAACAAAATGCAATTTTTATGATCCCTCTTATTATTATTTTGAATTAAAGAATTTATTTATTTATTATTACATTTAGCAGATTCTGCAAGGTGTGTATATGAACTTATAATCATATACCCTAATTTCTCCATCTGGGGATATTAATAAAGTATTATCTTATCTTATCTTATCTTATGACCTCAACTGTATATTTAATATTTAATGAGGAAAATGTAAGAATGAGAAATGGTGAAATTAATAAAGAGATACAAGTGCAGGAAAGTGATCTTATACGTTAAAAAAAAAAAATAATTACAATGTATTTCTTTATATAATATATTATCAATTCAAAATTAAGACGAAATATCTCAAAATGGTACTTGGTACTTTAAAAAGTGTCCAGACTTAAATGTACTCAAACGTTTAAAAAGCAAAACTTAAAAACGAATTTATCTGCAATTAAAATGGGAAAAATCCGAATTTTTTTTAAACAGCACGTACGAGACAATCTGTACACGTGTGTGAAGGTTAAGACGTTAGGGACAGCGTTAGTGTTCATATAGTTACGTTCATCAGAAACGGAATATATCATGTATGTAAATATTTAAATAATAATATAATATAAATGAGTAGAGTTCGCAGAGTGCTTTAAATATAAATTGTTAATCAATAAAAATCAGTAAAGAGAAATAATAATAAAATGCACAGAGTGAATTGGTTGAAATGATTAAATAATAAATAGTAAGCGGTTTGTAAAATGTACTTGGAAGGTCTTCATGAAAATATAAGGAAGATGAAGATATACTCGCGTATTAAGTATTTCATTTTTTTTTTTTTTGTTGTATAAATACCCTTAAATGATAATTAAATACAGCAATAACGACATGCAATTACTGAGTTTTTTTTTTTTCCTTTTTTAAAAACTGAGATAATGAAGAGATAGTATAAAAAAAAAAACTCCTTTTAAACGTGTAAACTTGAAATAAAACACACTTCACACTCGGGTCACTTTAGTGTTTTAGTCAGCGATGTGGACAATTTTCTTCTTTTAAAAAAATAAGATACAGTTAGACGACCAAACATGACAAACAACCTGGCAGAAACTGATGATCTATAAACAAACAGCTAGTTATTAAATCAGAATTAAAATGTTTTATTTGTCAAACGTTGTCAGAACTATGAAGCGGGAACACAGCGATGTAGATTAGACGTCTGATCAGCGCTCACAGGAAGGAACGTGTGGATATATTTCTTGCACTTTTTGGTTATAAGCTGTCACGTGACTAAAACCGATCAACACGATCTTTAAAAAAAAAAAAAGAAAAAGAAAAAGAAAGAAGACATTTTAGTAAACACGTTAAAAACATAAAAAAAAAAAAAAAAAAAAAAAACCTCCTTCTGACGATTTGCACACAAACGAGAGATTTTTTTGGTTATTGGTGCAGTTAGTTGAAATGAAAATCTGACGAAAGCACAGGGTCGATGGAGCCACGTAAGCAGCAAACAGGTGGAATACAATAATAATAATAATAATAACAGTTAATATTAATTAAAAAAGAACAACATTTATATTATAAAGGGCCCATTGATTTGTTTTCGGTTTTAATCCAGCACTTTTGTAGTGGAACATAAGGTACTGCAGGATCTTCACCGGTGTCGGTCAGTCAGATCGTCACTGAGTCGTCCAACAGCAGTGTCTAACATTCACTGGCCCGTGCTGGAGACAGAAAACAAACGAAACAGGAAACATTATTAGCTTTATTACAGTTATTAGAACAATTAGAACAATCCCCTGTATTATGATTTTTGTTCGAACCTCAAGAAATACAGTGCTGTGAAAAGGTTTTTTTTTCTTCTGTTTTTAAACAATAATAAAGTTATTTATTGAAGAAAAAAATAAAGTTATCCAATACCAACTGGGTCTGTGTGAAAAGGTATTTGCACCCGTAGTTACTAATTCCGCAGATCTATGCATTTATAATGGGGTTCAGCTGGACCAGGCTTCATTACTGCAGACCCTGTTCAATCACATCAACGCATCAACATGAAGCTGGATAAAAGGTCTGGTGAGGTTGGTTAAATGATGAGGAAGAAGGTGATTGAAATACATCAGTCTGGGAAGGTAACAAAGCTATTTCACGGGCTCTGGGACTCCAGAGGACCACAGCGAGAGCCGTTATCTAAAAAATGGAAAAACTCAGCACAGTAGTGAACCTTCCCAGAAGTGGCCGACCTTCCAAAATTCCTCCAAGAGCACAACGACGACTCATCCAGGAAATCACAAACGTGCAAAGGAGAACAGCAAAGGACCTACAGGCCTCTCTTGCTTCAATAAAGGTCACTGTTCATGACTCCACTATCAGAAAGACACTGGGAAAAAATGGCCTCCTTGGAAGAGTGGCGAGGTGAAAACCACTGCTGACCCAGAAGAACATTAAGCCTCGTCTGAATTTTTCCAAAACACACCTTGATGATCCTCAAACCTTTCAGGAGAATGTTCTGTGGATTGATGAGGTGAAAGTGGAACTGTTTGGAAGACAGGGTTCCTGTTACATCTGGCGTAAACCAAGCGACGAATTCCACAAAAGGAACATGAGACCTACGGCCCAGCATGGTGGTGGTAGTGTGATGCTGTGGGGATGCTTTGCTGCTTCAGGGCCTGGGCCTGCACAAACTTTTCCTCTCCACTGTACTATAAAGCAATCTGTTCCTGTTGTACATGTTCAGTTGCAGCACCACTTAAAAAGAATGATACAAAGGGGCGTGGTTTATCGCAGCCTCTCAGCCAATTACAGCACAGGAGGCGGAGTTATAGACAAGCTCATAGCTACAGGAGGAAATGGAGGATCGCAGCCCTGAAACACCCTCTGGGTTGTTTTTTATCACCGGGGTGGTTTGGGGTTTTAACGTGACCCACAGTGGGTTGCCAGATTGAAGAGGTGATGTTTGATTTTTAGTATAATTTGTGTTCAAATTTCCAGCGTGTATCGGCACCTCTGTTTCCTCTCTCAGGTACACGCACACACACAGAGGAAGCCAGTCATCATGGAAACTGTGCCGAGGTTCCGTAGAGAGCAGCACCATACGGCCAGGCTGGCTTTGTGTTTACCGGCGCATCACAGGAGCAACGAGCAAAACAACACTCAACAGATGGAACTCATACACAGGACACGCCTCCAACCGCTACAACCCACTCGCTCATGTCACACTGCATCCGGTTACTGCAGGTTACACACACACACACACACACACACACACACACCACGACCTTTTCCAAAGTAATCTACACAACACAAGCAGTATGTTAAAAATACATTTGAATGAAAATTAATTATTTAATAAATACATTTTAATATATTATTTAGCAACATTAGCTAAGCTACCTAAACTAGTGCACTGCACTAGCGTTTCTACTTGCTTCCTCTGCAGTAGAAGCTATTTACGTAAATTTATTAGCTAGTCAAGTTTGTTAACTTTAGCTAATGTCAAGTTATATCACGTATTTAAATCCAACACTAAAACACTAACTAAACTTAAACTCTTACATTGTGTACACCACTAGCCAAGTTTGACAACAGGCTAGCTAACATTAGGCTAGCTGTGATATTGTGTAAAGCATTAGCCAGAGTACTGGCAGGTTAGCTAACAATAGGCTAGCTGTGATATTGCGTAATAAAAACCTATAGCTAAGTCTGACAGCACGCTAGCTAGCACTATGCTAACTAATACATTAGCATTAGCTAAGGTCACTGGATCATGTTAGACTTATTAAGAATAAGGCTGAAATGAATAAAAGATAAGAAATGAGTAGAAATTGTGATGTTTGTTATAGAGGCATCTTTTTAAACACTGTACCTGTGTCATTGAGCATCTGTTGGTTCGCTGCGTTACTTCCTGTCCTCCTCCTGGATTAGCAAATAAAGCGATTAGCTGTGATTAGTGCTGCATCGACTTCTGTTTCTAACGAAAATATTTAGTATTTTTTAACATCGCACCTCTTGTCCTGGTTAAATTTGCATCTGCAGTGTCCACCTGTAAGAGAACGCCGTCGAGTTCATTTCATCATTTTACAAAGCATTTCCTCTGCTACAAATCTCCCTGTTTATGTAATTAAAAATAAAAAAAAAATGCAGCATATTCTTCACACCATCCAAGACTGTTAACTCTTAAAAACACAGCGAGAGAGTTTTCACTGCGCTTCAGCTGCTTTCGGGTCTCCGTATCGTCGTGTCGCTCTGCTCAACACTCAACGTTGGAATTCTGGATCGTGATTGGTCAGAAGGTGTTGGTTCCTTTTCTATAACAGCGGCACGGACAGTAGCGCAGCTGCAAAATCACACGTTCACTATATATTAATGCACTCGTTTTAATAAATAGCGTTAGGGACATGTACGGTAACGTTTCGGGGTGTAACGATCGGACGAATTGAAACGAATCGAGGAAACGATCGTGAATGAAAACAAAAAAAGATTATTATTAGAAAAAAAGGACAGCGAACCGGTGTGTACAAAATAATTCAGATTTTTTAAAAAGGATGGGTATTTGACATGCTAGCAAACCGATGTAGCCGTAACGCTGATACTTTTCAAACAGTCCTTCTTTACATCATCATCATCATCATTTTCATCATCATCATCCCTAACGAACGAATGGTACCCCAGACATGTCGATCGGACGATACTGAATTCTTTTGTATCGCATCGTAGAAGTTTTCCGACACGCTTTCGTTTGTCTTATTAACTTTGTTTACAGCTGAGCGACTATAACGTATGCTGCGGCATAAAAGAAATAAAACACTTTCAGGAGGTTATGGGAAAATAAACTCACTGAGGAGGATAGTGATGCCGATCAGACACAACACTGCGGCCATGATCAGCCCTCCGACACGCAGCTGGTGATAATCTACAGTGCGCACACACACACACACACACACACACACACACACACACACACAGATAAGGAGATAAGGTCATTGGGTAAAACGCCACAGGGCGCCCCCTTGAGGAGCGAAAAGAGAGACGCTACAATTTCCTAAAATAAATGAGGCAACTGATATAACTGGGAAGTCATGAAAAAGCTGCGATCGTGAAGCGTTCCTATCTATCTGGGGCAGGAAAACCACCAAAAAAGAAATAAACAGAAGAGATCCAAAAACAACGTGGTACGACATGAATGCGAATGAACTGGATTTAGTCAGCTTGTTCGCTTTCTTATACGGAAATATTTTGCGGACTAAAACTAGCTAATTCCACCGGTCATGTCTAATGAATTTAATTAGCTTAGCGTTAGTGCTACAATAAACAGACTATTACAGATGTATATTAAAGTATATCCAAGAAGAACATACAGAAAAAGCTTAATCTACGAAATGGGAGTATTAATTCTGTTCATTCTTGCGTATAAAATAATAAGAAAATAATAAGTGGGCGGGGCCGCTGAGTGTCCAGGAAAGTGTGTGTTCTAATGTCAAATAATCCAGTGAGATCTTTACTTACCAAAAGTGAACGGGTCATCCTCTGACATAAACGAACAAAGAACAGAGCTGTGTTAATATGACGTCAGACAGCGATAAACAAATATAAACAAGCAAAGTAGTCAATAACCGAAATGTCGTACTTTGCTGCTGATCCTCTGCCAGGACGAGGGTGAAAACTAGAAACACAGAAAAGCGTTAATTTGAATAAAAGCGTCTATTTGAATAAAAGGAAGCAGGTGCAGTGATTCTTTATTTTCTAGATATTTTTATTTATTTATTTATCACAACTATTAGGGATGAGCAATGTCAATATATTCATTCCTATGTTTGGGCTTTTTTTGTGTTTTTCTGTTCAAAATCTTTGCGTTATTACTCACTGTAATAAATCTCTCAAATGGATGAAAAGCACATGTACATTTACGTTTACATTTATTCATCTAGCAGACGCTTTTATCCAAAGCGACTTACAAATGAGAAAATACAAGCAAATGTTCGTGTACAGCTGCTAAAAATATATCATCTATAAGCTATACAAAGCCTTACAGCTTTTATAATACGGCTCTAGTCTTCTGTTGGAAAAATGGGATGAGATACGATCATTTTTTGTTGCATTGCTAACTCATATTCTTCTTCTTTTTCTCTTCTTCTTATTATTATTTGTAAATCATAATTCTACAATCAATAGGCTATTTTTTTCGGCTTCACTGATGAGGACACTAGATGGAGCATAGACGCTCTGTGACACACACACACACACACAGAGAGTAAATACTAAGGTGATACTGACTCACATGTCATTAAGACGAGTGACGGAATCTGTGCCATGGCGACGTGGCTTCACCTGAAAAGCAAGGGGGAAAAAAGTCTTTTTTTTGGGTTGTAAATCCTCCTGTAGGCCACAGCGGTGTTCTCTGATCACAGATTAAACACACGTTAATATTAACTGCTATCCAAACATGACCCGGTGATTCTGTGTAATGCATAACCTCAGTGCTGATGGATCTCAAAAGCCACTTATGCTCTAAATATATATCTATATATATATATATAAGGCCGACCTTCAGCGAGCCGACTGTGTCTGCGCTCCTCACCAGCACCAGAGGTTATAATTCAATAACCTCTGATCCACAAACTGCAAATGAGGAGCAACACATTAGCGACTACCAGGAAACAGAAGCGACTGATAGTGGGTGTAAAAATAGCAGCTGAAAACTTGGGTGAACGTTTGGCAGGTCAGAGATCAGAACACATGCAGGTACTTTGACCCAAAATTGAAAAAACAACAACAATAAACAAACAAACAAAAAAACACGCAGCCACCCAGTAGCAGAAAAACAACGTTACCATAGCAGCCAAAACATTAGCCGGGTCAGCGCTAGCCTAGAACGCAAGTTCTGTGTCTAGGATGCGATCTCGGATATGACCGGTCCGAACGGGCTTGTACGTAGCCCCGCCCCCAAATCAGGTTTATGCGTTAGCGCTGTATCTATTAAAACAAAACAAGACAAAAGGCGTGTGCGGTGTTTAACACTGATCTAAATCATCAGAATGAGCATCCGGACGACCTAAAGCCACTCTGGAGAGAAAAAAAAGAGAAGAAAAGGAAATCATTTTCACTTAAAAAAAAAAAAAAAAAGTCACTTGTAAACAATTCACATTTTTTTTTAAACTCCTTTTCTTTGTTTATTGGATTTAATTGATCTTCTCTTCATAATAATAATAATGATTATTTAATTGTCATTATTCTATTTATTACTACTATTATACCCTTTGCTATATCACATAGGTATTTATATTATAAAAAAAAAAAAAAATGTGTACTGTAAGTAAGTCTCTAGCGAAAGTCACGGGACATCATGAAAATACGATGTCACCCGAACTGCGTGTCTGTAATTTTCCATGATACTTAATTACCCAATAAGACCAGCGTGTCTGATCCCATCCCCATCACACACTGTGTGTACTTCTGCCTCTGTGTGTGAAAGGAAAGAATCTAAAAGAACGGGATGTCTGACGACGTCCTGAGCTGAAATATTTCACTGCTTTGATCCCAGCAGGTCTGTCCTGATCCTGAGCTCACTGGAGAAAAGGGCAGCCTTCATGCATTTATTTATTTATTTATTTATTTATTTATTTATTTCGTGCCTGGTGTTGAATTGAAGAAGGTCAGAGCTCGGTAACGAAGAGGTGAATTTTATCTGACGTTCATCATCGAATCACAACGGCGGCCTAATTGGATTCGTTCTGTAGATGCAAAAACGAAGGCAAATGGGCTTTTATTTTGCAGACTGTGAGGTGAGCTGCGAGGTGTGTTCCTGTCACAATAGAAACCCGAGACCTCACGCTGACGCTCTTTTGTTCCTCTGGAAATGAAAAACGCGCCGAGCACAGAGCTCTGAACGATCCAGGCCTCTTTCATTTCCTCTAAGGTCACGATTACGCCAAGCTCGCCGGCTTTCCTCTCGCTCCCACGGCAACGGCGTAGTCACAGATCTAGCTGCCTCGGGGCATTTTTACGATTAAGGATAAGAAATCATTTCGTTAATGGAACCGTGCTATTGTTCCGCAGGGACATTCTTTAACCCCTTTAACCTCACCTCGCAGCTTATTTAGATGGAAAGGTTACAGCTTGGCTCCATGATCCTGAATAAAATCGCAAACATCGCTGTTGGGACGCAGCAAATCTTTTTATAATCTGGTAGTAAACATTCCAAAAATGTGTAAAGAGATCCGAGTGAAATGTGAGGTATGCATATTAAACACAGCTCTGCCAGAATTCTGCATTTTCCCCTCATCGCCTCGGGAAAATAACTGGACGTTCACTAAGTGCACAAAATCTCCCTAATGTTCCACTCTTTAAAAAGTCTAAATAACTTTATTCATACTGCACATTCTTGCTAAATCATCATAATAATAATAATAATAATAATAATAATAATTACAATATAGTACTTTATAACATTAAAAGATCAAAATGAATTCCGGATTCTGATTGGTCAGCAGCTCCAAATCACAGGTTTATATTAGTATTAATATGAATGTGCTTGTTCTGGTACAGTACGTTACGGTTTCTATAGTAACAGTAACATTCACAGGGACGTGTACGATGGACGCTCCGTGTAAATGAATTCTTAAGAAACACAACGTGTAATTGTTGATACGGTGACGTTTTCTATCGTTTATTTAACATTTATGGAAGGAGTCTCCAGTGTCAGCGCTGTAAAGCTGTAACTTTAAGCTTTCCGACATCTGCTAGCTGCTATAACGTGAGAATCGTTTTAATAAATAACAACCTTCTTATAGAAAACTGATCAACAGCCCTGCAGTGTAATATAATTAATATTAATGAACACTGGGGTGTGCTTTATGAATATTAATGAGCAGGGGGTGGGTCTCTGCACAAACTGAATGTTAAGAAAAGAGGCAAAAATATGACAAAGATTTAAACAATAGGATACAGTGTTGTGTAGTGTACTGTACTGTTGTGTTGTCTTGTGTACTGTATTGTACTGTTGTGTAGTGTGGTGTAGTGTGAGGTACTGTACTGTAGTCTAGTGTAGTGTACTGTACTGTTGTGTAGTGTAGTATACTGTATTGTTGTGTAGTGTAGTGTAGTATACTGTATTGTTGTGTAGTGTAGTGTAGTATACTGTATTGTTGTGTAGTGTGGTGTAGTATACTGTACTGTTGTGTAGTGTGGTGTAGTGTAGTATACTGTATTGTTGTATACTGTATTGTTGTGTAGTGTAGTATACTGTACTGTTGTGTAGTGTAGTATACTGTATTGTTGTGTAGTGTAGTATACTGTATTGTTGTGTAGTGTAGTGTAGTATACTGTATTGTTGTGTAGTGTAGTATACTGTACTGTTGTGTAGTGTAGTATACTGTATTGTTGTGTAGTGTAGTATACTGTATTGTTGTGTAGTGTAGTGTAGTATACTGTACTGTTGTGTAGTGTAGTATACTGTACTGTTGTGTAGTGTAGTATACTGTATTGTTGTGTAGTGTAGTGTAGTATACTGTACTGTTGTGTAGTGTAGTATACTGTATTGTTGTGTAGTGT
>JANDJT010000131.1:20358121-20373495 GCA_024331685.1 Stegophilus panzeri | reverse complement strand
GTATACTGTATTGTTGTGTAGTGTAGTATACTGTAATGTTGTGTAGTGTAGTGTACTGTAATGTTGTGTAGTGTGGTGTACTGTACTGTACTGTTGTGTTGTCTTGTGTAGTGTGAGGTACTGTACTGTAGTCTAGTGTAGTGTACTGTACTGTTGTGTAGTGAAGTGTAGTCTGGTTGTGTTGTGTTGCCTGTGCATGACTCGGGACAGTACACTCAGAACAATCAGGCGTTTGTATCTGACTCCTCTGACTTGTTGGACGCTCCTTCCTCTTGTGTTGCTGTTAAAGCAGCAGTTACTCTGCACTCAGTCGCCTCGGTATCTCTGTCTCACTGTGTGCTTTACTTATCATCTCACACTCTTAAACACATGCACACACCCCGAGAATAAACATCACACCCTCTACATCTAGAACAACCTTCAACATGTCGATGTACCACCCGACAAAACCACTACAACCGGCCCAGGAACATCTCCATGCATCTACAGCATACCAGGCTAGCTACCTGCTGGTGAACTAGCTCACGTGTCACAGGTTGACATGAGTCTCCATTTGCATCAGGGATCAAAATATAACGTCACCGTAACAAACACAACAGAAAAGCAGTATTTATATTTATTCACGTTGATGTAAGACATGATTAAAAAAACAGCTTAGCCTCGATGAGTGCTTTTTTACTGAGAGGTTTCACCACAGCAGGATTCCCACTCAGTCCTCCATGACCTCTGAACACCTCCAAGTCCCAGTTGGGCACTTAACCTGAAATAATTGGTGCAGTCACATGCTCTGTGTGTGTGTGTGTGTGTGTGTGTGTGTGTGTGTGTGTTTGTGTGTGTGTAGGGTGGTGGTTACTGCAATAAGGTCATGGTTACCATGGTTTACTCAGCTTTGAGAACGCTTTTTGAGATGAAGAGGATTCGACTATGCAAAGTAAACATCAAAGTCGTTGGCCACGCCCTCTAACAGAAACACACTTGCCAGCATGTGTGTGTATGCATATATATGTGTGTGTGCATGCATATATGTGTGTGTGGTTTTTTTTTTTTTTGGTTTTTTTTTACATATTTAGGCCTTTTATGAGGACCAAAAAAGGACTAGGTCCTCACAATGATAGGACAGTGTCAAATGTCCTCACAATCACCCAAAACAAAAAGTGTTTTTATACAACTTTTATTAAAAAAGCAAAATTAATTCACTTTGGTTACTGAGGTAAATGTTAGGGTTGGGTGTAGCATTAATTAACTAACATTAAAAGTCCATATACAGGATTTCGGCCAAAAACGCTCGATTTTTTTCAAAAAATCAAAAAATGTGTCTTTTTTCAAAATTGCCGATGAAATTTGCGGAGTTTTTTGTGCTTTTTTTGTGGAAAACTACTTGAATCGGTGAAATCACAATCGCACGAAATTGTTTTGTACGGTCTTACAGTATGCAGTGATGTTTGCTGGTAAACAAGGCCTTTTAGCTGTACGTATGTTTGACACACGTGAATCGAAATCTGCGGAAAATCTACGGTAATTTTAAAAATTGTGAGCTCCTCGGAATATTACAGCCTTTGCTTGATGTTGCATTCGCAAAATCCTGGAGGGACCGATAGTCAAATTGGATGATGTTGGAAGTCTGTGAGAGAAGCTAGTTCCTGTTCTTACTTACGCTATAGCAACGATAAACAATCGTTCCTCAACAGCCTCTCTTTTTCTTTCTCTCTTTCTCAAAAACGCAGCTCGTCATTTTACCGAGAAACAGTGAAGTGTAAACTCCTCTGTCCTGAAGACTTTCCTGTGCTGGGAGATTTTACAAAGCATCATAGCTGTTACAAAGCACTACAACTGGAGACTCCTTCCATAAATATGAAATAAATGCCTCCTAACAAAACAATTTCACCACATCTATGATCATAGGTTTCACTTTGTTAACCGAGAACATGTTTTGTTTATTATTAGTCTTAGATTACATGGAGGGGCTGTAGGAGTCCCTGTGAATGAGCTGTTGCTATAGAAACGATAACGATATTAGAAACGATCACGTTAATATTAATATAAACCTGTTGTTCAAACCTGCCTGAGCCGCGCTAAGCCGTCTGACCAATCAGACTCGAGAATTCAACTGCGCATATTATTTGTATTGACAATAGCGTGTTCACGCCGGTTTGTTATCGAACCTAAATATACAGATCGTACGTATCGAATATTGTGATATACGACATTTTTGTCAAATCGCACACCTCTGGTAGATATGATACGGCCATGTTTTTTTCCACTCACAGTCTCTATACGCAATATCTAACCCTGAACGAGGGGAGTGTGTGGCCTGCCAAAACTCTATCTGCTACAGGAAAACGCTATGTGTGTGTGTGTGTGTGTGTGTGTGTGTGTGTGTGTGTGTGTGTTTGTTGTGTGAAAGTATCAGCCAGAGTGTTTTTGCATGACCTCGTATGTATGCTTGTTGCTCACTGCATTCACCTTGTCAAATTCCCTCCTAGGCAACACTTGATCCTCCACACACACACACACACACACACACGCACACACACACACACACACACACACACACACACACACACACCACAATCACACGCCAGACAAAGGATGCGGAACTCGAAGCGAAGCTAAATTAGGAACAAAACTCTCCGTCACTGAGAATATACCAGGAACACACACACACACACACACACACACACACACACACACACATCAACAGTCAATGGAACAGCTTGATTACAGAGACGCAGGAATTTGTGTCCATGTCATAATCCTTATTTGTTCTATGAAACCCTTTATAGAAGACTAAATATTCAAGCTGAAGTTCAGGAACTTATTTTTTTCCCATCAAAAACACAAGTTTCTCAAACAGAAACACCCGAACGCATGCTAACGCCATGACTCATGACTCATGACACATTTTTCTTTCCTCATAATCTTTTCCTCTCCAGCATTTAAGGAAACGCTGTCTCGTTTTTTTTTTTTCCTCATGGAAAAAACCTTACACATACTGTAGGCCACTAATTTCACAGGAACATAAACACTCAAACATGTACGTGAAGATATTAACAGTACATATAGGAACATAATAGATCATCGTACATATAATACATAATAGTAACGGCATCATTTTTCGCTTCTGCTCCTTGGTGCTCTTCCTGTTCAATCGTGCTTTACTGTTTATTTAGGACCAATTTTTGTTATTGTTGTTGTTTTAGGTCATGTGATGGATGTTTTCCTGATTTTTCATTTAACTCCACTCTTCACAGCAAAAAAAAAAAGAAAGAAAAAAAAAGAAAAATTCCTGCATTAAATAACAGTATTGAAGTTTTTTTTGACATATTAAAGATGCTTATTTAGATAAAAAATTTAAAAAATGAACTATATTGTGTTGTATGCACTGTAAGTGGGGGAGGGCAAACTTTTGAGCTTGCTTACAAAGAGAACCGCAGGATTTAAATCAGAAATAAATGAATAGAGATTTCTGTTTTTATAGATAAACAGTAAAACAGACCTCTAATTTTTATTTTAAAAAAAAAAGTCTTTCGCACTCTACTATATATACTGAGCTAACATCAATGTAGGTGCTAATAAACTAACAGCTCAGCGTTGTTATATTGCACTAATAAAAACGATAATTTATTATTATTATTATTATTATTTTTTACAGATGTTTTATATGTATTATTTTTCTTATTAGTAATCATGCACGAAAGAGACAAAAGTGTCCGAGCTTGTGCATGCATGAAAATAAAAAAATATCACCTGTTTAAAGTCGAGGTTGTGCGTGTGCATGTGTGGAAAATTCCAGAATAAAAATTTTTTTCCCACTTTTTTTTTTTTTTTTTTTTTAAACCACAGTGCCATGTTTTATTTCATTTTTTACATTTTAAATCGAGGATTGTGTAAACTCCATCATGAGCGGTGCATTAAGCCATGTAGAAACAGTGCCTGCTGAGGAAGAAGAACACAAACAAGAACATCTGGACTTCATCCACCTCTGGAGCACTAAGAAGGCTTCGGTTCTTCAAAGTGCATCCGTGCTTAGCGACGGAGGAGATCTGTGTTGTTGTTGTTATTGTTGTTGTTGTTGTTTAAGAAATGTGCATTGTTTTTGGAGGATGTGGTGCATGCATTAAAAAAAATTCTGACATAAAAGTTAAAGGAACTTACTTAAGACATAAGGAGAACCTTCTGGAGTGTGTGATGCTTATAAAGCGCTATAACAGCATTGGACACGTTCTCTGAGATCTTATATAATAACAAAAGCCCCATTTTGTTTTTTGGTAAAAATGTAATTACAATGTCACGCGCTCAGACAAAAGTCGTCACCACAGCAACAGCTGGAGCGGTCTGAGGTTTAACGGGAAAAAAACACAACAACGTTATTCTCTCTCTCTCTCTTTTTTTTTCCTCTTTCTTTCTTTCTCTCTCTCTCTCTCTCTTTCTTTCTCTCTCTCTCTCTCTCTTTTTCTTTCTTTCTCTCTCTCACGAAGCCACTCAAAAAGACAATTTAGGACAGTACCTAGGATTTAGGACAGATTTGGGTTTAAAATACATCATATACTGTACAAAGAAAGGGAATGAAAGAGAAGGTTAAAGACGTAAACAAGTGATTTGTTGAACTCACCTCGTTATGAACACGATGTGTTTGGTTTCTCGACTCGGTAGAGACTCGTTAGACAGGTTTTATCAAGCTAAGGAACTGAATAAGTCAAACCAACACCCTTTCCCCCCTCAACAGGTCTCTCTCTCTCTCTCTCTCTCTCTCTCTCTGAGTGGGCTGAGTTTTTGAACATGAACGTGGCTGTGCGCTAATATTTCGCTTGTCGTGAACGCCGACGCTGAATTTGAGTTTTTCAGCAAACTCATGAATAATAAAAAATGACTTCTTGTGGTTTTAATCCCTGCAGCTCAAACCCTCTGGTCATTTCCCTCACTTTTTAAAAAAAAAAGTTTTTATCCTTAGTCACCTCACGACCTCATGACCTTGCGACCGTCGTTCAGATTAGCAAGTCGCTAATGTCGCTGTTTGACTCTTATGTGCGATCAATGCTATTGATATTGTTGAGGGTTTTGCTTTTTTATTTATTTATGTTTTTTTTTTTTTTTTTACATTTTCGATGAGTATTTTAGTTAAAGTGTATTTTTGGTTCGTGACACACAAAGCATGTGACGTGTGCTATAAAATACATAAAAATGCCACACGCTAAGACAAGACAAGTCACGCGTTTTGTCACCTCAGCAACATCTCACATTTTAACGGATTATTAAAGCTACTCAAGACAATTTAGAACAGTATTCATGTCTGATCAGATTCATTTTTTTAAATGAGTGCTTTATTGGTTATTAATTGCTAATTTTTTTTTTTGTTGTTTTTGTTTTCTCATTTCTCACTTGTAGTTTGTTTCTTGCGGCCGACTGATACTGTTGTCGCTTATGGACGTGTAGCTAAACGTACTAGCTACCCTGCGGAACAAAAACAAAACAATAGAAACCATCATAGAATTTGTAATGGTTTTAATGGTTATCATGGGAATTGTAGTGGTTTTAATGGAAACTGTAAAGGTCCCTGTGGGTTTCTAATGGTAATTTGTTGACTTCTATAGTTGAGGTTATGTCTAGTGGCTACCATTAAGGACCAATAATGGTAATGGTAATGGTTTTAATGGTTAGCGGATGGTTTGTAATGGTATTTATAGTGAAAACCATTAGAATTTCTGTGATTGTTTCTATTGTTTTTTTTTTTTCGGCAGGGTTATACACACTCACCAGCAGGGTTATACACACGATCTCTGATACTTCTTTCCAAGCTTTATTTTTCTTCGTAATGTCTCTATAAACATGTACTGAGAGGACGCATATGACAGGATAAGATTGGTAAGTTGTTCTTCCATTTTTGCACGTCAAACAGTCAGTCAGAACAACTTACAGCCGGGGAACACATGAGCCATACGATTGGTTTGAGGAATCATTCCAGCCAATAGTTCAGATTAGTCGCTTTACATGATTTAATGATAATTAAATCATAATTAATGTTTCTATTGACCTTACCTTTCACAAAGACATTGGTTGATGATACAAATAGCACATTTTACACACAAAAAAAGGTTGCCGTAATCCTATAATTATATACACTAAGCTATCTGAGAAATATTATTCAGGGTTTTGATTATGATTAACTAGCGAATGTTAATAGTGTGTGATATTTGCTGGACTTCAAATTAAATTAATATTGAAAAGTTTTGCTAAGTTAAATTAAATTAGATGATGAAGATAAACACAATACAGCTTTTCCTAGTCTCTATTCCACATGAATTTTTCTTGTGTAAATTCTTGTTATCCAACACTTTATATAATACGAATACCACTTAACATATCTTTTTTCTCAATTTTTAATAGAAGCTTCTACTTGTTGCTTTTTAAGCCATATATTTTTTTATGGCAATTTGTCAGATTATTTATTTATTTACTCTAGTGGGCTAAAATGATATCAATTTTATGTTTTTTTGTGCATATTTTTTATATGTTATTTGGTGCAAAATAGTCAGTATAACAAATAAAAGATTTTTGTATTAAATCATTCTGAAGGTTTAATATACTGTCATGTTACATGTACAAGAAGCCAACTACAGACTAGAGTTCAAATTCATTTCTAATTGTCTAAAGACCATAACATGTCACTACTTTAGTGTCTAAGCCTGAATTATTGAACTAAACCCCACTAAAAGATTTAAAAAGGAGCGTCAAGAGATGAAGACTCCAGGTTATTTTATTAAGTGCAAAAGCACTCGAGTTAAGATAAATAACTTCAGTGTGAAATGTTTCATCCCTGAATCAGATATTCTGCATTCAATTAGGCTTATTTTTACCAGCTACCATAAAAAGACATCAGTCTTGTCTCGCCACAAACTCCAAAACTTCCATGATTCACAGTCTGATGTCGTGATGTGTTTAAATCTGACTGGTGGCATCATCACTTTTCCTGTGAAATACAGACATTTTATAAACATTGCATCTTTCAAAGACTTATCGAGCTACAGAATTCATTGTAGAGATGAATGATTCCATGATCTGGGTGTCATTTTGATCCCACTGCATAATGCATGAATCCATTTAATATCTCATGCTTGGATCATCCTTTTCCACAAGTTGTTCATTATACATTTTAGTTTCATTCCCTCAAACCTGTTCCCTGTATACTTTCACCCCTATGAAATATTTGGAATCTACATGTTCAATGTGAATTTCCTGAAGATCATGGGAAGAAGAAAAGTAAGTTCTCTCTTTTTTTTTATTTTATTTTATTTTTTTTTTATTTTCAGTGATAGTTTGATACTGATAAGGGCTTTTTGAAAGTATAACCCTGTTACCCAAGTTATAGACCTGAAATTAAATTATTATTTAAATATAATAATTCTAAGTAAATTATTGGAATGTCTGTAATGTGTTAATGCCATTAGCATGGCTGCTAGTTAATCATTTTGTATATTTGCTAATTTTATGCTACTTGAGATTGCAGCACTTTTTTCAGTGGTTAAATGTATGTTTTCTTAGATTCAGTGTTGAAAAATAATAATAATAAAAAAACTTAATCAGTGAAATGAGTGAAAAATTAATTTAAAAATGAGTCAGTGGCACCTCAAAATGGCACCGCAATCATGAAATCACTGTCAAATCTTTACAGGAGGCACTGAAACTAAAATGTCACATCTAATTCAGAGTAAAGTAAAAGGAAAAAGAAAAAAAAAGTTTTTAAAAAGTAGTTAAAAAAAGATAAAATCAGATACAACTCACTTCTTTTTGCCACATTTGTCATCTGTGGGAGAAAAAAAAAAAAATTCTTTAGTTTAGATGATGCCAAAAGAACCCCCCCAACCCCCCCAACCTAGAAATAAGAGATAAAACTAGAATTAGAAGTGAGACTTACGAAAAAGGAGTACAA
The DNA here is from genome assembly GCA_024331685.1 of Stegophilus panzeri. Taxonomy (NCBI): domain Eukaryota; kingdom Metazoa; phylum Chordata; class Actinopteri; order Siluriformes; family Trichomycteridae; genus Stegophilus; species Stegophilus panzeri. The sequence continues at coordinate 20,365,568 of JANDJT010000131.1, read as the reverse complement.
CAGCTCCTATTACGAGCAGGACTGTGAAGATTATGCCTCCAATCCTCAGCCTGTCATAGTCTAGAAAATACAAGGAAGCTGCTTTAAACGTCAACTCTCCACCATCAGTTATATATATTTTTTATAAGTTTTATATGTTGTTCTAAATTTTGGTGAATCCATGAGGCACAAAAAAGGGAAATACTCACTGTAAACAAATGGATCTATGCCCAAAAAAAGAAAGGAGAGAAATAGAAAACTGAATGTTAGGCACAAAATTAAAGCTCAAAATGCAAGTTTCTGTTTTCAGATACAGAAAAAAAATGTTGGTCGGTCAGAACTGTGGCTCGACAAACAAGTCTGACAAGAAAGAGAAAAAAAGCAAAAATTAATGCGTTTGCTTACTTGCGTCAGCTTCTCTGAAGAGTGCACTGAAAACTAGGAGGAAATAAAAACAATTATATTTACGAGGATGATTCAAACGGATATCAGTTAACAAAACTATGACAAGTTGCAAGTAGTAGAAAAAAGCAACCAAAGAAATATAGAAATATGATATATAAAGATGTTAAAACATGCATAAAGATTTTTAAAAGATTTTAAAAAATGTATATACCTAAATCATTAACAGCTTAAATTAGACCAGACAGACAACAAATGGTTACTATTGAGTATGTGAGAATGTGTTATTGCATCATAAAATATAAGAACCAATCATACTCCAATATGCAAATGAGGGTCGATTCAAATGCGCATTTTTATAGGATCTGGATTTCCTGATGAGACTAAAAAGTTTTGTGATGTCTGACGATGTCATTTGTAGAACTATGCAGTTATTTATTTACTCGTTTTGCGTGATTTTAATAACATTGATTATTATATTAACAAATATGAAGATAAAATGAAAAAAAGCTCATCAGCTGTGATGTAACATCATGACCTTGATATTATAAAGTTCTGCTTTTTAATCTTAACACAGATGGTACTTTATAATACGAAAGTCACGATATATAGAGATAGTGAGATTGGAAATTTATTTAATGTTAATATTAAACTTCATGTAGTTTGTTTTATATATATATATATATATATATATATATATATGTTTTATTTTGGGTTGTTTAAAGTCCAACTACTAAGTAGTGTGTCAAAATGTTTGATGTGTAAATGTGTAAAATGTGATGTGTTGTGTGTTGTTTTGAACACAAGCATTTCCATCAGACGTCCTTCAGGCCTACGTATAAGAAATGCCCTACACTTGACCTTTGAACTGAACACGACACACAAGTGAAGCGTTTTGTTTTTTGTTTTTTTTTTTACCTGTCAGGAGAACGAGCAGTGCGAAACGGCTCATCTTTCGTGGTTCCTGTCTCCTGACATGAAGAGAACACAGACTGTTTCACAAAATGCCACATAATCAGAAATCAGAAACCTCGTGCTAAACTTGTGCAGTAATTAACAGCTAGCTTTACAGTTCTTGTGGCAGGGACACAGCAGCCAGCTGACTGCAGTAAGAAGAAGTGACGGTGATAGGTGAAGATTTGAGGAGGCAGGAATGTACGCTGAGTAGATACAGCTGCAGAGGCAAGCTGAGACGGAGCAGCGCTCGTGTTTTGACAGTAAACATTAGAACCGTGGGTCAGCGAGCATCAGGGTACCCTTGGCCTGCCCTTGCAGTCAAATACGAGGGCTGTTTTGGAAACTTTCAGCCTCCCTTGGACTTGGTTAGCATTAACTTTTGACCACCTCTGTTTTTTTTTTTTTTACTCATATTGATTTATGCGTATCTTGGAGGAACTGAGATTGAAGAATCAATGAAGAAGTGCTGAGTTCTAATTTTCAACTTGATTACATAATCGTGAACATGAGGTTTTTTATTTTTTCCCCCAGAAATTTCAGTCACACTTGAAAGTTTTTTTTTTTGTTGTTGTTGTTTTTTTTCCCCACACATATGCAAAGTATTAAATCACAGTTGCTCATTCAAATTTGCATGTATTTTTTCAAAAATTTTAGGGGGATACAAAAGCATCCATAATCATTGCATGGTAGAGCGAGCGTTACGTTAAACACTGTTTAACGACTTTAACTTTGTAGTTTTTTTTTTTTTTTTTTACTTTACAAAATTAGTAGAAATTTTTTAATTTACCCAATAACGGGAGGTAAAATGTATCAATAGCACAAAAAACACACAAACTGAGTAATTTATATATCTATATCAATTTACTTCATCGCTATACGAATGAACTCGCATGTTATTTTCACCTTTAGCTTGATTCGAGCGAATATCACATTTCAAATGAATCAATAAACATTTCAAATAGTAGTTCTACTCAATTCTAAAACTGCCTCATATTTTGTGACAAATCACTTTCTTGCACTTGATCCTTGGAACACATTAATATAAATAATAAATAAATTCTAGACCAAACAGATTTATTTTCTTACCTTGTTCCACAGGATATGATGCCCTTCAGGTGAATAGCGCGTGCTTACGTGCTGGATGCAACACCCAGGAAGTGCACATAGACATATCTGTCTTCCCTTTTACCTTGAAGAAAAACTCCTCCTTATTGTGTACATATAAAACACAGGACATCAGATTTTTGTGTGTGTGTGTGTGTGTGTGTGTGTGTGTTATAGCTGCCCTGCATCAGCACTGTGTTATGCCCTAAACACTGCGTGTGTGTTTACGGCTTAAACAGGGATGTAAAAGTCATTCAGAGTCAAAAGGCGAACTCTGGACGCTTTATCAAAATAATGCACGAAAGCACATTTATTAAATGTATTTGAATTTATAGTATGGAAAATCATATTAACCACCGGTGCACATGTCATCACGATATCTATACGTAGTATTCAGAAGTAAAAAATGATGCACAGAACATGAAGGACGTACTGTATAGAGGACATTTAAGTGGAGTTTATACAGTACTTTTCTAGAAAGTGCCTGTGGCATGTGCGTTTCAATTTCCCATCATGTCTGCATTATCGTGTGCCTTATATCTTACACCACGATACTGTGTGATTACTGACCATCAAGATGGCTGCGAGATTAATAACAGAGCTTCGAGGTTGAAAGTGGGCAGAGTCAGTTTACATTAGGGTATTTTTAGGACATGGGTGAAGGTGTGTGTGTGTGTGTGTGTGTGTGTGTGTGTGTTGGGGCATAATTAACACTTAAAAAAAGCGGGATTAAAACAAGTTTATGTCCTGAGGGTTTCATTTTAATACCTACAGCCTGTATGAGCAAGCAGGGTTTTTTTCTTTTTCATTATGACCTCGTTTTCATTTCAGGCTTGACGGGTACAAAACTTATCATCGCATTTATATAAATTATGTTGTCTTTGTTGATTGTTTTCCCCAGTTATTTTGTGCAAAGTAATCGCACTAAACTGCCAAGTAATTATAATATTATAATAAGTTCATTTTTTAAAATAATTATACTACTGTAGCATATATTAAAAATTATCATTGTTACAATCAACAATTATTAATTTAATAATTGTTATAGCAATTATTATACCTAACTAATATTTCAGTTATACTTAATAATGTAATTGAAATATTAGTAATAAATAGTAATGAGTAAGATTTTCTAAATACCTTATACATTAATATACATTAATACCTTATATAAATACATTTATATTGTGTTATATAGCATACATAATCCCTTATAACGCCTGGCATAGTTATGTATAAGTGCTCATAAATAGTTATGGTCGTATGCATAAGCACTTTATAAACAACAGCCTTTTTATGATAATATTTTGAGGCAATCAATTAAATATGTAATGGAAAGCGGGTCAGTGTAAAGTTTTTGGTACTTTTTTGTACCAATTTTGATCATTTTGATGCTTTCTTACCTACAAGCTTGTGTCTATTAAACCCTAAATAATAATTCCCCTTTGCTTGGATTACACCAAAAAAGAAGAGTTTTTAAGAGATTAATTTCATACAGTAAAGCACACAGCTTACTGATTATACCCTTAACTAAAGAAACTAAAGAACTCTTAAGAACGTCATAACTAAAGAGATCAATATAAACAAAAATGACAATAACGTCTGATAAAAAAAAAAAAAATCTAATCTGTCCTACCAAATCATAATTTTGGGAAAGCAGAGACGTGAAACAGCAGATTTACGCCAACCTCAGGCGTAGGAGGTCACTGTGGAACAGCACATTTACAGATTTACATCTGCTCAGAACGTGGAGCTGTAACATCTCACGAGATTGTACCACCATGCCAAAGAGGGAGAACTCAAGGAGAACACGGAGCTCCAGGAGATCATCCAAGTGTCAGACGTGCCTGAGCGCTGTCACGTGCTGCCTTCTCCTTCTTTAAACCTTTCTAAAAGGCTGAATGTACAGTAGGCCAGATTCCCAACGTGTTAAAGATCATACGTGTACGGGCTGAAAGCGTGTGCACAAACACGGGAATAAATACACCAGAACGTGACGTCAGAGTTTATACAAAGCAATGAAAATTATCATGCAAATTGAGCAATGAAAATCTAGTGTATTGCTATTTTATCACACTCGTATCACGTTTACAGAAAGGTTTGGTGTCACTGTTAACAACCTTTCATCAAACCCACTCAAAATGCTTTGATATCTACAGTTATGTCTACAGTTCAGTGCAAAAGTTTGCGCCCTCTAAGGTTTCTGCATGGAAAAAAGTCAACTGTATCTCTGTTTTATAATTTCACTACAAATAAAGATGCTACGTGTGAAATATGGAACAACACCAGAAAAATAGTTTGCATATGCGCAAACTTTTGAAAATTTTTCACAAAACTGAATTTGATAGCCCAGGAAAAAGTGATAAAGATAAAGTGGGACAACCTTTCTTCTTTGTCTTCCTCATTTAATGATAAGGGTGCACAAATATTTGCACTCAGTCTATCTTTGTTGAGTCTGTCTCAGTTTATGTCAAGTTATTATCTCGTTATTTCAAGAAGGTCATTATTTCAAGTTATCTCAGTTATTTCAAGATATGTTGTTACTTCAGGTTATCTTGTTATTCAAAGATATTACGTCATTATTAAGATTTTCTCATCATTTCAAGATATACCATTATCTCAAGTTATTATCTCGTTATTTTAAGATAAACTTTGAAGGTCGTTGCAAGATTTATAATTATTTCATTTGATCTCAGTATTTGTTATTCCAAGATATTATGTCATTATTCGGAGATATCATCTTGTTATTTTAATGATAGTATGCTGTGGTTTTAAGGTGTTATCTCATTTTTATGTCAAGTGATTATCTCATAATTTCAAGATATGTTCTTTCAGGTTATCTAGTTCTTTAAAGATTTCACATCGTTATCTCATTATCATCTCGTTATTTTAAGCTGTCTTGATATTACAGGATATTATGTCATTCTTTTGAGATATTATCTCGTCATTTCAAGAGATGTTGTTATTTCAGGTTACCGAGTGCCAAAAGTCATAATTTCGAGATTCTATTTAGACTATTTTGAGATATTATCTCATCATTTCAAGAGATCAAGTCAAAATAATGAACGTTAAGTGTAAATAATGATATTTTGAAATCTTGAAATAATGAGATAATGAAAAAATAAAAGCATATACAGTAATATCTTGAAATAACCAGTTAAGTCAAAATAATGAGATAATAGCTAGAAATACTGATATAATACCTTGACGTTATGATGTATTAAGTTGAAAAAAATGAGAGAGTAAGTTAAAATAATGAAGTGTTTAGTTGAAATTATGATGTAGCACAATTTTTTTTCTCAATTTGCGGTTCAGAGCGTGATTTTTTTTTAAACAGCTTTAGGAAAGGGATTTATTTATTTATTTTTATATCAGTGCAAGAAGAGCAGAAAAAAAAACAAACTTTAAAGTTCAGACAGGCAGCTCCGATCTGAGATTTTGGTGTGTCTGATTTGAGCGGACTGAACAACAAAAAACACACAAAAAAACCGTTTTTTTTTTTCCCAGTTATATTTAATTCTTGTTTGTATGGTGTCAAATTTCTGGTCATGTGACAGTCAGGAAAAAAAAGTCTACAGCTGAACGATTTACTTTTAATCATCGAACATAAAAACCTAGCATTTTATTTTCACATTGCCTGTATGTTATACCCTATGTAGTGAGCATGCGTAATGAATAGGAACACGTATGCGTAAAAAGTATAAAACTATTTCCTTTGCTTAAAAAGTGGTGTAGTTTAATGTGTGTTCTGTCTGCGAGCGTATACATTTACAGCCGGATTTAAATTAAAAGTTCAGTTTATAAAATGCGTCTCATTCTTTAGTCTACCTGCTGCTTGTTACTATGACAACCAAATGCAGCTATGCCATAGTGATTATATTATTATATAGCGATTATATTATAAATGTGTGTACAGTGTGTGTGCTTCACATGTTCAAATACATCGATACCATGTAATTAAATTCTGTGTGTAACATTCATGCATATAAATAATTATAGACTCTCTCTATCTCATATATATATATATATATATATATATACACTGTATATTATATGATCTATAGTGTATATTCGGTAAATATATAACATATATTATTTACATATTTTGAGTGCAGTAAATGTCATCTAAGACATAATGGTTATAATAAATGACAAAAACCCAAACTATACTATATTATACTATACAGCATCTGTTAGATTTAATATTTGACAGGAACAAAATAACAATAACGTATTTTCTCTAAATGTCCATAACGAGAAACATGGGGTGTCTTTTTTTTGTTGTTGTTGCAATATCCCACTGATTCAAATACAAGCTTCACTGAGCCATGACAAATAAGAACATGAAGAATCAAATCACTAATCTTTTATGGTCTCTTCTTCTACACCCCCCAGGACGTCGTCTTCGGGTTTGCCCTCTGAAAAAGCGAAAAACAAAACAACATTTTTAACTTTTTAAGCATCAGTGTAAAATCACTGCACATTTAGAAAATGGAGCAAAATCATTAAATAAATAAAAAATATTCCCAGAATTTCCCATAAACCATTCCGGTAAAAGCCCCCAGAATAGTTTCGGATCGATCGTGTGGGAATCACAGCACTTACTGAAACATTCCTGAAGTTTTTCTGATTTCTTCAGGGAGATGTAGGTCACGATGAAGATGATTAGGATCCCGAAAAAGCCTCCGATGACACAACCAAAGAGCATCAAAAAATATTTACTGGCACCTGATAGAAACCAAATAAGATTATGTTAAAAAACAAACAAACAAACAAACAAATGAATTGATCGCTCTACAGTGTTCATAGGACTACATAATGTCTACATAACACCTTCAATTTTTTCACTATAAATTTTTCCAAGAAGAGAGTTTAAAATGAAGAACAAAGAAGTGTACAAACAATGGTGATCAGTGATTGGTTGTTGAGAAGAATGGTGATCAGTGATTGGTTGTTGAGAAGAATGGTGATCAGTGATTGGTCACTGGGAAGAATGGTGATCAGT
>JANDJT010000131.1:20272529-20315117 GCA_024331685.1 Stegophilus panzeri | reverse complement strand
ATAGATAGACAAATAGATAGATAGATAGATAGATAGATAGATAGATAGATAGACAAATAGATAGATAGATAGATAGATAGATAGATAGATAGATAGATAGACAAATAGATAGATAGATAGACAAATAGATAGATAGATAGATAGATAGATAGATAGATAGATACACACATACGCACATATCTAGATGGACAGACAGATAAATAGATAGATAAACAGACAGACAGACAGACAGATAGACAGATAAATAGATAGACAGACAGACAGACAGACAGACAGGTAGATAGATAGATAGATAGATAGATAGATAGATAGATAGATACACACACATACGCACATATCTAGATGGACAGACAGATAAATAGATAGATAAACAGACAGACAGATAGACAGATAAATAGATAGACAGACAGACAGACAGACAGACAGACAGACAGATAGATAGATAGATAAATAGACAGACAGACAGACAGATAGATAGATAGATACATACACACACACATACGCACATATCTAGATGGACAGACAGAGAGATAAATAGATAGATAGATAGATAGATAGATAGATAGATACATACATACATACATACAGTGGATATAAAGTCTACACACCCCTGTTAAAATGGCAGGTTTTTGTGATGTACTTTTTGACCATAATACTAAACGATATGTTTGGCACAAAAAAATAAACCACCTCACATCACCAGAAGAACACCGTCCCCACGGGGATTGAGGCTTTAATCAGGGCGGAGGGAATAATGAATAGTGAAATAAAATAAAAATAAGCTGAAATAAAAATACCAAAATAAAACATGAATAATTAACACATTATCATATGCGTATGAGAATACGCTAAATATTGTTATTATGATTTTTTTCAATTCCTTTAAGGAGAATGAGGTTTAAGTGCATGTGTAAGATTAATGTAAGTTTCTGCACTCACATCCCACAGCCAGGCTGATGCTGGGAGACTGGACGTTCTGCGGTGGAACAGGTCTGCAGTAGTACGTCCCGGCGTGCTGAGTGTCGAAGTTATAGATGGGCGACACTTTGTCTGAGTAGCCCAGGTTAACTCCGTTCCTGTAGAGGGCGAAGGTCTTTCCTGCAGCCGCACAGCCTCGAGCCACGCAGCTCAGAAACACCGTCTCACCTGACGCATACATGTTCGAGATTCGCGCAGGATGAACCTGAACCTGGAGCTCTGTGAGAAAAAACACACCAATAACCAAAAAAACCACCAAATATTAACCCACGTACTGTACATCACAGCGCTCTCGGATGCTGCATTCTGATTGGTCAGAGGGTGTTGATTCATCTTCTATAACAGCCGCTCTGACAGTAGTGCAGCTGCACATCGCAAGTTTATTTTAATATTAACGCGCTCGTTCTCATACGTTATCTTTCTGTAGAAACAGCTCGTTCACAGTGACGCTCCACGTAAACGGATTTTTTAAAAAACCTGTGTAACCTGTGTAACCGTTGATACGGTGACGTTTCCTGTCAGGCGAAATGTGTTTATGTAACATTTATGGAAGGAGTCTCCAGTGCCAACCATACATGTTCCATACATGTTAAATTGCAGAAAACGTCACCATATCATCAGAGCTGCTGTTATAGAAAATGAATCAACACCTTCTGACCGATCTGAATCCTGAATCCAAGAGCACTGTGGTGTAAGAAGTGTGTTTGTTTTTGCTTGTCAGGTGTTGTGAGAATTTAAAAACAGGACAAATTCTGAGACGAGACTGCAGAGAAACGTAAAGTACCCGTTACTGAAAGGTTGATGGAGTCCGGTGAGGTCCATCTCCCCTGCTGGTGGTCCGTCTCGAACCTGAAGTGATACTGACCTCCGTCGCTCAGCTTGATGGCCGTGATCTGCAGGCTGCACCTCTTGTAGCCGCCCACATACTTCACCCTGTCCCTGTAGGACGGACTGACCAGGTTAGGATCCGTGTGGTAGGCGAAATCCCGCTTCCCGTCGGCCGTAATGTGGAACCACATGACCCGCGTGGCGCTGGAGGGCGACGGGTAGTCGTAACGGCACGGCAGGATGACGGTGGTCCCGGCCCAGGTGCAGATGTCCGTCCTCGAGAAGCTCACCGTCCATCTGCTGCACCACGATCCTGAAAATAAACAGGAGTGCGTTTCACATGTTACCGATCCATAACGACTAATTGTGGACGCTATAAAAATACCCTGCACCTGCAAGGACACCTGGGTAACTTTATACTGAGGTAAAGATTACGTTATGTTCAAGTTAAAGCGAGAATTACCTGGCAGAGCGACGGAGGCGACGCTCAACACTGTCACAAGCGTCCACATGTCAGATCTTAAGCAGAAGAAGAAGAAGAAGAAGAAGAAGAAGAAGGACACCAGAGTATTTGCTAAGATATTTCAGAACTAGGAGTCAGTCCTTAATTAATCCAAAACACACACACACACACACACACTCACTCCGACGGCCATCAGGAGGTGAAGACTCAGTGGAAGATGGTGACAGATGTTATAAATGTAGGAGAAGAGCCTCTAAGAAAGGAAGTGCAAGCAAGGGAGAGGTGACAGGAGGCTGGCCATCCCTCCATCTCTCTCTCTCTCTCTGTCCGTCTCTCTCTTCATCACTCCATCTCTCTCTCACCGTGTCTTCAGTGAAACTCGACCCTCCCTCGTGTGCCGAGGGCAGCAGTACCGAGCCGCTTCACCCGGACCGATCAATTCTTTTTGAATGTTATTTATTTATTTATTTATTTATTTTTAACAACATACAACATATAAATCCTGTACGGAAATGTCACGTGAATAATCAGACGATTCATGATTCACTTGTGAGATTTAGACACTTCACATTTTATGTTTCACACATTTTCACTGTGATTTTCTCACACGATTCGCTGATTTTCACGTGTGATTTGTACGTGACTCTTTTATTTTCACGTGATTTTCTTAATGATTTGTTTCAAATGATTTTCATATTTGATGTTTAAAATGTATTTATTTTTTTAAATGACTCTTTTTGTTGTACATGATTCGTTTATGGTAAACTGTGTAAATAGTATTTTTTTCCACGTGCAATTTTTTTTGATCAGATATTTTTCTCAGATTATTATTTGTCACGTGATTTTTACACAATCCATTTATTTTCTCACATGAATCATTTATTTCCACATGCGATTCCCTCACAGGATTTATTTACTTATACAATTTATTTTTCATGATTCGTTTATTCTCAAATGTGCCTCCCCTCCATTCATTCATTTTATTATTGTGTCATTTCTCATTTTAACAGCTGCAGTTTATTATTGTGTTTATTCCATTGTGTCTCGGAGATCTAAGCACAGTTTTATTTGACTCCCCCCGACAGAAACAATTTCCCAGACAAGTTCAACTCTTCATCTTCACTTCTTCGATTTTCCTCTTGATTCATCATTCGCGTCTGTTCTATTGATTATGTAATACCGCTCCAGAACACCAGATGGCGAAGATGTAAACAGCGCCGCTCCCTTTCTTACACCCTAGACGTGTAAACTAATCCTGACACGGCTACGGCGCCGCCATGTTGCAGAGGGCAACTTGCTGGGTTGAACCGAGTGAACTGTACTGCATTTCCCCAAACAAGGAATTACATCATAACAAAATTTTCTTTGTTATCATGTCTGACGAATTCACATCATTAGTCTATTATTCAAAAATCAAAACGCTTGCTCGCGTACTGTGATCTTGATTTATGATCATTTCTAAATACCACACAGTTTTTTTTGCTGAGGTTTCTTGTAGTTAGACTCAATCGGTGCTTTTATACGTAGAAATCCTAGACGTATGTGATAAAGCTCATTTTGTGAAAATCCACTAAACATTAACCGAATTATAGTCACTTTATTATCAGTGTAGATCCACGTATTTTCATGTATTTACACTGGATTCTGCCCTTTCCAATATGGCGGGCGCTGTAACGTAGAGACTGTAGCTAGCGAAGGCGGATAATGCGGTTTCCATGTCTTTGGACGTGTGTTTGGACATGTCTTGAACTCGTGATTATAGTGCAGCTGGCTGCGAAATGGGGATGTACTTGTTTTTTTAGACGAGTTTCGAGTCGAACCGAGTAGGATATATAAATGCTAATCGTGTGCTTAGTTCCTGTACGGTTGGTTGTCACAAATGGGAATTTGAACTACAGTCAATTTGCCGTCTCATCTCAGCAAGGTAGGTTTGCGAAAACAGCTGTTTTTGAGATTTAAACAATATATATTGCGGGTTTATTAGATATAATTTTGGAAATGCTTAGTAATAAATTTGCCCATCTGTGCTATCTATGAGCAGTCAGAAGTCAGAAATGTTCAGTCCAGAATTTTCATGAACCCAGTCTTTATTGACAGATTTTTTAAAAAAGATTATTATTATTATTATTATTATTATTATTATTATTATTATTTCTTTCGTTTCCCCCAACAGCATGTTCGTGTTTCTCCTGTTATTCCTCCTGCAGCCAACAGAGGGCGCCAACACCACAATCTCCTGCATAGACGACCAGGGAAAAGCAGTTGACTGGTTGGTTCAGTTAACAAAATACCATTCATTGTTATCGCGATATTTCCGATATCACCGCAGACTGCTGTGTGAAAATAAACTATTTGTGAGATTTGTTTTTGTTAGTTGAGATGCGGACCAAACATAGCCAAAACACGTCTCTAATCACAATGTCACAAAATGAGACGAATTTAAAATAAATAAATTTGTTAAAGACATGTAATGTCCTGCAGTTTACAGATATTAATAGCGATAAGTAAATTTCATTTCTACACCCATTTCTAATGTAATATCACTAAGGAAATAAAAAACCCACTATGTGTCGTGCTGTTATAGGAAAATAATCAACACCGGCGTGGTGGGATGAAGCGGAGTTACTGTTACCACCTCGAAGTTGATTATTTTCCTATAACAGAACATCCTGAAGCGCTTTATTCCTCTTACAGCACAGGAATTTGCCAGTGGTGAAAAGTGTTCATGTAATATTGAGCAACATATTATATTTTTTATCCGTTTATAGTTATGGTTAATGTTGTGGAACATCCTTGAAACAAGTTAGTTGACCTTCCCTGAAGAATCGATTTCCTCCTGTCTTTAGGTTCTACCTTTACAAACTGCCACATCCTCATGAGGAGCCCCCTGAGGAAGGTCTGAAGTACCTGCTGCTGGAGGAGCAGAGCAAGGGCTGGACGGAGGGCGGAGGTCTGGTGGGAGACGTCACGGGGGCTTTGGGGCGGAGTCTCGGGCCGCTGTACGAGGTACGCTAAACTGCACAGCTTGTATTCACCCTGACGCGAGTCGGAACCGGTTTCATTACGTGTTTCTAAACGTGCCGAAGTTTCGCTTCCTTTATTTTTTGATCGAGACCGAATGTTTTTGGGTTTTTTTCCTGCTCATTCAGCTTTCTCAGATTTGCAGCTGCACGCATCAGAGGGAAGTGTGTATGCAGATGACTGATTACTTCCTGTTGTGATTAAAAAAAAAAAAAAAAAAAAAAAAAAAAAAAAATTGAGCAATTTTACAACTAGTGGTGAGTCATATGACAAAAATGCACCGATATTTAGATCTGCTCACAAATAATGAACAAACTGCCAAAAAAAGAGAAAATCTATGAAAACCTCAGTGTGATGATGCTTTAATTTAATATCTACTAAATAATGCATTCACTGTAAATAAATAAATAAATAAATACCAGCTGTATGATAAATTATTCTAATATTAATAATCGGAATAATTAATCAGAAGAGCTGCTTCGAATCAGAATTTATAATAATAAAAATTATTATTATTAGTATTATTATTATTATTATTTTTTCATACAAATGTAACACAATACCTGGAATATCTTATTGTATTCTTAAACATTTTATGTAATATTACGTTAGTGATCGTCATATCACACAGCCCTGTTCATCATATTTCAGTCATTTTTTTTTTATTTATGAAAGAAATCAATGCACATTTAGACGTTTTAAGATTTATTTATTTATTTATTTTTTTGTCCTACCTTTAAAGTGCAAGTCTGAATTTTTGTCCGAGCGATCCTTTCGGCTTGATTTTCTTCTCTCAAGATCGTTTGTCTCGGTGCAGGACACGCCCACATTTCATTTTTATCCTCGTAATTCTTTTGATTTGTAGATAAATATAGTGCTGTTTGTATTTACTCTCCTGTACCTGTGTACTGTAATGATTTATAATCTCACTCTCCTGTGTCTGTAAAAAATAAAATAGTGTGTGTGTGTGTGTGTGTGTGTGTGTGTTACAGGAGGGTGAGGTGGGGTACATCCTGTACAACGATCAGCCCCCAGAACAGCGGCATCTGGACGATGCAAACAGAAGTGGAGGACACACCAAAGGTGAAAGTCATCTTCAGTGCAAAAATGTAGAAATATAGTTTTCTCTCATATTCGCCTCTTCACAATGTTTTCAAATCTGTCACCACAGCACTATTGAGCTCTGGACTCTGATTGGTTAGAAGATAGTCAATTAGAGTTAATTATGAGTTCTTAAAGAACCCCTGAAGAACCCATTTTGGAATCCAAGTACCTGTAATTATTCAACTAATCTTTAAAGAATCCTTGAAGAACCTTTTTTCAACCCTAAACAGCACAGGTTCTTCAATGGTTCTGTCAAGTGGCATTGAATAATAACAGGTTCTTAGCGTTCAGAAAGGGTTCTTCATGGGTTCTTTATGGGTTTGTTTGATGACGAATGGGTATCAGCTTCAAAAACGGTTCGTTAAGGGTTTATTGGGTAATTAAGGGGTCTTGGCTTCTAGAAACGGGTTATTTCTGTCTTCTTGAACTTCACGAAAGAGAAAAAAAGAGAGGGTGGTGATGGACCGGCTGTTTACAGCTGCTACTGTGTAACGTAAGCGAGAACAGGAACTCATTTGTTTCATGGACATTTCACAACATTTTACATAAATATAAATAATGACGTTCAGCTCCGGGAAATAAAAAGCGACTGTGAAACCCTGGTGGTGAATAAACTAGTGGTACTGATGATCTCCAGCTCTCTCCTCTCTGTCCCAGGTGTGGTCCTGTTCAACAGCAGACAGGGCTTCTGGCTGGTCCACAGCACTCCTCATTTCCCGCCTCCCAAAACCGAGGGCAAGTTCTCGTACCCCAGCTCAGGCATCAACAACGGGCAGAACTTCATCTGCGTCACTTATCCTCTGGAGCGCTTCGACACCATCGGTAAGAGATGAAGATTTAAACGTAACGATGTGTGCATGCACTCTCAAAGGTTCATCAGTTGTCCCTTTGGGGGAACTCTTTAAAGAGCCATGTAGAACCCTATCATGATCAGTGTTTTAGAAGGCCAAGAACACTTCATTATCCAACAAACCGTTAAAAATACCACTGAGGATCCCTTTTCAAAGAGCGTACAAGGTACCAAGAACATCGGATAATTACAGGTTCTTAGCGTCCCAAAAAAAAAAAAGGTTCTTCTGTAATTATTTAAAGCTTCTTTGGATTATTAAGTGTTCTTAGTGTTGGAAAAAGGGTTCTTTGAGGGTAATTTAAGAGTTTATTGGATAATTAAGGTTTCTTATTCTCCAAAAAAATAGTTCTTCAGTGGTTCTTTGGATAATTATGGGTTCTTTACTTCCAAAAAGTGGTTCTTCAGTGGTTAGTTAGAAGGCTCACTGGATAGTTAAGGGTTCTTAGCTTCCAAGAAGGGTTCTTCTAGGGTTATTTAAAGGTTTTTGGAGGTGCTTAAACATTTTCATGGATTGCAGCCCGACTATACAGTTCAGTGCATAATTGCTGAGGAAAAACGGGTGTGCAAACTTTTGCACTCATCTCTACACTACTGTGTTATGTGAGTGTAGATCTGTGATCACTTCTGAATGAGAGAATGCTTTTAAAAAAAAAAAAAAAAAGCACTTTTCCCCTCAATTTTGTCCTGAATTAGAGAGTCGTGGGACGACGTGTGATAGAACCTCCATCGATCACCTTAAAAGCAGATCAGGCCTTGTTGCCATAGTTACCATGAGAAAAATTCATCTAATTGGCAGTGTAACCATAGAGACAGCACCATTCTTCCTGTAGGTTATGACTTCGTTGTCAGGTGAGTGCTGTTATGTTGATGGCACTTCAGACCTACACGTTATTGTGCTGATTGTCAGCTTTCAGCTTCGAGCCTGCTGTCGAACGCAGCTGCACCTCTTTACAGCAGCTGAAAAGTCTAGTCACGTCTGTTTGGATCTAATCACGTCTGATAATTATGCAAAGCTGAAACAAAATGTCACCGCACAGAGAAAATATTCGATCTCTGAGAAAATCTATCTCTCTATTCGAGTCGTGTTTGTTCGTGTAGATGTAAACAGAGGAACATCATGAAATGTGGAGCTTTGAGGGTCACCACAAAGACCTCAATACAATAAACATCCATAAATACATCAGAAGAAGCACGAGAATCAGGAAAAGTGTGTTCTTCACCTGTCCCGTTAAGGCAGTGGTCACCAAGTCTGTTCCTGGAGATCTACCTTCCTGAAGACTTTAACTCCAACCATCATGGTGTCCACCTGACCATCTAAACATTGCATTAAGAAGCTCTTGGTCAGCTAAAACAGGTGTGTTCGATTTTGGCTGGAGAAGAAACCTGCAAGAAGGTAGATCTCAAGGAAGACGGTTGGTGACCACTGATTTAGTGGAACCTTTTAAAAGTCCTCTGAAGAACCCCATCCTTCATTAGAACTCTTTTAGGAAGGAACCCTTAACTATCCAGAGAACCACTGCAGAACTGTATGGTGTGTGAAGTACGAAGAGCTTCTACGTTCTTCAAGCGTTCTTTCGAATGTTATTTAAGGGTTCTCTGGAAAAATGAAGTGTTCCTATTTTCCCAAAAAAGGTTCCTTTATTTTTCTTTTTAATGGTTCATTGGATAATTCAAGGTTTTTAGCCTCCAGAAATGGTTTTTCAAAGGTTCTTTAATGGTTCATTGGATAATTAAGAGCATGTGGCTTCCAAAAAAAGGTTCTTCTTGTGCAGCTTGTGTGGATCAGCTGTTACATTATAAGATTTAAGATGGTACATTTTCTTGTTGCACTTTGTTAATATCTAAAAAAGCAAAAGATACAAGATATAGGATAGAATGTAGAACTAAAGAGTTCTAGAAAAAGTTCACAGGTTGTAGAAAAACTGTGTTCCTGAAAAGTTTGCCCAGTTAAAAAGGTTCCTGGTTTCTGAGAAATGTATTTCACAATACGTTTCTGTGTACCAGAGTAGGCTGTAGTTGCTAAAATCAGTCAAGTGTATTTGAAAAGGTTCCAGAGTTTCTGGAATACACTGGACTTCTGGGTTCCTGAAAATGTGCCCAGGTTCCTCAATAGGTCCCTGCGTTTCTGAAAAGTTTCTACAGTAGGTTCCTGAATACTGTAGGTTCTTTTCCAGGAGAAAGGTTCAGTGTTCCTGGGAAGGTTCTTGAGTTCCTGAAAAGGGTCCTGGGTTCCTGAATAGGTTATCAATTCTAGGTTGTAGTTGATTCTTGATGGAAAAAGTCCCAGGATTCCCAGGTTTGTGAAAATGTGCCTGAGGTTCCTGAAAGGCCCCCTTGTATTTGAAAAGTTTTCTGAAAAATTTCCTGAATAGGTTGTAGTGGCTGAAAGATTGCAGAATATTTGAAAAGGTTCCTGAACAGGTTCCAGAGTTGCTGAAAAGCTTCCTGGATTCCTGAGTTACTGAAAATTTTGAGTTCTTCAAAATGTTCCTGAGTTGGAACCTGTTTAATGATGGAATATTGTAGTTAATAATAATAATAATAATAATAATAATAAACCCTGATGTGTTCCACAGGTGAACAGTTAACAATAAATCAGCCACACATCTATGACTGTGACATTCCCAAGTCCCTGGCCTCCTCCGTGCCCACCATGGTTGAGCTCTGTAAACACCGGCACGGGCGGAGAAACTCCAGCGTCACAGACGGTTCCTTCTCCTCTCCTAATCGCAGCGTCTCTCTGCACTCACTGGCTGGGACAGAGTTCATCAGCTTCGCGAAAGGAGCTTCTTTTGAGAACGGTAAGATGATAATTAATAATAAAAATTCTAATAAAAATATTGCAAGTTATTGAGAGAATTTTCTAGTTCTTGAAAAGGTTCCAGAGTATTTGAAAGAGATTCTGGGTTCCCGAACAGGTTCCAGAGTTGGTGATGTTCCAGAAAAAAGTCACTGGGTTTTTCAAAAGTTTCTTGGGTTCCTGAAAAGTTTCCTGGGTTCCTGAATTGGTTCTAGTTGCTGAAAAGCTTCCAGAGTACTTGGAAAAAGTTTCTGGGTTCCTGTAGAGGTTCCTGGGTTGCTGTAAAAGTTCACTGGGTTCCTCAGATTGTTATTGTGCTCCTGAAAAATTCCTATGTTCCTGAATAGATTATAGGTTCTTATAGAGTACTTAAAGTTTTCTGGGTTCCTTAACAGGTTCCAGAGTTGCTACAAAGGTTCCCAGGTTCCTGAGCAGGTTCCTAGGTTCCAGAATTGGTTCTTGCTGCTGAGAAGTATTTTAAAAAGTTTCTGGAACATATTTATTCCATATTTGCAGGAATACACTGGAATCCCAGTTTCCTGAAAATGTCGCCTAGGTTCATGAAGTTTTGGGGGACAAAGGTCCTCTTGTTTTTGAAAAGGTTCCTTGATGGGTCCCTGTATTCCTCAATAGGTTCCTGGGTTCCTCTTCTGTATCACTAAAACAATTCATTTGAAACAGATAAAAACCATTTTGTAAGCAGATTGTCGTTCTGATCATGTGGATTTAACTCTGACCTCCCCGGTGCTGTCCGGTTCAGACCTATACCATGCCTGGGTGGCTCCCACGCTGCAGACGGACCTGCTGGTGCAGTTCTGGCGTCGCTCCACCGGCGTCCTCCAGTCCGACTGCTCCTCCAGGTGGAAGGTTCTGGACGTGAACCTGCTGTCTCCGGGCGGCCGGATCATTTTCAAAGCCACGGAGGATCACTCCAAGTGGGCGGCGAGCGCGGGAGGAGGACGCGGACTGAGGGGCGGAGCCTGGGTGTGCGTGGGGGACATTAACAGGAACCAGGCGGAGGAGAAGCGAGGGGGCGGGACCGTGTGCCGGCAGGATGTTACCGTGTGGAAGGCGTATCGTGCGGCGGCGCTGCAGTGCGAGTCGTGTACGGGCAAGGTGGAGGAGTGCGAGACCGCACGGCTTTACCGTTGACATCCAGACATGTTTGGGTTTTACATCTGTTTCATTAAAAAGAAAAAAATACTCTTCCATCAATCAAAATGATCTTTAATAATAATATTACTTGTAAAAATAGGAGTTCAGTACACCTACACATCAGTGTGTGTGACAGGAGGCTTAGAAATCAAATCAACTATAATAGATTTTTTTTTTTTTCTTCTTACTTTTAACTCGTTTACGTCTTTGATCTCTGAGTCAGATTTGTCTCCGTAAACACGCCGATATCGTTTTATCTACTTCTCAACACACTCCTAGTGTTTTCCTCATCGTTATTAACGTCATGGCTTGTAGTACAGCTGCTTGAGAGTTTGAGCCGGTTTAAAATTTTCATGCCTTAAACGAGACTTAATCAGAGCGACTGTTTTAAATCATGAGATTAGACTCACGAGGGACGTTCAGATGATTACCTACAGCGTGTCCTCGCTGGGGATACTTTTTTTTTTTTTTTTTTACTTTTAATGGGAGCATAAAAAAATTTTCAGCCGGGAGGGGGTGAAAACTTTTGCACTTAATGGTACATAGGGGGGGAAAAGCGCATTAATGAGGTACATAGCAGAGCTAGACGATAATTTCATTTGTTTTATGGATATTATTTTTATTTTTATATATATTCATATTGTCTGTAGTAGTTGCTATTGTTCAGTTCTCTTTGTATAAAAGAACAAAATATATATAAATACGTGCACTATAATTTATAATAATAATAATAATAATAATATATCCCCCCCCACAATTACTGACATGTAATTATCAGGTTGTTTTTAGTGCTCGATCACCCAGCACTAGTAAACAGTACATGTAAATAGTAATAAACAGATGTATAACTAACAATTTTTTGCTTTTATTTAGCAAAAATGTTTCTGCTATGCTAATCATATGTACACTTTGCTTATTAGTGTGGACGCTGGAGCTCTGCGACGGTCGTTTCTCAGGGTTCTGACTCTTTTAAAATCTTTTTCATTTTAACTGGAACGTGATGTTGGAACGTTTTGTGTGTCATGTGATCAGGATTATCTTAAGCAGTATTGTTTGTTGGGGTTAATGATGCAGTTTTAATAAAAAATATTTAAGTGGAAACCGCTGAAATACTGAATTTCTTCTTAAATACCGTCCTGATAACATTTAAAGATGCCTGGTTTTTTAGTTTGTCCTTTTTTTTTTTTTTTTGGGTCACTAAAAGTCTTCAAGACCCGCCTACTTTTACACACAAGCAACCGATCGCTGACCGTGTCCGGCGAAAGTGTGGCTTTCTCGTTTGCTCGCAGATGTTTGAAGCAAAACTTTTAACTTTTTAAAACCTGCGATATAAACACAGAAGAAAAAAAAAAACTCCTACTCCTCATTTAAAACACAAGCGCGGTACACAAAGAGCCGACATGTACTGTATCAAAATGAAAATTTATTGCGTACAAGAATAGATGGTATACATTTGTGCATAAACCCAGCTATTTATTTATTTATTTATTTATTTATTTATACAGAGGTGAATGTACAACGTAAGCTTATCCTGAGCAACACGGCAGAAGTGAGAGCACCTGATAACAAAGCACTTGTTACCACAAAAAAAACCCAAAACCCCAGACCCGGTTCCTCTGCCCTGCGCTGAGCCGAGAGCTCGAGTGCTTCGGTTCGGACGAGACTTCAAGAGCATTCGGAGCAAACGCACGTCAGCGGCGCAGGGTTCACGAGAACACGAAAGACAGCTTTGACTTAAAGCTAGAACCGGGGCGTTACTGTACACGTTTACATTTATAACAGACATTCAAATATAGATTATTTACTTAGTGTTGCATCTCTCCGTGAGCTTTGTGCTCTGTGCATCCAACATCCTTAATAATAGACGACCAAAAGCTTCATCGCCGCGTGGATACTGAGATCCTAAACGTGGACAGTGTTATGGGTTGCTGTTAGATCAACATCTTTAAAAGCTTTAGTCAGAACCTCATGTTTGCATACTTGGTTACAAAGTGGCAGTGAGTTTTTATCTTTTTGCTTAAAATAAAGTCACAGGAGGACGTTAACGTGCATTTGTACACGTAAGTGCTACACGTCGTTTGGTGGAGTTGCAGTTGTGGTTTCCTTGTCGCTGATAATGCGGCGTTTTCACGGATTACCTGAAGCTAATAACGGTATGGGTCCGTTCGAGGTAGAAAGCCGCGACGCCGGCAGCGTGGCATCGTTCTCGTTCTCGTCGCTGTCCTAGTTGAACTTCTGAAATGCAAAAACGAGTGCAGAATTTAGCCGAGGCAGACGATTTATATCGTTAAAGTCATATTCCAACGGGTTTAACCTAATATCTACCCACCGCGTGTCTAGTAGAGGTGTGATCACCACGGACTCAGATTTCGACACGTTTCTAAATTGTGCTACTCTATAAACTTCAAACCTCCAGCTGTTATACGGAAACAATAAAGTTGTGGGGATGAGACGAGCATAATAGAATTTTTTAGCAGAGTTTCATGTAATTTTCCAACACTGGAGCAATAATGGGGTGTGATGGTTAAGGCTTTGGGTAACTCATCGGAAGGTCAGGGTTCAAGCCCCAGCACTGCCAGGCTGCCAATGTTGGGCCCCTGAGCAAGGCCCTCAACCCTCTCTGCTCCAGGGGGCGCTGTATCATGGCCGACCCTGCGCTCTGACCCCAACTTCCTAACATGCTGGGTTATGTGAAGAAATATAATTTCACCGTGCTGTAATGTATACGTGATCAATAAAGGCTCGTTATCATTAAAAAGTAGTTCTGGTTACTTTACACTTTCCTGAAAGTGTCGTGGTGTCCATGCGCCACATCGGAGCCACGCGACTCGTGCTAACGACAAATTCTTACAAAAGATGTTTTAACTCTAAAATGACAAATGATAAATATTTGTAATACATAAATAATATCATGGTTATTTGTAATATCATTATTATTTGTGATGAGCTTCGTAGTCGTTGGCGGACATTTTTAACGTTTTAACCAGCGAGATTATTAGCAATATTTTCATGTACGCTAGCTTAAACGCACACAGATAACGCTAGCCTCAAAACGCGCTAGCCCCTTTCGCGCACAAGTGAAGCGTTTTGATAAAATGTGCTTTTTATTGCTTTTTAAGTTCAGCATCTGGCCTTAGACTTCCTTACAGTTTTTTTTCTTCCCCTCGCTTCAGGGAACCGTGTTGAATTTCTTGTCCGAGGTGATCACACGAAGACGACAGACGTGTTAGATCGAGATTAGGTTAAAAGTAAAAACAGAAACACTGGAGTATCCCTTTAAGCGTTTCTACACACTATGGGACTTTATTAGAAATGTTACTCCACATGTTTGTCTCTGTTGTGTTAAAAGAGTGCTCGGACCAGCCTCCGCCCCTTGGCCTTGATTCGTGGAAAAGTCGCGCAGGTCTCATTGTTCAGCGACCGCGAGTCCACCGGCGTGTTTCCTCCTCGTCTCCTCAACAGGAAGTCCGTGCTTGCTGAGCTCATGGCGTAGAACACATTTCCTGTGGCGGGTATTGTCAGCTCTGTCCGTTGGGACAAATAAAGAGGATTCGTGTTAACATGCAGATTACAGTAAAGTGCAAAAGTTAGCACACCCACGGAAAGAAGACGTTAAATAAAAAGTGTGTCTTAGTTTCACGGTTTCTTTATTATTGCAGGTAACAAAATGGCGGGAGTGTTCATGTAGTGTATTAAAATAATATTAAAAGTATATATATATCTCTGGATGTCAAAGTTTGCAAACTTTTTGAAAAGGGGATGCAAACATTTCAATTGACATCCAGATATATATATATATATATATATATATATATATAATCAACTGGTCTTCCCTAGTTTCCACACAAAAACAATGGGGGGGTGCAAACTTTTCGCTCCCGACTCAGATTTTCCATTACACTAACTGATGTGGCCTACTTGTGAATAAAAAGGACTGAATTTTTTTTCTTTCTCTTGACTACAAAATGTTAAGGACGTACAGGACGAGGTCCGAGTGTTACCTTTTCCCTCAGGAAGCAGTTGGATGAGCTCGTATTTGGAGGCCTCTCGGGGGTCTTGGTTATGCTTCTCTAACGCCGAGCTGATCACAGTGGGACTTTTGTCGTTGCTACTAACCTGAGGAGAGAGAAATGAAACAAATCGGGGGGAAAAAAGAAGATTGATAATACAGTAATAATACAGTACAGAAAAAAATAAAGTGTCAGATCTCATTTACGACCATAGTTTGCTGTGTGCTAGTGTTTGTAATAGAGAGATATTAAAGTCTTTATTACATTTCAAACTCTGTTTGGGGTCTGACATTTGGAGCTACGATGCTAATGTAGCTAAAATGAATGGGAAGTCTATCTCTCAAACAAATAAGCAGTTTGCATTACGCTAAACTGGTGGCTATAAGTATTTCTTATTTGGCGCTTACTGTACATTAGCCTTGTAGCTCCAGTGCAAAAATAGCAGTACATTTTGGATAACTGAACTGGAAGCTGACTACAAGCTTATTTAGATCTAATGTCAGCAAATAAAAAAAAAAAAAAAAAAAAAAAAAAAAGGAGAATAACAATGGCCCACATACAGAGCCCTGTGGTACACCTTAAATAATATGTATGTGTTTTAGAGACATGCTCATTTATTTTAACATGATATTACACCATTACAGCAATAAGCAGTTTGCGTTATGTAAAAACCGGTGGCTATAGGTGTGTCTTACTTGTTAGCTACATTAGCCTTGTACGTTAGCATCCTGTGCAAAAGTAAAAAACAACAAAAAAGAAACATGGCATGTCTCTGCTGATCGGCTACATCAGTATTTGCTGAACGATTGTTGAACAGTGCTGCGGTTACGAGACAGTACCATAATGCTTCGATATAAATTCCCATCGTGTAAATCCATCCGTATCTTGACGATTCGCATGTCTGGCCCCGCCTCTGGTGCGTGATTGGACGGAGCGTTGCCGCACGAGACGGAGCGCCGATGGGTTTTGGAGACGTTATTAGGTGTGCTCAATGTAGTGGGGGTGGGGTCAGTGGGTGGAGAGGACGATTCGACATCCAGACAGGAAACGGAAGGGGATTTCATGTGCTAAAGAAAAAACGAAACCAAAAACGGAGGTGGAAGTAAGCGGGACAATGATAATTATACTTACTGACATCATATAAAGGAATTTAAGGTGGTCCATGGAGGTGAGGAAAGAGGAGATAAAAAGACAAGGAAGAGCATGAAGAGTTCAATTCTGTTGGATCGGATCTGAAACCGTCCTTTATCCAAAAAACAAAGACGTGTGTGTGTGTGTGTATATATATATATATAAGTGCTGAGTGAAGATTAAACGAGATGATATGAGTGTAAATAACTCAATGGAGTGACAGAATTCAATCACAGTGCGCACTCTGGTCTTTACCTTGGCAAGCCTGGAGAACAGATGATTGACAGGCGAAGGGAAATCAAATATTCCATCAGCATCCATGCCCGAGCTTGTCACAGCGGAGAGAGCGCTGATGGAGAGAGAGAAAGAGGGAGAGAACAGAACAATCTAATTTGTTACAAACCGCACTCGGGGAAGCGTCTCGTCAGCGTGTGGCGTCTACGGGATTTATCCTGAACAAACAGAAAACGTGTGGATTTCCCCGACAAAGAGCCCTAATACAGGAAGGCTTTGGAGACCACACACACACAGATTTCTGCATACACAGCACTGTCTGAATAAACACTTTACCTTTGTACCTTTGTATGCAACAAAAAGTTAAAAGATTCATTTATATAACTGTAGTACATGATGTAGGTGTTTAAAATGTTTTATGTGTTTTAAATTCTACACTCCTTTGGATTAATTCTTATGTACTGTGGTATTAATACTTATATCAGTTAGTATTTGTGTCTTGATTCGTACACGTTTTTCCATTTTTAAGCTGAGGCATCTCCGGTATTTCTGTAAAAACACCGATTCGTACGAGTTCAGTTAGTGATGTCACAAAAAACATCCATCAATATGCCTGAGAACCTTCACTACATCAGTGCGCACTAATGCTGTACGAGTAAACGAAGGAGGTGAAATCAACGCAAACTGCTCTCGGATCCGTCTACTGAATGCTTAAACGTTCAGCGTTAGGTCCAAACTGACGTTTAGACGCCGACGTCAACCAGAGAGCTGTGGGGGGGGGGGGGGAAGCGAGGAAATGCAAGATCACTAAACTGTAATAAATCTGCATTCATTTGGTCTTGTGGTCAAATGCAGCTTCTATAACAGTTAAAAAAAAAAAAACAAGTTAAGAAAGTGTCACAAAAGTTCTGTTGAAAATCGTTGTTAGATGTACGTGAGCAGGGTTGCCAGATCTGCGTGCAAAACCATCCCAATGGACAAGCAGTACTTAAAAGATCAGTTTTCCTTCAATGGTTCGTTCACCAGTAGAATTATTACACTGTTATAAACACAAAGCATCTAGGAAAAAGAATTTTCGTTTTAAACGCGCCTGGCAACGCTGACTGTGTGGTCTAAGCAACATGCACGATCCTGATTTATACGTGGTTTTTGGGAGGTGGAAAAAAATTATAATCACACAAAACTGGACTCATTCATTTCCCGAAGTTTAGTATATTGAATGGATTATATGATGAGTCACACTCGAGGTTCTCCACCCTTTTTTGTGCTATCCTTCATTCTTCAGACGCTATTATACGACAGACAGAAGTGCCCTCTTGCGTGTTGTTGAAAGCGTTGTGCTTTAATTGCGCATTCATGGCAATTCTGTACTTTTGTCACACAGAATGCGGTCTAATTACGCTTAAAAACCGCCTCGCAGCTTAGTACATCTATTCCTGCGTGGGTTACAGACTGGGTAAATATATAGGTGAATTATAAAGTAAGTGTGTGTGTGTGTGTGTGTGTGTGTGAGAGAGAGAGAGAGAGATGCTTACTCAGGACACTGCGTGATGATAACGGTAGGATGCGTAAGACGTCCTGGACCCGGTTCCCCCTGAGGCTCGATCTGATTGGACAGTCTGTAGCTGCATCAGAACATCACACGTAACATCAAACTGATCCCATTGCAAAAACTCTCCCTAACCTGTTTGAGCGCCTGTATATGTTTAACATCATATAACACAACCCTTGAAGGTAGGAGGAGTTTCTCTGGGGATTCGAAGACTAGTGATGGGCACGATCAGTAAAATATAAACCCCAACGTTTAAAAACGTGACCCACGAATAGGTCAAGGGCGCCAATACTTTAATATCGTACACAAAGTACAGAGGAATAAGTGACTCCTTTTCCGTGCCTTCGAATATTTTGTTCTCAAATCTCGTGTATAATGCAGCAGGGAGGATCTACAGTCGCATTACGCTACACCCTATGTAGTGAGCGCATATAGTGAATGAGAATCCCTTCGAGATCGCACGTGGTTTGACGTGAAGCTCGCCGTGCCGTAAGAGACAGAGACAAGCGTTTGACAAGCGATCAACGATCTGAACTACTTCTAGCTCCGCCCACACGTCCCTGTTACACAACGGTAGACGAAGTGACGAGAACGTGTGCAATCAGGACTAAATTTACAGTGGTGGAAAAGCACGTCTGCGATTTTGGGAAAGCGTCAGCGCTCACCTTTCCTCCACGGTCAGCGCGGGGACGCTGTGGTACCAGTGCATGAACGACTCGTCCGTTCGGAAGGTGCTGTTTCTGCAGGACGACTGGAGGAGACGGATTTTAGCCAGAACCTCAAATTCCTTCAGGGACGAGAAAGAAAAAAAAAAAAGAAGTCCATTTCCGATACAAAAAAAAAAAAAAATTAAGCAAAGCAATACTAAAAAGGAATAAAACTCACTCGTCGCCGTTTGTCGAAGTTGATGTAGCCGTTCTGAGGGAAATCAAATACTTATATTAACAGAGTTATATTCGTTTTTTTGGGTTGACGTATGAACGGTGTCAGGTCTGATGGCGTCCGTGGTGCGTGTCTCACCTCTAGTCTGTCTTTGACCGCGGCGTCCAGCATGGTGAGGTCGGTCAGGAAGATGCCCAGGTACGGCACGGTGCCCTGAGCACTGGACTGCAGAATAAACACGGACGGTTTTTTTTTTACTCGTTTCTCTGCTTTTATTCGAACTTTACGTGAGTGGGAGAGTTATCATCACTCGATTATCACTCACCGTGTGTCTTCTGTTGTTGACTTTAATGTCTACGTTAGCAGATTTGGAAGTGCCTTCCTGTGCAACATCAAAGTGTATTAATCAAGGGCGACAGGTACGATACGTATTTGATTTATTTACTGTATGGACTGTGATTGGTCAGAAGAGAAGGCGTCGGTCGATTCGTTTTCTATAACGGAGGCTTTGACGGTAGCGCGGCTGCAAATCGCAGGTTAATATTAACGCCCTCGTTCTCACTAATACTCACTGTTATTCTTTATTTAACATTTATGGAAGGAGTCCCCAGTGTCAGCACTTTGTAACATCTTCAGGACAGAGGATTTGACACTTTTCGCAGTCTCTCGGTAACGTGACAAGCAGCTGTAACGTAAGTAATCG
Source organism: Stegophilus panzeri (assembly GCA_024331685.1). Lineage (NCBI taxonomy): Eukaryota > Metazoa > Chordata > Actinopteri > Siluriformes > Trichomycteridae > Stegophilus > Stegophilus panzeri. The sequence continues at coordinate 20,295,406 of JANDJT010000131.1, read as the reverse complement.
CAGGAACTAACTTATTTTAGTTCCACGACGTGAAATGGAACTGTCAGCGGATATAAAAGTACGACGTGTCATTCTTCACTAAATAAAAACTGTAATCGCGGGCGAATTGCTGTGATATAAGAGGAATAAAACACTTCAGAACGTGCTGTGTAGAAAGATAACGGACAGTGGCGGGGTAACAGTATCTCTGCCATCTTTTAAAGAAGTCCACACAGGGAACTGAAGTCAGTGTTCCTGCCTACTGCGTTGTGATTTTGTCTTTTAGTGAATCGATACAGAAACTGACCACCGTATGCAAAAGTATCTGTACAGTCAGCTCATACATACTGACTACTGACACATCAGGGTGTTTTTAAGTCTGCTGATCGCTCATGCTAACTCAAGCATTGATTTTCCCCCACATTAGCTCTCTTGCTAGCACTAAAAGATACCGTCCAGGCTCTTATCTGATCTGCGTGTTTTTTTATCTGGACACGTGTACGTCACGTGCGACATGGCGCGTGTAAGGTCCCGTGTAACGTCTGAATGCGAGCCTTTGTCTCCGTGTACACGACTCACTTCTCTGAGCAGCTCTCGGCTCTGCGAGTAGTTGTCTTTCTCCGAGAAGATGGACGCCAGTTCCTCGTAGCGCTTCACCGCCTCCCTGTCGGTGTCATGACACACACACACACACACACACACACACACAGCTTTTAGTCTTCCTGATTCCAAACCACTGCACATTAACTAGCACAGGTCTAGCACATCCATAGTTTAAGGAATTCTGAATTAAAAACTAAAAGAGGGCAGGCTTTTCATGTTCAAACGATATTAAACTGCGTGTAAACAAAGTAAACAGTAATTAAACGTCGATACTTTTCCAAACTGTTCTGCCCGGCTCTGGTGTAGACCCGACTGACAGCTCCTGGGAGTTTTAAGGGTTAAAACCGTCTCAGACATTTAGGGGATTTTCTTTCCCGAGCCTGAGGCGTTATCTCCCATGCGATCAGAGACGAGACACTCACCGGTCCGTCTCCTGCCACGTCTTCCTCAGTCTGTGGATGGGGTTACTCTGCAGCGCGGACACGATGGCATACAACGACGAGAAGTTCTTCCTGATTCTGCACGCCTGCTCGGGAGACACCAAAAAACCTTTAGATCCGTCACCACAGACACATTAGTGGGTTAAATCTACAACACTGGTCGCTGTTTTGAGAAAGTAAATACATAATCATAAACTCATGATCACTAATGTTAGCTGGCTAGCTTGTTGCTAACTAAACACACACTATCACAGAGGCGTCTGAGGCGTTTGTCTAGGTTTCCGAGTTCAGACTTCCCACTTCTGAGTTCAGTCGATTGCAACACTCGAGTTCCTGTTATCACATACTAGTGCGCTAAATCGTGTGTGAAGATAGTGTGCTGCTAGCTGTTATTTTATATAGTGGAGTGACTTCTACGCAGAATGATGTCATGCGGTTTTGGGAATTGTTTTCTTCACAGCTAAACTGTATAAATTGAATTCTAGCAATAATAAAGATCCTTTGAGGCAAATTCTACAGTTGCACTGGTGTATAATCTGCTCACATGGCCCGGATCAATAAATCCACTGCTGAGTAGTACACATAAATCTGAGGATTAAAGTGCTTATGAGGCGCTCGAACCTCGGCTACGCTGATCCATTTCTCCAGAAGGCGTGTCCTCTGCTGGGTCTTCAGCTCCGTCTGCCACAGGCACGAGGCTGTAACGGCGTTGGCCAGACGGTTAAACTGACGCACCGTGGCTCGGACCGACCAGCACACGCCCTCACGGCCCTTCTTATCTCTCTGAGACCACAGCGAGCCCAGACAGTGGTACGGCACCAGCTTCAGGAACAGCTCCTAGAGGATCAGATTAAATTTGTTTAACTAACATTATTTACTGCATTGGCTAATATTAAGAAGCTATAACCTTAATACCAGCATTAATACACGTAATACAAGTAAAAGTGTAAAGAAATTTACAAAGCTAACCCTGTAATATTTTAACGTTTATTTAAATGTTTGCTGAAATAAAGACAACTGTATTAACTATCATTTATTCAATTTTCATGGAAAAGTAGAGTAAATTCACATAAACTATTAAATTCAATTATAGTGTTTACTACTACTACTACTGTTACTATTACTGTTACTATTGTTATTATTATTATTATTATTATTATTATTATTAATAATAATAACAATAAAACAAAAGACAGACAGAAGGAAAGAGAAAGAAAGTGCACAGGATTCCGGATTCGTGTTTAAATTGAAAGACTCACCGTCTCGATCTTGGTCAGCTGCTCTGCTATGATGCTCGAGGGAAGAGCCAGGATGTTGGTGGCGTCGAACTTCGAAGGGTCAGGGGATGATGTTTGCAGCAAACTATTTGCAGCATCTAAAACACAGCAAGTATGTTTCTGTATGCTCATCAGAAAACCATATTTAAAATAAAACTTAATTAAATTTCATTTGGAATGTTAATTAAATTGAAACTTTTGAACACAAAAACAGGTTTTTATTTTTCTGTTAAAAAGTAGAACTGACACTATTATGTATTCTTTTTCCCAACAGTTCCTAGATCAGTAGGAGTAAAGATGACTCTTTACTTGAAGTAGAGTCAGGAATCAGGGACTTTTCGCTGAGCGACTCTGCGATCTTCAGCAGTCGACCTTTGACCTCTAACCCCGTCTGATCTGGCATCAGGGGTGCGAGGCGGAGCAGGCGTGAGGCGTCACCCAGTGAGTGGAAGTCCTCTGGGTATTCGCTCAGCCACGTGCTGAACACGGTGCACACTGCCCTGAACATGCACAGAGAGACAAAGGTGTGTGTCAGAAATCTCTGTAATAATAATAATAATAATAATAATAATAATAATAATAATGCAATCGAGTTCAAAGTGGGATGCATAAGCTTAAGCTTGCCAAACAGAAACAAATGCTTATCGCAAAACATAATAAAATTAAATAAACAGATATAAAATGCATAAAAGACATTTATTAAAAAGGAATTCTTATCAATAGCCAATATTCTGCTACTAATAATCCATTAACAGATAATAAAGGGACCATGAGGATGACTGAATATGTACAAAACCGCCACTTTTTAACGCCTTTGTGGACTCGTGTAATAATGAGAAACTGCAATAAGAGTTCAATGAAGCCAAAACGCTCACTTGTTGAAGGTCTGGCGGGTGGGACTGCCGCTGTCTCCTGGTGGATTTCCCAACCTAAATAAATGTCCAGGCAGAAAAATGTCACAGAAGTTCACATCTGTACAAATTAACTAAACACACGATGCATTAAATCAATTCGTGTGTACATACATGACAGCGCCGTTTTTATTTATTTTATTTTACAGAATCTGGTCTTTACCTGTCCGTCAAGATGTCCAGCACCCTCTCAGTGGTGGTGAAGGAGCGGTAGGTGGAGAGGAAAATAGAGATGAAGGACGTGTCGTCCATGGAGAAGGAGTGGAGGAGGTGAAGGACCAGCTTCTCCTCTGTCCCGGCCTTTACGCACTGCGAGCGGTGACATGACGACTGGAACATGAAAGTGTGTGTGAATGCAATGTGTAAGGTTTAGTGCGGCGGCAGTGACGTTTGTACAGAGTACTCGAGTATTAAAAAAAATGATCGCTCACGAGGACATTGATTAAATATGTGAATGAATGCAGGATTAATTTTACAGCGTGCATCAAATAAGGTATTTCACCTCCTCAGTTTGTGGAAAAACAAACGGCTCGGGAAGTGGGAGGTTTGAGCATAATTTAATTTTGCGTACCCGACAGAGCTAATAGCTTAACCGCTAGTCAAAGATTCGCTAGTGTATAATTAATTTGTGTTGTGTGCGGGTTTTACCTGCGTATTGTGGTCGCCGTGTTGTGGCTTCACGATCACCGTGTAGATGATGCCCTCCTCCTCCTTCTCAGAAATGGTGGACTGATACAGAGACACAAATGAATAAACAACAATGATAACAATCATTTCAAACTGATGTGAACTGTGGTCCGTTCAAAACTTTCTCCCGAGTCCCCACTGAACCTGTAACTTTAACCAAATGGAAAATAATCTATATGAAATAACAGACTGTTCAGTATTATTTCAAGCACGCATTAAATGACTAAAATGGCCTAGGGACCAGGCCAGGATTTCTGAATGTGGATGAATATGAATTTAGAAATGCTACCATGTTCTCTTTCCTCCTTTAATACTGCCTAATACTGTGACTACCGCTAAGACCAACTTGGCTAGTCCAGGGGTTCCCAAACTTTTCCAGGGCAAAGCCGCCCAAATGGCATTAACATTTGACCGAGGCCCCCCCTTTTGCAAGATGTCTTTAAAACACAATAAAAATACAGACTTCTGAATATATCCTCCTTTTTTATTAATAATTACCTCTTTCATCTTTACATTACATTACATTAGGAATTGATTGTGTGTGTGTGTGTGTGTGTGTGTGTGTGGTTGTCTGAGAGTGAGAATCATGTATTTATTTAGTTTTCACACCAAATTGTCGACGCCCTCCGGGCACCCCCTGGCGGCTCCCACTTTGAAAACCACTGGGCTAGTCAACTAGCTAGCTAGCTAGCTAAATCACTGCTAGTAAACTAGCTCACATTAGTCACAGATTTCAGTGTCAGTGTCTTAATTTGCATGGCTATTTTATATAATGTAATAAATATAATGTTACCATCAAAACCAGTGAGTTTGTTCCTCACTAAAATTAGCTACTGTAAGTTAGCAAACTAGCAAAGGATCATGGAGGTCAGGTTATACTGAGAATGTCTCTATGACTTCTGTGGTGTGTTAACAAATTTGATCCAAACACCAACGTGTATATATATATATATATATAATCAAGGAAATCAGGGAAATTGTACAACTTTTTAAAATCATGTTTTTGAGTTATGCTAGTAAATGCTAGTAAGAAGCTATAACATAAGAGCTAACGGCTGCTGGAGCATGTCGATGTCATTAGATCAGATATTTGATGTCTTGTCCTATTTTCTGATATAATAGTGCTATATTCGTCACAGTTAGTCATTGAAGAAAAAGATTTTGATCTGCTCTTGTTGAAAAACGCTCTTGTAAGAAGAGAAACGTGGGCTCACCAGGTTGAGTGGACAGTACCAAGTGGTATTCATGGGGGAGGCCTCAACCTGAGGAACACAGCAGAGACGTGATTGTGATTAAAAGCGTTTATGTGATATTCATACGTGTTTTTAGGATTAAACGTTGCACTGTGTGCGTGTGTGTGAGAGAGAGAGACAGAGAAAATGTGATAAACATTAATTTATGAACAGGATCTATGGAGGATTGTGTCTTCGCCATGAGCGAAATAACATGTCTGGCGTTGTGTGTTTGCTTTAATACTAGAGGACCGAGCCAATGCAAATTTAGAATAAAATCTTCATTTAGCACCCACAGTGTGATTTTCCTTACATTAGGAACAGACACACACGAATTCTGGATCGTGATTGGTCAGAAGGTGTTGATTAATTTTCTATAACAGCAGCTCTGACAGTAGCGCAGCTGCGAATCGCAGGTTTATATTAATGCGCTCGTTCGCTCGTTTGTCTAACATGTGTGGAAGGAGTCTCCAGTGTCAGAGGTAAAACTGTAATTTCTGACATCTTCAGGCGTGTCTTATTAACTTCAAGAAAGAGAATAAAGAGAGGGAAGGCTGGTGAGGGAACGACTGTCTATAGCTGCTATAACGTAAGCGACAACAGGGACTAACGTCTTCCATTAACTACAAATGGATAAAAGGTACATTCTTTAGTGTAAATCCATTTCATCACACCACCCCATCACTACTGTAACAGCACCACACAGAGGGTTTTATTCCTTACTTATATTTCCAGGTAATTACACACCTGTGGCAAGTTTCTTTCAGGTTATTCTTTGTAAATCACCCACAAAATGTCTACTAACTGCACATACAAATGATTCTCTTTATTTGGATTTTTCGTAAATCAGTAAATCAGGACCAAATCACTTTAGGCATTTGAAAATCGCTTCGCTGCACAACAGCTGGTCGGTTAATCCCAGACTTTAAACCACAGCACAAATCACACAACGCTCCGAATACAACCTAAAGCACGGCACAGTCACAGCGCGACAAAGCACCGCTTTCATTCCAACAATTCCTTCTTTCACTCGCAGGCGAGTACGAACAATGGAAAACTGTGCAGCGTTTAACACGGAGGCTCTTAGAAAGTGTGTCACGTTATGGAAAATGTAAATGTGTTTGTTGCATGAACTGTTTCGCATTCTGCCTGCAGAAAAACAAAAAAGAAACGGGGGAGAGAGTGCAGAACTATAGAAGCGTGGTCATGTATTATTCTTCGGTTATATCGGATTGCTCGGGTCGCCGGACAGTATTTTCCACCATGAAATATTCATGAGACGCAAAGCATGACATCACTTGGCACACACACTCTCACCACACAATCACAAGCACTGATAAGGTTTGAGTCACATTTTCAGTACAGTGTTTATACACAGCACCGTGAGGTAAAATCATTCTCTAGACTTAAAACAAAACATTTTTAGATTCATGTAAAAAACAGTACTACACTTTAAAAGATTTAGAACCCTTAATTGTGACTTGGTTGTCCCTCTGAGGGAAACTATGTTGGGTCTATGTAGAATCCTACAACATAAGGTTTTCCTGTTAGAACATTTTCCAAGAAGAGCCCTTAATTATCAAAGGAAACTTTACATAACCCCTAAAGAACCCTAAATTTTTCCTAATATTTTTTATCTATCAGAAAAGGTTCCGACTAGAACCATTTTTCTTTGCAAGCTATGAACCTTTAATTATCCAAGCAACCCTTAGAGAACCGTTTTTCTAAACACGTACTAAGACAGTGGAGCTAAATATTAAAAAAATTCCAAGAAGAACCCTTTTTTCGACGCTAAGAACCCTTAATTATCAATCGAACCTTTACATAACTGCTAAAGAACCCTGTTTTTCCCTAGTATTTTTCTCAATCAGAAAACGTTCCAACTAGAACCCTTTTTTGAAATCTAAGAACCCTTAGTTATCCAACCAACTCTTAGAGAACCCTTTTTCTAAAAGTGTACCAATGATCAAGACAGAGGACCTAAATATTAAATGATTCCAAGTAGAACGTTTTTTGTTACCCCGCTTTTTTTTTATTATATTATTTATTATATTTATTATATTATATATATTAATATTGCATGTATTAATTGGGTATGTACTGTATGTAATACAAACTCCAAATGATTGCTCATTACATCCTTTTCTTCTTAGTACCTGCAGCCTATCAGAAGGTCTTTGGGTTCTTCAGGTGAATAATTAATTAATGGGTCTAGTTTCCTAACTTGGAACTCTTTCTGACAAGGAAACAGCTTCAAAATGTTCCCCAGAGAAACACAGAATATTATTTTGCTTGTATATTCTCACTTGTAAGTCGCTTTGGATAAAAGCGTCTGCTAAATGAATAAATGTAAATGTAAATTTAAGGGTTCTAGATTTGAGTGTACTCTTTTTAAGAGGAGTTTAACATAAAAAAAAAAAAAAAAATTTCCTTTAAATGAATAAAATCATTTAGTGTCATTTCGTGTGCATTAAAACCAGATCAATTATTTTGGTGCAGATTTTTAAGTTGTTCGAGCATCTTGGAGAAATGAAACGGTTCATCTCCACAGGTTGTCTCTCGCTTTGCATCTGTCTTTAACAGCAAATGTCCAGGACAGCCTCCATGATTCTTAACATTTGGGATTTTTTTTTTTTTTTTTTTTAAATCTGAACCACTCGACTATTACTTTAACTGCATACAAACTCTGTGGCTTTGCATTTTTTTTTACATTACAGTAACAGTACTGTATGTATTCAAAGCTTTGCCCTGAACTAACAGCGTGTTTGTAATAAAAAAAATCAATAAACCTCACATAATGTATTTATCATCATGCAAATCAGGCCAAAAGTCCAAAGTGCAGCTAGAGGTACGTCGTTATGATGCGACTCTTTACTGGATCGTACGCACTGGTATACTACAGTACAGTGTAGTGAAATCTTAACCTAAATCCCACGTGCTTTTCACACAGTCTTCGATGAAAGGTTTTCCATCAAATCTGTGTATGAATGAGCACAAAGGAAAAAAAAAAAGATCATTCGTTAATCCTAAAAACGCACAAGCGTCTTGACATGCGCCATAAAGTTCTGCCCCTAGGCTGCGGTTCAGTTCTTATAGGTGCAAAAACGGGAACGCTAAACTTACTCAACAAGCCCAGACTGGTGAAGATCTGCCAACTTCCTGGAAATCCTGCACAGCCTGTGACAAAAACAACACTGCCTCCTCATGAGCCTTGCATCAGCTGAATAAACCGCACTTATTCCTTTTATCTTGACTTTTCTCTCTGCTGGGAGTTCTTTGTCTCTTTTTTCTTCTTTCGCACACACACACACACACACACACATACACAATGTGGAGCTACACAAACACACCTGAGCTTGTAGCTAAGACAACCCCCTAGGTTCATGTCATGAGGGCACACCCATAATACACACACACGCACACAGAGACACACACACACACACAGTCTCCTGACTTCAGAGCGGATAAACCTGCCAGACCAGAGCAGACTGGAGACAAAAAGCAGATTATGCTTTTCAAGACATTGTTCTTCTGCTCCGTTTCTTCACAGTGACATCCTCGGTGAAACACTGACGGAGGACGTGCCACTCTAAGCATTTATTGTTCTCTTTTTAAAGCAAACCCTGTGATCGTTTACACGCCGACAGCGTCACCTCTGGCTTATACAACATAAAAGACAAGCCGGTTAAGTAAGCGGCGCATATTGACACAGCAGCCATTAACATGGACGGATGCGTCTCTGTAGGCTCGGTGTTGATAACACTTCTATAGGGTCACGCAGATGTGCACACACCAGGATGAGCTGTGCGATTAATCTTATTTTAATCGAATATTTAACCCCTTAAGCACTCACTCTTATTTCTACACACCTGCCCTATTATTTACAGTTTCACTGTAGTTACTGGGGGAATAAACTCAGATTTTATCACCTTAGCAAGGTAAAGAAGAAAACAGGAAGTGCAGGATTAGATCACAGCAATCTGTCAAAGATGACCATTTTTATTTAGTCAAGAACAACACGTACAAGTTAGTTCCTGTTCTCGCTTACGTTATAGCAGCTATAAACAGTCATTCCCTCACCAGCCCTCTATTTATTCGCTCTCCTCTAAAAGAAAAAAAAAAAAGGTACTTTGTCATGTAGCTGGGAAACTCCTCTGTCCTGAAGACTTTCCCATGGTGGAAAACAAAAGGTGTTTAAAACACTCAATTAATATGACCAAGAAGCAGTCTGGTTTATATATTTAAATAAATTTAAAAAAGGTCACAATTAAAGCTTCCAAAAAAGATTCTACTACTAACCCTGGGTGACAGGAAAAGGCTTAGCTGTAGAGTCGTACATAGGACATAAGTAATGCTTGAGGCTAATGATTTGGCAAGCTAGCATGTAGCCATTAAGACCTGCTGTTAAGTCTTTTCTACAATCAGTGTAAACTAAGGCACAGTAACCACGGAAACAAGATAATACCTTCATTAATATCTTAGAACCATGTTTATGCAACAAAAGTTTTACAAAGAACTATAGTCAAGGACTACTGGATGGTTATAAACCATATGACTAGCTAATGATAGCTAATGACTGAGGCTATTTGATTATAGATAGATAGCAAAAAGCCTTGCAAACAAGTTTTTCTAGGTCTTTTATACAAATAAGTGGTACAGTGACCGGGTAAATGAGACAAAGGTGTCAGAAATACAGACATTTCCCTCAAATCTGTCTGTAAACTATTACTTTTTTTTTTTTTTTTTAGGATTTGAGAACTCTTTTACACGTTTTCGCAAGTGAAGCTAGCAAATGAATAATAATATAGCTAGCTAGCATTCAGCCAGTAAGGCTTTGTTTTAAGTCGTTTAAATAAATAAGTGGCACAGTGACAGTGAAAATGAATGACAGAAATATGAACATTTCCCTCAAATGTGCTGGTAAAATAGGATTTTAAGTTCCAAAAAATAGTGAACCTAGCAAATCACTGACGCTAACAACAGAACTAGCTAGCACATAGCCGGTAAAGCTTGGTGGCACAGCAAGTGGCACAGTGACAGTGAAAATTGGGAAATGGGACAGAAATATTAACATTTCCCTCAAATGTGTTGATAAATTACTAAAAATAATAACTGAGTGTACACTGTTATTGCAGTTAGCATCAGCTCCTTAGCTTTTCTTCTCTATAATAGAGAAATGCTCAGCTGTAGTATATGATTTACATATATATATATATATATATTTTTTTTTTTTTTTTTTTTTTTAAAGTAGAGGTGGATCAACAGGGGGTTGTGGTTTTTTATTACAAAAAACAACAACAAAACCCTCACAGACTCACTGTAAGATTATGAGGACTTAGTAAAATCACACAACGTAGCAAAATGTCCAGCACTGATTTAACACTGAAGCACTTTTCCTTCTATTAGTTCTCTTATTTTATTCTGCCTCACTTGTAGGTCACTACAAGCATTGGGGATTTTGCTGTATATGTGCCCTACTGGATTTAAACCTCAAAACAGCCTCTTAAATGTATAATAATGTATAATAAACCCTGTCTTGGTGAGATGCACAAGGCTAAGGAGAAGTAAGGCCCTAGAGACCCACTCGGAGGTGTACGTTTCACTCTGAGGTCTCTCCTTCTAATTGTGCATGAACGTTTGGACCTGCTCTGATCTTGTTTACATGTTTGGTGGATATTGAATTTTGTGATATTTGAGGAGCTTATATTATTATACAGGTTCTTCCTCTCGTATTGTCGAGTACCGATTAGGGATATGAAATGACCGATTACAATTGATGCTCATGTATAAGACCTTGTCTGGAACAGCACCTCCCTACCTCAATACTCTCCATGAAGTTTATGTTCCCTCACGCAACCTGCGATCACTTAACGACCGAAGCCTGGTAGTCACGAGGCACGAGGTCCCTTTCCAGAACCTTCAAACTGACTGTCCTTCAGCAGTGGAATGAACTTCCAACCTCAATCTGGGCCGCAGAATCTGAGAAAAAGAATCTTAAAAAAAACAAAACAGCTAAAGACCCACCTCTTCTTAACAAATCCCTAACTTGTCCCTAACCACTCCCCACCCCTCACTAAAAAAAGTATATTCTGCACTTACGCTGGCTCTTACACCTCAAATCTGCGCACTGTTTCTCTACAACTCAATTAAAGATCTTGTACGGTAGCACTACTTGTACTGTTCTCCACTTTGCTTGTATTTCCTCATTTGTAAGTCGCTTTGGATAAAAGCGTCTGTTAAATGAATAAACACCATTTTAAATGTAAATTTGAAGAAGGTTTCAGTTTTATACTAAAGGTAAGCTAGTTTTATAAGGGGGAAGCACTATTATACGATTAAAATACGCACGCCTCTTGAGTATTTTTAAACAAGCTGCTCTTCTACGTAAGTGGTTTTTAGGATGGGTATTTTTACTCTACTCACAGTACTTGAGTATCATTTTTCATTACTCTTTCCATCCCTGGTGCTGATGAACTATAATGGCTCTTATAGGGGGAGGGGTTTCTCCCTACTCTCATCACCTATTGTATGCTAACCGGAACAATGGGGGGCCTTGACTCACCCCTACGGTGAATGGTTTCATCCATTTTACACACATTTCACAAATCATTCTATCCAAACACAATGGTTAAAGAAAAACCAAAGCATTTTCCAACCTAACGTCTATCCTCTCCAGCAGTATATATGTGATGGACGAAAGTATTTTGGGACATGGACAGTTTGAAAAGGCCGGGCAGGGTGATTTGTAGAGGATTTATGAGCTATGATTTAACTGTTGGATTAATCACTCGTAACAGACCACTTGTATGAAACACCAATAATCTTGTGTACGGATGTGTTTACAGTTAAACGAAGCAATACTTTTGTATTGATTGAACTTTTGAGATACAGTACATATAAAACAAAGAGTCGAACGCAGTAAGAAAGCCTTATTGCATTATATGGTGGTTGTTTTTTTTTTGCTTTTATGGTGGGTTTCACCTTGAATAAAAGTCCCACTGTGGCGAAAGAGCCTTGTGAGTCTGTCTAAGGCTACAGGAAGTGCATAATAAAGTGTGGACAAACACAGGAAACAGGACATGCTGTTGTGTCATGGTGCCTATTTTCCCTCTCTCTCTCAAACACACACACACACACACACACACACACAGAGACAATCACACATTACAGTCATGTACACTGCTTTAGCAGTGATCATGTTTTAAACAACATCACAGACAGTTATTTACAGATCCTCTCTCCATCTCTCCATGAATCCATTCTCTTTGTCTTGCTTCCTGTTTCTTAAAGTTGCTCTCCTTTGTTCTCACGCTGAACTTTTCCCTAGTTTTCCCCTACTTCACTCACTCAGTGAATCCGAGTAATATTTCCGATCCAGGTTTTGCGATCCCATTCTTTAATATTTAATCCCAGATTTACATTAGGAAAATTGACTGGCCTCAGTTCGAGAAGAGGAGATGCGACACGGTGCCATCAGCCTTGACAAAAATCGCCTCTTGCCATCAAACCGTCTTCCTCTGAATGATTTATATCATTGTGTAACATCGCTTAAGAGGTTGATAATCGTTAACCATCAGAAATGTTCAATCATACACGACAAGAGCTCTTTAATATACGTAAAAAGGAAATAAACGGGGAAGAAAACCAAACTAGCACGTTTTGTGAAGTTAATAATAATGTAAGTTTATAATCTTAGTAGATAATTTTATTACTCAGTTATGCTATGAAACATTAATTAGGCTATTACATTATTAAGCTGGATACCCAGCTAAACAGTGTTTTTTTTCTGTGTAGATGAATAATTATGTTTTTAAGATATTTAACATTAATCTTAGGCGTGTTTAAAACTAGAAAACTAGAGCACGATTGCTGGTTTAGAAAGAAAAACAACAAAACCTTATCCATTCCTTTTGAATTAACGTTGTTATGTGATATTACAAAATGATAAGTAACCTTAAATGTTCAATACTAACAAGATCAAGTATAAAAGTATTAAATGTTTAATAGACTTAAATTACAGGGCTGGCTCGCTAATGTAATGGTTCACGTGTGATTTTATTTTTCTCCTGTTTTTGAGCACTCAAAGAGCAATAAATACTATTTTATAAGCCTTGCTAGTTAAACTAGCGAAGGCTTTTTCCTGGTACGAAGACTTGAACCGAATATTGCATAAACACGACCGGTGTTCTCTCAGACGTGTCTGGAATAATGACCACTGAAGGACGTTGCTCAAGGGCGTCAAGTTAAATCAGCCTTTAATAAAGTTCCTGCAATGCGCTTTCCTCTGACATCATTTCAGTTGACCAGAATTGCACATGCCGATGGTGACACACAAGCTAAGGACGCACTGGAAGCCGATCTGGGTCATCGGCGGCCTGTTTTTAGCCAAACCGGGGCTCTAGACATACACAAGGATGACCTGAGGCTTTCTTCTAACTTACATATTCACCCTGGCGTTTTTATTAAAGGTCGAGCCGTGGTGCGGGATCCAGTTTCAGCGTGTTGACTGTTCAAGTCCCTGACTGTGTCATCTGAGTACACAGCTTACAAAAGAGCCACTGTATTACACACCAGACCCCATTGCTTTAGACCCATGAGGCACCGAGTCATGTGACCCGACAGGAGGGAAATGGCTGTGGCAATCTCCTTGCACCGAGTTAGTGTGACTTCTTTTTTTAGGTTGTGGAATCAAAGTGTTAAATGAACTCTGAGCACAGAAAAGTAATTAAACAGACGCAAACTGCCATGAAACTGAGCTGAGAAATGCTCATTTGTGATGTCTAGTTACATTTAACGCAACTTTAGCCTCTTAAACTTTCACTTCATTACTTAGTTAGTCATCTTAGAGCTTATTACTCAGTAATTACAGTGAATTATTTAAATAAATAATTCACATAAATAACTACAGTGCTACAAATACATCTACATTTTTACGTTTATAGCATTTAGTAGGCGTCCTTAATTAAAAAGTAATATACAGAAGTAATATCTTTGTGCATAATTCATAAATAAGTCAGGGTCTAAGAATACTATCAAGCTATAAATCCACATGAGTTTTTATTAGTGTTTAATTAGTGAATAGGAACGTATGTAATTCCAAAAACGAAGCGTTTTTAAAGGATTCTTTGTGTGGCTAATTCTTCCAAATAGAACCATATCTAGCTATTTGACCCTCCTGAAAGACAAACAGCGCTATGCACGACAAAATGGTTCAAAAAGCCTAAAAGTTATCTTGACTACCTAGAATTCATGACAGACATGACAGAACGCGTGTGAACAGTCCGCAATTCTGACATTTCTCACTTCATTTATTCACAATGTTTCTCAAAATGGCAGAAACCTATGGAAATTAGGTTAGCGACCAATGCTAAGTGTAATTACAGTTATGACGAGCGTTTTCTTAGTCAGTAACCTACACATCTGAGGTAAATGTTGACATTCCTGACAAGTTTATATAGTTTTCATCATAATTATGTCTTTCGTTTTCTTTATAACAGACTATTGGCTATGTCGCAGCTAGCTAACATCGTTTTGCTAGTTTATGCTCTGTATTTATATTTTTCTGTGCCTAGCAACAGTGAACGCACAGTGAGTGTATTCCCATTTCTATCTGATCACACCTTTTATGGTCTTATAATAGTCCGCTATTGTAACAGTATAGTAAAAGTTCGCTGTAGAATTTTTGTTGGATCATTAAAGTTTAAAGTTTAAAGTGTTCTTAAGGCCTAATGCTTGGAACATTTTCTGAATGTTGTAGGTAGCTTGTCTTTTTGGGTTATCACATCATTCCACAGCTTGCCTGAGAACCCAGCAGCTGAGTAATGAGCAGAAGGACCAGCTTTATGCTGATAAGAACCATACTGTCTGCCATACTGTTATAGTCAGAGAGGAGAAGAGGCACAGAACAACAAAAAGGTTTTTAACCTTACTCTAGACATAGCCTAGCTTAAATCGGAACAAATTTCGTCACATGAAACACATTAAAAAAAAACAACCCAGCAGGAAGGCATTCACAGTGGCAACGGCGGTAAAACTGGGCTGTATTTCACAAAAACCTGAAGCAGTACAGTATAAATTGCACTAAACTGCACGTTATTAGCCGTGTAGCTAGCATTGATGTGTGTGTTTGGAGAAAGTATTCATGCCTTTTCATTTGTCTTAAAAATAAGTTATTATTGTGCAATGCTACAATGTCAGCCCACAATCTCTGAAAAGCTTACAAATACCGTATTGCCATACAATGCACCAGGTTAGTTTTTTTTTCTTCTGTTTTTTTGTTATTTTTCTGACCCTGACATAAGCTCCGCCCCCAGCCTGAACACAACTGTTCAACTCTGCTGATTTTCCATAAAAGGAAACTAATAAGGCATACATCGTTTCAATACATGACATGTGATTGCTTTCTCAATGTTTTGAATTAGCTCTGAAAGCAGCTATGGGGACACTAAAAGTTACAAACCGCCTCTTTAATTGTGAACTCATACGAACTCTTCTAATCCGGCAGAGAACTGGAATCACTAAGTTACAAGTGCTCGACTTTATCGACTGCAATGATGAGGATGATGATGACGAAGATGATGATAAGGAGGAACAACCTGGATGACAAACAGCTATCCCAAATGTTTTCCGTCTCACCTGAGAGGAGGAGGTGCGTTCTCCGGCATCCTTCTCCTTCGCCCACTGACCAGGAGGACCTCCGGTTTCCGGCGGGAGGGGACGGTAGCCGATGAGAGGGACATCTTTTGACCCCACCTCAGGCAGCTCCACCCCGCCTGTCCTCATACTCCGGTGGAGCATGGCGCTACACACACACATTTATTGGTTGGGTTAGGAGAGCTTAGTCCGTGCGTGATAAGCCAACGGTGCCTGATGGAACATTTGTTTACACGATTAAAATTTCCCTACTGCGGTCAGCGAATTCACAATTTGAATTCCGACCCCTCCTTGCCTTTCCCGGTTTCCTTCTGTGGTATTTTGATTACGGTACAGATAGGGATGGTTTGGGATGATAAGGATGCAGAGACAGAGCTCTCGTTCACGAATGATCATGACATAAAGTTAGAAGATATAGGCTTTAACCGTAGTTCTTGTTAGCTTGTAGATTTATATGACACTCACACAGTGTGACAGGTACTGAGAAATACTTACCGGTAGTAATCTGTAAACCTTGCTGGAAGTCTGTAAAGCACATTTTAGAAAACACACATACACATCTGCTATTCTTCCTGTCGACAAAAAAATATATATTTATGCATGACTTGGCAGCACAGCCGTAGGTCACACCCCACATGAATCTAATGTCCTCTTTGCGAGCTCACAGAGGTTCCTGCTGAAACCATTCATACGGGAAGTTCATATAAACTGTAAACTAACACTTTTATGGCAGACCAATGTCTGTTTGGTGGGGGGGGGGGGGGGGGGGGGGGGGGGGGGTGGGGGGTAATCAGACAGGGACGCGTCCTGAATGACAATTTCCTCAAAATACATCAATTAAGGTGAATCAGAGTGAACTCAACAACCTGGTCACTCCTAAAACTTGATGCATATAGTGGAATAAGTGCAAGCAGAAATGTAAATGATAGAAAGAAAAAGAAATACCTGCTAGTGTCTGAGCACTGCGTCCATCCGGTGGGTTATTCAGTCAGTAGTGAAGTCAGTGACTCTGAACCTCCATATCTCCCACCTCCTGATCGCCTGTCACTGTGTTATCGTGTGACTGCAGCGGAGAAGTGAACGTCGTGTTGAACAGGACACACACACACACACACACACACACACACACGCCCTCCGGCTGCTATGGTGACGGCGCACTTCCGGTCTGCTGCACGCCTAGTAACTGCCCGGCGAATGAGCAGCAGCGCAGCACGCTCACTCACTCAACTTCAAGCGAATCGACTCTTTGGCGCGAATCGAAACATTCGAATCGGTTCTCAAGGATCGCTTACAAGAGCCGTTCGAAAAGAACCGATTCGTTCAGTAGGGTTTTGTTCCACTAGCACGCGTGTAGGAATGTTACGGTTTGAAATATTCCCGGTATGATAGGCATAAGTCTAAAAAAAATATCACGGTTTCACGATATTCTGACGCTAATTGACCGGTGATAAAAATCAAAGGGAAAATTGATGACAAATTTCCTTGTACGAACGTCTATTTACTTGCAATCGAACGAGAAAGAGAGCGCGGCTGTGAGGAAAAATCAAAATGTAACCCGCATGGACGTGCGCAGCGCTGCTTTAGCCGAAAATAAAAGGTTGTGTGGTTTCACTGTGGTCATCAACGCTGTGTGCGTCTTTGCGTTGTCATGTGTGATAAAGATATGAAGTGAGAGCAGAGGCAGCAGTGTACCGTGTTTAGATCGGTTACAGATTAAACACAGCTAAAGTGGTGCAACAGAATGCAACAGAGAACCAATTTCCTCGAACCAATCCTACTTTGTGTTTAGTGTTTGACACAAAAATATGGAAGAAAAACAAAATCAAATGCATTTTATAATATTAAAATGTGTATAAATTATACTACAAACTAAAAATGTTCCTGCTATTCCCATCTCATTATACAGTAAACCCACCACTTTGCTCTGACAATGTTATTGCTGGGCGTTACGACTCATTTCACTGAATCGATTCTTTCGTGCGAATTCGTTTAAGTGCATCGGAACCTTCGATTCGTTCGCGTATCCGAATCGAATCTTCCGACTCACTTTAAAGAGTCGTTTAAACAGAAAGACTCGTTTGCAAATCACCCACCTTTTTACTGTATGTAGAACTTTTGCTGCATTAAAGCTCCAGTAAAGTTAGTTTGAGTGTTAATTTAACACCTGTGTTGAAAATGTTCCTGTTGGCCATTACGATTCACCTTTATTCACCTGAGTAGGATTAGCAAATGGTGTATAAAAAAAAGGAAAACCTATCAAATGTTGGCACAAAAATAAATAAATAAATAAATAAATAAATGATTTAAATAAATCATGGAAAATCCTGGCTTGGTGAAAGATTTTCTTACTGATGGCTGAAACACTTTACACTCATGACCAAAACACTTTAATGACTTTATGACAGGCTGGTTTACCAGCATTATATGAAAACCTGCCGGCCCTGCCTGCTATTGTCAGTCTGAAATCAACTGTCATAGGACAACTCACTCATCGATGGTTACCAGAATCCCTATAAACAAGTTTTACAGCGAGCCCCAATGCACATCTTTACACTGGTTATAATGAAGGGTGGACAGGATGATACAGTTTCATAGACTCAAATTGCATGACATTAAGCAACCTATAATTATCCAATGACAGTGCTAATAATAAATCCCTCTCGTCCTTTGGTAGTTAAAGCAGCGGTTTGTAATTTTTAGAACTGAAAATAGGCCTACCATCATCCTGTCATCATCCTATCACCAAAATGGCACCTTAGGAAATCCAGGACTTGCAAAACTGCAATGTTTAATTAAGCAGTGTTCTTTATTTGAGGCTTTGGTTGACTTTTTTTCTGGCCCAGAAATAGGCCCCGCCCCCATCCAAAGCAGACCCACTTTTCCTGGCTCATTTTTTTTTAAAACAGCAAGTAGGATGTACAGAAAAGGAACGCTTGTTAAGATTTTCATCATAATAGCCATTCACCTCATAGCCAGCAGAGGGCTGTAAAAATGACATACAGCTCCTTCAAAAAGACATTTAGAACAGGATAGGCCATTTATTATAATGACTCCTTTTTTTGGGCAAAAAAGATTTCTGCTTTTGTTTGTTTGTTTGTTTGTTGTTTTTATTCATTCATTTTGCGGTCCACTCTAGACAGGTAGTAACAACAATGTAGATGGTTTTCTTCACATATCAGGGGTAGACACAGGGGCAGGGGCAAAAAAATGAAAAAGCCACCTTCTACATTGAGCCTGAAGGGCATTAATGTTTTTTTCTGCTATAGAGTTACCCTAAAGGGTACATTTTCCTGCACATAGGAACCCCTAGAAGGCACTTCATCTAATTTTATTGTATGTAGGGGTACCTATAGTGCACTGCATCAGGTATCCTCCATTGGAATGCCGCCTTAGAGGCACCCTAGAGGGCACTTCAACATGTGGATGCAGGGATACCGGGGCACCCTAGAGGACACTTCAACATGTTTTCTAGCATGTATGGACACTCTAGAGGGCACTTCCTCATTTTGTCTAGCATGTAGGGGCATCCTAGAAGGCATGTCATCAAGGGCAGTCATTGGAGAACTTCATTATGTTTTCTCCAAAGTAAATGCATATTACAAGGCATTTCATGGCGTTTCTCAGACATGGGACACCCTAGAGGGCATTTCATCACATTTTTTTTTTTACGTTTGATTAGCAGCCTTCAGCACATTTCATCACATTTTCTCCAAAATAAGGGCACCCTAAAGGGCATATTGAGTTTTATTAACCTTAGGGGCATTCTAGAGGACACATTTGCAGTGCTTTTCAACCACAGGGGCATTCCCTCCCTTTCCTGACACCAGCCATCCTTATGTCTATTTTTTTTCTAAATGAAGAAAGTTAGCAGTATTTGAAACTTAAATGATCTGTGATCTTTGGAAAATCCCAGTACCTTCTGGGTAAAGTTCTGTTCCTGAAGTCTACAGTTCCTCTAATAAGCAACTTAACATGGGATTCCCCAAGATACTGAAATGAAGCCAGCATCGTATTTCAGGTAAAATTCCTTCCTTTGAGGAAGTGCAATGTTCATGCCCTCTGGTGTGCTGTGAGAGAACTGACACTTCAGCTGCCCAGAGGCCATTTTGAATATCACAGCATGAATATCACTGAATTACATGCTCTCAGTTATGATAAGCTTAGAGCTTTCTATCATAGGTTTATCATAGTTTTTTTTTTTTTTTTTACATTTTTTTTATTTAACCACTCTATGCATAATAAATCTGGTGGATTTCATTAGCCTATAATTAAAAAAAAGTATATACATATTTTATACTCTTACTGAGGTGCGGAAATCTGCGGAAGCAAATAAATACACACATTTATGTGAATAAATCTAAATATAATATAAATACTAATATAATATAAATATTATAATAATATAAATAATAATCTAATAATACTATAGTATATAAAGAAATACAACTATAATGATTAATATAATTAACAACAACAACAACAACAACAACAACAATAATAATAATAATAGCAAAAAATTATGCATACAATCTGCAAAACTGTTAAATATATTTATGACCAAAATGTATTAATATTGAATTAGAATTAAAAATGATAAAATATAGGTATAGCTCTTTGTTATTGTTCTTCGTCTTGTTCTTCTTATATTGTTGTTTCTGTTACAATAAATATTAGAATGTGCCATAGGGTATATCCAGAATTAATAATAAAAGAAAGCTATAGCATAATAATAATAATAATAATAATAATAATAATAATAATAATAATAATAATAAACACTTCAGCAGTATAAACACTTCTCCCACAAGTCCCGCGTGCTTCTTTCGGCTCGCGCCAATTAGGACAGTCCGAAACTTTAGCTAATTAGTGGAGAGAGCGCGCGCGCACACACACACACACACACACACACACATTGGCGTGCGCGCGGCAGTGGGGGACCGGAACTCTCCTTTAAACCCGCGACACGCCTCCGGCATCACCGGGTCGATGTACAGATGTGAAGGTGTTCACACGCACACATACACACACACACACACATACACACACACACTCGGGGCCGTCGCTCTCCCTCCCACTCCGTTATCGCTCTCCGTGTTTTATGTCTGCGTCACAACAAGTCGCGAGAGAGAGAGAGAAAGAGAGAGAGAAAGAGAAAGAGAGAGAGGCGGAGATGATGGCGTCTCTGGCGGGCTCCACTGTCTCTGACAGCCGCGTTTAATAACATCAGCGGGAGACGAAAAAAAAAAAGCACGGGAACATGACGAAACGGCGCTCGCGCAGGACGGCCGGCGGCGACACAGACGGACGGACCAAGCGCGCGACCGCTCACTGACTGACACTGACGCGTCCAGGGGTTTTATTATATTTTTGGCGAGCCCGCGCGTGTGTGTGTGTGCGTCCATCATAAATCCATATCGCCGACAGTAATTGTGAGGCGCGGCGAAAACATCACAGCGGGAAGGTCGGACGTTTCATGTCAAGCTCGCGCGGCGGGCTCGGTGACCCCGCGCGACTTTCCAGGTTAGCTCGCGAGCCCTTTGCCAGCAGAGCACAGCTCGCGCGATTATCTTTTTTTTTTTTTTTTTGCTTAATTAATTGATTCACTGGCTCGTCATGCGTGTGTCGCGCGCATGTGTCCAGAGTTGCATGCACGGATCAGAGCAAATCCTTACATGCATTCTAAATGATTCAGTTCGTAATTGACTTGATCTTTTTTTTTCTCGTTTTTTTTTTTTTTTCTCTTTTCTTTCAAATCTGCATGTAGATGATGATGCGTTATGACGGCTCTGTGAGCGGAGTGCACTACAATAGGCTGTTGCATAAGGATGAATGCATTTGATCATGTGTGCCACTGCATAGCTGATTGCCTCAGTGCAGCTGCCTCAGTGCTGAATGATGCTGATCATTCAAACACCGTCCTGTCGCCATGCACGCGCCTTACTCTGAGCGAGATTAGCACTTTAGCTTTCTGAAGACTCTCAGGGCACAACTTTGCTACAGTTTGCTGGTTTTTCCTCACTCTTAACAAAACTTCTACAGAATGCCCTCAGGTGCGCCTGAGCTGAGAAACAGCAAACTTGTGCTTCTTGTGTGCGTATGTGAGGTCTTCCAGATCCTGTTTCTCCAATTTGGGGTTTTAAACGGTGCTCTGAGTGAGCGTGCATTTCCCCGAGGGAAAATCCCAAACAGTGTCCTCTCAGAACAAATCTCATCAATGAGAGTTTTGAAGACTCAGAGTGTCTTTCATCATTAATTTATCTCACTCCACGGCACTGTTGAATTCTGGATCGTGATTGGTCAGAAGGTGTTGATTAATTTTCTATAACAGGAGCTCAGACAGTAGTGCAGGTGCACATCACAGGTTTATATGAATATTAATGCACTCTTTCCAATACATTATCGTTTCTATAGTAACAGCTCATTCACAGGGACTTGTACAGCAGACACTCCACTAATAATAAACGGATTGAAAATAAGTGTTGATTTGGTGAAGTTTGATGTAAAGAGATAAAGGAGATTCTCTCAGAGTCTCCAGTCTCCTAAACAGTTCTCATTGCAGTTAGTCTGATATCAACCATGTGTCGAGGAGATCAAGACTAACACAGCAGCACAAGTTTGGAGCACACGTTCCAGAGCTGAGATCTGAGTCTCTAAGGTGGTGGGAAGGAGATTTTATTTTATTTTTTAAAAATTTTGTCAGAAAACCTAAACTGGATTTAAACAACAACAAAAGATACATTTATTTCAGTATTTCTCGTGGAATTCTCTGACATGTTAGGTATCAAGCAGCATCTTCAGTGCCCTCCACTAATATTGGCACCCTTCGTAAATATGAGCAAAGAAAGCTGTGAAAAATTTGTCTTTATTGTTTAACCTTTTGATCTTTTGTTAAAAAAATATCACAAAAATACTCTGCTCTCATAGATATCAAACAATTGAAAACACAACACAGGTTTATATATATAAAAAAACACCCTTAAATTAAATATTGGTGTGCAACAATTATTGGCACCCTTTGAGTCAATACTTTGTGCTACCTCCCTTTGCCGAGATAACAGCTCTGAGTCTTCTCCTATAATGCCTGATGAGGTTGGA
>JANDJT010000131.1:20251741-20267598 GCA_024331685.1 Stegophilus panzeri | reverse complement strand
CCATCCCCCCTTTCACTTTGTTAATTTTATTACAAATATATTTACATGATCACTAATTCCCTGATTATGACTTTTCTTTTATTTGGCATGTGACAAAATCTGAACTATTCTGGCTCAAATCCTGAAATGTACTGCAAACGAACTTCTTATTTTGATTAGTTAAAGGTGACAGCATCCTGAGGGATATTTTTTACCCTTCTAATTAGAGATTACAGATTGTTTACAAACCAACTGAAAGTTAAGTGATATCTATAGCGAGCTGCTTATTTAGAGAGTTATGAGTTTGTTTACAGATTCTATCGATCAGATCATAAACGGTGGTTGAGTCAAAAAATTTATTCATTACTACACACTACAGCTTTAAATATTTAGGGTCCTTTTAAACATTATGGGCTTCAAAAATGTAGAAAAGAATTCTTTCTCAATGGGTTCTCAATTTTTTTTTTTGGATTGGTTAAGCATTCTAGATAGAACTATTAATACTATTAAGATTCTTTAATATTCATTGTACACCTTAAAATGGTTCTTAAAAATCGTAAAGTTTTCTTGTTGTTGGAACCAAGTGACCGGATAAAGCACTTAGTGAACATAAATGAATGAATGTTACTTGTGATATTAAAGAAATGTCTATGAAGCCTGATTAATGAATGTTTTTGGTGTAAATTGAAGCAGGGCACTACAGCAAGAAATGACAGTATTGGTCACGTCAATCATGCTACTGATTTTGCACAAATTGTATCTAGAGCATGCCTACTCTTAAACTGTAGTAACAAAAATGTCAAAAATTTAGCATTATTATGTTTATTTCACTGTTTTTGTTTTGGTCTACTTGCAAACATCTTGCACTATTTGAAACTAGGCAACTCTGGAAAATCTCCGCCCACTTCACAATCACGTCATGTGACGTATCCCTGAAGAGGCTGTTTCCTAATATATATCAAGCTCTGTGTCACTGAGATATATATATATATATATATATAAATGAAACTATAAAATATAAAACATTTATTTTTTAAAGCCATTTTTCACAAAATGACCTGTATTAATCAAATTTATGTTACTCATGTTAATGCCTATCCCTATTTAGAAGCTTATTACAGAAGATATTTCTCAAAATGCTAGTAACAGTTATATTTCTTATAGATTTTATACTCAAAATTGCATTAAAATTTTTTTTTTTGGTAATTTTCTTGACTAAACAATAAAATAAATTATATTCCAATAAAACTGTCCTGTAAAAGTCTTTCTCCTGAGCTTCTTCATGTTAAAATGACTTAAATTATTATCCTGAACTAGTTTTTTTTTTTTTTTTTTTTTTTATAAAATATGCACATTTATGCATATTTATTTAGATAAATCCTCATTAGCATACATAAATGCAAATTTTTTGAAAAAAGTTCCAATACAAAAATACTGTCGGCAATCCACTGGCAAAAATGAATATATGTATATATATATTTTATTATTCATTTTTTTTTTCTTCTAGATTTTATTCACGTGTAGTGTCTTGTTTTAAATGTCTGTCTTCTTCATTTTGTCCTATGGGTGTGCAAACGTTTGCGCTCAACTGCAAATGAATTAAAATGGCAGATTTTGTTGCCGTTTCAGGTTATCACGCTCAGTGCCACACTCCGGCCGTCGACCCCGAGGTGGACAGCGACTCCTGGATCTGTCGCCAGTGCGTGTTTGCCGTCGCCACCAAGGTGGAGTTTCAGATTTGCTCGATTTTGTAGCTTACAGAACTCTGGAGCGAGAAATTCCTGTCACGTTTCAGCTATAATGCAAATCTCTGCTTTTGTCGATGTCTATGAATTACTTATGCGTCTCTGCATGTTTTTAGGCAGTGTATGATGTCTGCAAGTTCTTTAATCTGTCCATCATTACTTGCGTTTCACGCTCACACACATTTCACACTTATTATTCTTACCCACGTGACCCCTGTTCCCAAAATATAACAGCTCTCTGTTTGAACCGTCGCGTTCCCGAATTCAGTCTGAATACCAACTCTACTTACACTTCTCCAGTGCAGAAAGCAGATGTTGATTATTTCGCTATAAGAGCGTGCGCTGTCACTGTCTGATCCCATTGTCTGATCACAGAGAGGCGGAGCCTTAAAACGAGGCCGCTTTGCTCGACTCATGCAGTTGATGAAGTTGAGGCTGCCCTATCAGCTTTCCACGCTGGACTGGGACGCTCAGCATCTGACCAATCAGCAGCAGTGTTACTGCTACTGCGCCGGACCAGGAGAGTGAGTCATGTTATAAAACATATCATTTATGATTAAATACTGACGCGGGGAATGAAAACATCTGACAGGAATGTGTTATTGCATCATAAAACAGAAGAGCCAATGAGGTTCAATATGCAAATTACAGGAATTAATTACAAAGAAAATAGGAATGTAGGCAACTTATTAAATATTTCTGATTGCTAGAGATCTTGGCTATTTGTTTACACAATATCATAGCCTGATCTTAGCTAGCTTGTTTGTAGCCGTCAGTTTTAATGACATGATACTTGGCTGCTAGCATACACATCATATAAAATGTACTAGCTAGCTGCTAGCATAGCATACACAAGTGTCATACTGACCTTGTTTACTTATTAACACCATATAATAGCCTGATATATGGCTAACTTTCTAGCAGACCAGTTTACTAGTTTTAATGTTAGCTAGCTTGCTAGTGACCTCTGCTACTCATTCACAATATGCACAATATAATAGCCTGGCGTTAGCTAACGTGTAAGTGAACTTGGATGGCTTCTCAAGGCAAGAAGTAAGATAACTATTTAGCTGGCAAGATTTCAGTCAAACTTGTTCGACTACGATGTAATAGTTTTATGAAATAGAAGATGTAAATTGATGAAATCTAATTGCGTACTTTTTGTTCTGTCATGAGGTGGAACTTGAAGATGCTCCAGTGTGGCACTTGTGGCCAGTGGTTTCATGAAGCCTGCACTCAGTGCCTGACCAAACCTCTGCTATACGGAGACAGGTTAGCATTGTGTTAGCATCGTCACTAAACACGTGCACACGTTTTTACCTTTTACATGCTAGTCTTTTTTATTATTCTTTTTATTTTTTTTTTTATTTTTAAGGTTTTATCACTTCCAGTGCTCAGTGTGTACGAGTGGACCTGAGACCATTCAGAGACTTCCCATGACCTGGTAAGATCTTCTTTCTCTTTCCTAATATCAATGAAAAGTATCGCTAATTTATTTTCCCGGACGTTTTACCGTTTCGTGATTTTGCTCCATCGATCCAGGGTAGATTTGGCCCATTTGGTGCTGTATCATCTGTCCCTGTGCTGCAAGAGGAAATACTTCGATTTCGATCATGAAATAATGGCCTTCACCAACGAGAACTGGGATTCTTTGCTGTTAGGCACGGTAATGTGAACATGTCCAGAGATTAGCATGTCTGATTAGCACGCACGGATATATACACCATATTTTCTGGACTATAAGACACATTTCTTTTGCCATCTACATCACGCTCATACTCATACTCGTACTCAAAAGCCAGGACGTTACCGTATATGTAATTGACACTTTCTGATGTTTGATGTTTGACATGTTCTGATGTTTGATGTGAACATTAATTGAAGCTCTTGTCCCGGATCTTCATGTCATGACTGTCACGGCTGTGTTTAATACTCCAGAGTGGCTTATAATCCTGAAAATATTGTATAGACACAATTTAGGAGATTATTACAAAATGTCATGGCTAAAGAGCCACGCTTTTTTAAAATATAATACAGTCTAATAATTAGTTGAGGCGAATTTCAGCCACGTTCGTTTGTTTCGTGTCCGTGTTTATTTAAATGCACGTGACAGTTTCTCTGTGTTTTTTAGCTGTCGGATACACCTAAGCAAGATCGCTGCCACAATCTGCTCAACGCGTTAAATTCCCACAAGGACAGGTGAGACGTGGTTTCATGTCATTTAACATAAACAGCCAATATTGGTGCGGTTTGATTTTGGGTTTTTTTTTTAAATGTGATATAAACGCCAAACATGTCGCGATTCTGCTGTCAATCTTTTAAACGCTCGTTAACTCTACAGGTTCGTCTCGGGGAAAGAGATCAAGAAGAAGAAGTGTCTTTTCGGTCTTCAAGTGCGATCTCCGCCACCGCTGTCGTCCGATTCCTCACCCCTCATCACCGAGCAGCCCATCAACATCACGCACCGCAAAAGGTCAGCGCAAAGGTCATGCTGGCTTTCTGTCTCACACACAAACACACACACACACACACACACGCCGTATTAGTGTACACACTTTTGCTTAAATTCAGCTTTAAATGGAAAATTCTAAATAATCAAATGTCTCAAATATGAAATTCATATTAGCGTGACGTTTTCATGACATGTCTGTGGATCAAATTGAAATTTTAAGCACGTCACAAAATTCAGTGCAATTTCATTTTGACTCGACGCTAGTTTGCGCACCTGTGTTTATAAATATTTATCATATACGTGGGCAATTTCAATACAGCTACCTCAGCTTAATGGTGCACAGCATTATATAGCACAAATAATTGCACATATCTGCACTTTATCCCAGTTATAGTCAGACTGTTGCTGCTATGCATCTTTATAGCTTTACGTGATATATTTTTTATACTTTTACTAGTATAAATACTTTTTCTAACCGTATACAAGTAAATCGTGGTCTATGTCAATTCTGTCAAATCGGTAAAAAAAAGTAAGAAAAATGCTCAAATGATGTATGTTTTGATCATAATAGTCAACAGAAAAACAGTGAAACGTTTTCAGACGTTCAGTGTAATCTCTCTTAAGCAAGCAGAGATTGTCTTGTAAACATTTTTATTTTATTGCTTTGTAAAAATAGACGTACGTTTTCCTTTTCCCCCCATTCAAAAACCACTTTTGCACGACCGCATTTATTACTGCACTTTTTGCTACTTCTTCATAAAAAGAAGGTTCATAAAGAGGTTAGCGAGAGATCTTTTGTCATCTGTGTCGTCTGGTCCGCAGCCCGCTGTCACTGCCGTGCCAGAGACGACCGGTGGGCTCCGAGTCTCGCAAATCAAAGCGGCGCATCGTCGAGACGCTTCAGCAGGTCAGCCCTTCTGTCTTTAACGTCCACCTACACTGAAAGTCAGCTCCAGTGTTGATTAGCTATTCTATAACAGCAGCTCTGACAGTAGCGCAGCTCCAAATCACAGGTTTATATTAATACGTAATCGTTCTGTAGTAACAGCTCGTTCACAGGCGGATGCTTCACATAAACAGATGAAAGAATCGTCGATGAGAAGTTCTCTGCAGGGACAAATGTGTTTATTTTAGATTCATGGAAGGAGTCTCCAGTGTCAGCGCTTTGTAAGAGTCAGAGGTAAAGCTGGAAGTTTTCCGACATCTTCAGGACAGAGGAATCTTTTCTCGGTTTCTCCGTAACACGATAAATGCGGGGTTTTTTTTTAACGCCTTGTTAACATTAATCTGGTGAGGGAACAAATATTTATAGCTGCTCTAACGTACCGTCAACGAGAACAGAAACGAACTTGTTTCCCCCTTGCGCAATGTTAAATGTAACTATAAACAGATAAGACGTTCTTTAATAAATGAAACATTGTAATGCCGAGCTATTAGACAAGTAATATTCACCTGGATCTGGGATTTGTTCCAGATGCACTTTATAGTCTGTCCTGGTGGCGCTGGCGCACGGACAGATGCTGAAGCCTGGATTTAACGAGGTCGTGCGTCGTCAGTATGTGCGCTGTAGTGTTTTCAGCACCAGTTTCACAGAACAGTTCAATCATCCGCATGGGCAGGAAGACAGCGAGGCGAGCCGTAATACCGTATCTTTTCATCAGCAGAAATCCACAATCTCTGTGGTAATACAAAAACGCTTGACTTTGATGGCTTCTTATCTGCCCGGGTGTCGGCGGAGACGCTGCGTCATGCTGCTATCGTCGAACGAATTGGGCAGAAGGGAAGCGCACCGGAGAGGAAATATCATCATTTGGATTCCGCATGAGTGGTGAACATCTGATGCTGAGCTCAGTATTCAAAATATTGCTAACAACGTGCATTCGTTCAGCTCTGGTTAAAAAATCTGAGACTTAGCGAGCATCTCAGGTTAATCTAATCTAACGGCTTCCTTTTTATCCATATCGCTGTGTTTGAAATCATACACCAGGCCACAAGTGATGCTGGATTAGCATTCCGACTCATATTGTCATCGCCAAACTACACTACCCATCAGCCCCAGCACGTCACGTGCTTCACTAATCGCTCTCACCTGTGTCTCGTTATGCCTTGTTACTGTAGCACCACCGTTTAAGTTCTAGTTTTTCAGTGTCTCGGCATCACTCTGTTGTTGTCGTGTGTGTATCATTATCGCTTATAGTCTGTATGTCTCTTGCCTCGTATCTGCAGTTCATGATAATGGTTCTTGTTAGCACTGTTTTGTGAGTTTTGGCTTTATCTTCTTCAGTAAGTTACCTGCACTCGCATATGCCTCCTCTTCCAAATCCGTGACAGATATATATGGACTTGTTCTTTTAGTACAATATTAGCGGTTTCAGGAATTAGCAGGAGTTTTGAAAATGTGAAGATCAGTCTGAATGAATTCTTTTTGTCCACTTAAATATATTAAAACATCAAACAATACGCTAAAATATCTGTGAGGATGCATAGGTAACTTGAGAGCCTGTTACCAACTTTATTTAGCAATGTAGTGTTAGCATACATTTTTTGGGTATATTCTTCATCCATGTTTCATGGTTTAAGTACAAATTAGCATGAATTTTAAAAGACATGGTTAATACATCCATTAAACAGGCTAATGTAACTATTTTTTATGTGGCTTAACACGTTAACTGGTGTTAGCTTTGCTATACTAGCTAACAATCAGCTAGCTAGCAATGTAATGTTGGCGTACAGTTTTGGGATACAAAAAAACTGTTCATGATGGAATTACAAATTTCACTTTGACACATTCATACACTTAAATCTATTGAAAGGAAACATACTAATGTAGTTAGCTTGCTAGCATGTACTAACATGCTAGTGTTAGCCTAACTACAGTAGGCAGCCCTTATTAGCAGTGTAGTGTTAGCATATATTTTCCTCTGTGTATTTAAAAAAAAGTTATTCGAACTGCTTTCTCTCCTCTCCAGCCGTGTCCACCTGCTAACCAGATCAATCTTGTGCCATGTTGTCACGGGTGTGTGAACGGCGCGAGCGTCTACAACTCCCGGAAATCCGAGGAGGAATTAGCACTGGGGTTGGTATTAACGATTGATGGGGTTGGTATAGACTGAGGGCATTTCTACAGTATTTCTAAAAAGGCTAATATAATTTTAGATCGCTCTGATAATCTCCAGAACAGGGCACAATATATTTTTGTTTAGTTACCGATTTTATTTCATGTGACGTGGAAACCTGAACCAAATGTGAGCTTCAGTAATCAGCTCTACACATAAATGATAAACGCCAGAGATTTTTAAGTGTTTCATTTGTATGATTATTAACAGGTCACCCCCCAAGAGAATGTTCCCTCTGTATCACCCGTCGTATAACGGATCTCAGGGTCTGCCTCGAACTCTGCATCACTACAGGTCTGTGATTTTTTTGATTTTAGTCATGGCTCCGCCCCCTGGCGAGTCGTTGGTGTGTTTCCTGATTGGGTTATGTATTAAATCATTGGATGCGTCCGAATATCCCGACTACCCTAATATACAGGAGGCGAAAAGCAGTACGCCAGAGGAGTAGTATGCCTGAATTCTCAGTATTCATAAACCAGTAGTAAAGAAATACCTGGACAATATGATAATAAATCATTTATATATATATTTATATTATACTGAGTTATATATTTCACCTCCCACAGTGCCGAGGACCCTTGTCGACTTCCTGCGCCCTGTCTCCCCTTCTCCATGTCGTCCGCTCACCCACCAGGGCAGAGGTTTGAGCAATGCCCGTCTCTGTTCCTGCACGATGTCGCCCCCTACCCCAACGGAGTGAGCTTGGAAGGGCACACGGCGGCACGAGGCTGGGGCGGAGGCGAGGCGGTGAGGATCCTGGCCAGACGCATCACGCCGGACGGAAAGGTCCAGTACTTGGTGGAGTGGGGAAACGTGAGAGTTTATTAGAAAGAAAACAAACAAAACTGCCGACGTTACAGCAGAAAAAAACAAAACGAAACGACACGAATCCAGGTCGAGGCTCGACAGCGACTTCGTTCTGCGGGATTAAACTGTTAGAAATAATCCCTCCCTCCTTTTCTCCTTTCCACGGCGTCTCCTATACTTTGAATACTGTTAGAAAACACCTTTAGAATGCCTTGAACTTTACTATCCTGATTTGTATCATATATAATATAATAGATACGTATATCCATGTTAATTACATGTCTGAATTACCTGATTTTTAAAAAAAAAAATTTTTTTAAAGAGAGATTTATGGCAAGGTCATAAATGACATCAGTATTTGTTAATGATACCGTAAGATGAAAGAAGGGCATCATGGGTAACTTCTCATGATATTAGTTATAATGATTTACCTCTTATTATGCAAGTTTCATTTTACATGATTGATTGATGAGAAGAGTTCATCTGAAATTGTCTTGTAGCACTTCTCTTTTATTCTCTTTTTATTCAAATGATATTATTTTGGTGTTAAATATATAGAAGTTTACGTTTACGAGTGTATTATACGTAAGTGTGTTATTTTGTTTTAGGTCAGGTCCGTAGTGAGAAAACAGCAGAAAATGTTTCCTGATTGATGTTTTAAAATCCCAATAATAACTCGGATTAAATAAAAACGGAGGTCAAATTATTCATATCAAACATTCCAAACTGTTGGGTAAACACATTTAAATAATTTATTACTTACGTTTTTGTATATTATCTCCATAAATAAGTCCGTACTGACTAAAGAACGGAAACACTGAGATGAACGCAATTGGTTTTTAAATCACTTTGAACTTTACGACGTGATTAACTAGTGCTATATAGTTCACTTCATTTTTTAACTTTAAAAAAAATTTAATTACAATTCAATTACAATCATAGTTTTACGTAGCTTTTTATCGTTCATTTTAATTTTCAAATTTAATGTCCACTTAATTACTTTTTTTTAAAAAAAAATATGAATTTGAGTTATTTAAGTTATTTAATCGTTTAAGTAGCCATAAAGTGTATAGTTAATACATTTCATATTTTATATTTTTATTTAAATTTAATTTGTCATCATTTAAGTAGCCGTATATAGTTAATTCACTTTTTCATTTTCAATTTAAACGATCGCATACATTTAATTTATGTGAACGTTTAAGCAAACATTTTTTTTTTTATTTAAAAAATTTAATTAGGTTTTTTTTTTTTTTTTTTTTTTTTGGTCTCGAATGATTCACGTGTCCTGCTGTAACTCCTGTAGAAGAAACGCTACATGCCAGGATATTTCCTAACTAAATATTTCCTCAGAAATGGTCCACACAAGAACTAAACTGGACCAGGAATGTAAAAAGTAGCGTCACATGATCCTGACGTTCACGCGTGAGGTAACTAGTTCTGTTCTAGTTCTGTGTTAAACTTTTAGAAACAGATTAGCGACAAAACATTTCTCTCCGAACAGGAGACCGAAGACTGAGCTTAGCCTGAGAAAGAACTGATCGTCATTAGTGGATGAAAAATGAATGTATTTTAATTTTTTTTTTTTTTTTTAATTGTGATCAATTATGTACACCACCTGTGAAGTGTTTTAACGTCATACACAGAAAAATCAATTCAGGGTCAACTCAAGGGACAAAACTAGTGGACTGTACTTTTTTTTTTTCCCCCCCCCCTTCATTTATTTATACATTTTTGTTCCAGTTGTGTACAGTACTGTGTACAGGTTGATGTAATAATGTAATAAAAAGTTGCTCGTCACATCGTAGGAGGAATCGAAATGAGTAGCCGATCCTCGTCCACCTCCTCCATCCGTCCCGTACCTGGGATCTTGTGAAATAAACAGACCTGAAGAATAAAAACCATTGAAAAAAAATCTAATGTGTTGCTTTATTTCATGTGCTATAGTTAAATTATGTACCTTAACATGAACATCTAATATATTTAAGGCTAATATAACAGCCTTAAATGAACAAGCTATGAAAATGTAAGGTAAGAATACAAGTATTTCAGTATGAGTAATACTTGAGTAAAGTACAAATTTTTCGAGGTACAATTCTCAAAAATTTTCCACTCTTGCCGCTGATCATACATGATATAAAGAAGAAGATAACGCTTTATATAAAGGTGGTGTTAATAAGGCGTCATGACTTTAGTTATTAGAGTAATGGAGTATTGACGTGGCAACATCTGTACAATCAGAAGTAGTACTGAGTAATACTAGTACTGAAATGTAAGTTAGCTGACAATTCTTTGCACAACGCTGGACGATACACGCCTGAGCGTACATCGCTCGCTCTTTAAACTTTTAACACAATAAAATAAACATTTTATACAGAAACGTACACGAGATATATCGCCACAACACCTTAATTGGGATTTGTTAGCCTACAGGAGAACACCTCAGGAACTAGTGGCCTTGATGGGCGTAACCAAGCAACAGGAAATGAGGACCATATAAGGAAAGTGTGGACCGAGAGTTTAAGGTTCTGTGTTAATGACCTAATCAACAACTAATGTAACAGGAAATGACCATATAAGGAAACTAGAGGAAAAAAAACCCCAGACACGATGCTGGACAGAGAGTTTAAGGGTCTGCGTTAGAGACCAGAAGGCTGTAAAATCGCAGGACTGACAGAGAACCACAGCAGGATCCTTAAGAACCTTCAAATTCTCAGGTCTGTGCTTGGATTGTGTGCGAGTTCGGCGAATTATTGGAAAGTCAAAAGATAAAGATAAAACGAGGTTGAGTTTTTAAACGCTACACGTATTCAATCCTTTTATTAAACCACAAGACAGCTGGATTTAAAAATAAAAACATGGTTAACTATTTAATTACGCTTTTAAACACCCCTACACCGGGCAATACCATTTCTTTATTGTTGCTGCTTCCTCGAGTGATGTAAATCGAAATGTTGTTATATAAAATTGCCATTCAATTTAGAAAATATACATTCTGCTGCTGGATTCAGAACAGTAGGTTGCAGTGTTTTGGAAAAAGACTCTCTCTAGTCTCTCCTTTCCGTTTCAATTTAAGAAAATGTGCCACTGATCGCCGACTCATCGAGTCTTTACTGGTATTTGTTTCGGCTCTTCGCCTCATTTCACTAATAAGCTCGTCTCCTTTACAACCACTGTGCAGTTTAATAAAGAAAAATGCCAAATGACTGAACTTCGTATTGGAGCACGGTTGTAGTGTTCAGTGGATCTGGATACACACACGTTTGCCCGTGGTTACTGAGTGTGTCTGATACGAAGGCCACAGATTTAAAAGAATACTCTGGTGTTTTAAAATTTTATCTGTAGTGTACAATGTGATAACAACAAACAGGAATTTCTACGTATTTTCATGTACTAGGGGAAAAAAAGAAGAAAACTTAAAGCACACATAAAATGAAATCCTTGGGGAATAAATATTTAACTATGACACATTTTGAAACTTATCCATACACTAGACACTATAAAAAGTAGTCCCTTTTCAAGTTTGAACAAGCTTTCCTATGCTGGAGCAGTACAGTGAAAAGTAGTTCCGGTTACTTTACACTTCCACAAATGTTTTGAGGTATCCATACGCCAGACAAAACAAAACATAGTCATTTTGGGAGATCAAACTTTAACACTTAATTAAGCAGTACAGTAAAAAGTAGTTCCGGTTACGTTACACTTTCATGAAGGTTTGTGGTATCCATACACCAGACACTATAAAAAGTAGTCCCTTTTTAAGTTTGATCAAACGTTCCTACGCTTAACCAGTACAGTAAAAAGTATTTGTGGTTACTTTACATTTCCCCAAAGGGTCTGTGGTATCCATATGCTAGACCAGGGCCATCCATACTCTAAAGGATAGAGTTTAGATTGAGAAAAAACCCATTGGAGTATAACTTTACCTTTAATGAAGGCCATCATATTGCATGGTGCAAACAGTTGATCAGACAAATCCTTTCATACCTGTCATTCTTTATATATCACGCTAAAACGATACCAAACTGACTGGATGAGCTGAAAATAGTCCATTCCAAAGAGCTCATTGTTTAGTGTTTTTCTATTTTTATTTTTTTAAAGTTATTGTAACATTTTTTTTCTCACCCAGTTTCTCACTAAATCTAAAACCTGTGGTATTTGAACTACAGTGCCTGCTTAGTGCTTAAAATCGACATAAATAGCAATAAAACCCGATGTATTTATTTATTTAGCCTGCAATGCATGTAAGAGACCACCAGATGGCAGCCATGTACATCCACCGGAAGCGAGTCCACTAATGAAAGCCCAGGCCAAAGGAATTATTTTTTTTTTTTACAGCTTGGACCTCCTTGTGGTGCGTTTATGAAGGATATTAAGTCAGTATTAAGTCATTAAGCAGCCGTGGCAGTGCTGTGTGCGGGGTTAAATAAACGTAATAACGCTATAAAGTGTAAAACTGTTCCCTAGGCTGCAGCGAGCGCCATCTTGGCTGCGGTTGCCATGGCACTGAGCCTCAGCTTCCGGGTGTGTGGTGGGGCACCAGGAGTTGGCTCAGCTGAGGTATGGTGTGTGTATGTGTGTGTGTGTGTGTGTGTGTGTGTGAGAGAGAGAGAGAGAGATGAACAGATGAATGTACCACACTATATATATATATATATATATATATATATAAATACAGAAGAACAATTTGATCAACGCCAACATTTTGTTTGGTCTTTTAAAAATATAAAACCAACATTGCTGCATTTTGTGTATGTGTATAGGTGTATAATCACTGACTGTTGCTCTACACAATGTACTGGCACCCCTCCTTCCTGTCCATCAATGAAAAGGGAGCATCACTGAGGAGATATGATTTGGGTGGAAGGTTATTGTCAGTACAGTAGTGACAATAAGGATGTTTTCATGGTGTGTGTGTGTGTGTGTGTGTGTGTGTGTGTGTGCGCACATCTGGGGAGTGTACGTAGCTAGTAACATGTAAATCAAACAACCTAGTTCAGTAGTCGTGGCACTGATCAGGGAGTCGGCCATTTTAACCGCCGTCTCAATCGCAAAATCCTTCCAGTGCACTGGAACGTTCGCTCCCTAAAAAAATATCCCACAATGCACCGCAAAACATCAGGTAGCATCGATGCTCACTGTGTTCCCTTACGGGAAATGACGCTATGTTTTCTGAAGCCTCTCAGCTCGGAAAAAATGGCGGACAAACTCTCCGCCAACTTCGCCTACAAACGTTGTGGCTTGTTATCGTCGTTGTAGCTCTCGTTAGCGATTATTAACTTTATTTGACGTTTTATATGCGGTCTGTTTGAGTCTAATGAGTTTTAAGTGTTCGATCTATGACAGAAACGCCTGGGATTAAGCTGACAAATTGATATGACGTATGATGTCAGAAAGATATCGGTCCTGCCTGTTGTTGATTAAATGAGAGGTCACTGATACACACGCTATGAGACTAGTAGCAGCAGTCCGACATCTTTTCTCCGACATTTAATCCAACACTGGACTAAATCCAGGTTAAAGAGATCAGAGCTGCGTTCGGTGGAAAACAGCATGGTAATTATTCAGTAATGTTGTTTTCTCAGAGAATGACAGAGGAAAACACTGACGTGGCCGATCCGGACGGAGCAGCTCCTGTAAATATACCCCAGGACCCTGTGTGCATTTATTTCTGTCTGAATAATCTTACGTTTAATAATAACCAGGTAAAAATGTTATTTTTCAAAGAAAAACACACATAATTGTTGATATGGTGAAATTTTCTGTAAGGAGAAATATCTCTCCAGTTTACGCTTCTTTAAAAAAAAAAAAAGAGTCTGATGAAGGACAGGAACTCATTTCATTGACGTTGAAGAAATATGACCATGAAATGTATTTTTTTTTAAAATTGTATAGTAACGTGTGATTTAAAGCGCACCTATTATGGTTTTGAAACGTGCCTAATTTTGTTTTAAAGGTCTCATATGATAGATTTACGTGCATCCGAGGTCCAAAAACACTTTAACGTGCTCATCATTTAAACTGCAGCGTTACCTTTTTTCCCCCAGTGTCATAAACGACTCATTAAATGAATCGTTCTAAAGGATTCGTTCTAAACTCCTCCTTTCAGAGAGCATACTCTGCTCTGATTGGTCAGATGTCCCAGTCTGTCGTGATCGGTCTACCCGCTGTCAGTGTTTTTCAGAAAGGAAACGCCCACTACCGGAACGAGTTTCAGCTCCGTCTGTCAGCGAGCAGGTGATGAAGACCAGAGGCGGGGCTTTTTGTTACAAACCTACGTAGGTCAGTACAGGAAGTAAAGTCTGGAATCACTAACGAGTCGATTCAGCTGTTCAGAATCGGTTCCTTCGTTTGGGAGTCAGTAACTCCATTTGTCGTGCACTTTGAATTTGGAAACTTTGCAGACGTTTTTACGTTCACAAACAGCTACGTATATAACACACTACATGAAAGGGAATATTTAAGAATCCATAATAGGTGCACTTTAAATTGGAAAAAAAAAAAGTAGCCTAATCATGGGCAAATTTGCTGTGGTATAAGAGAAATAAAACTCTTCAGGGCGTGCAGTTATAGGAAAATAACTGTGGATTGATTTCCTATAAAAACCTGCTTGTGTTTTATTCCTTTAATTTGTGGCTACTGAGTATCAGGGTGTTTGATTTTGTCTCTTATGGTCCAGCATAGTATCCTGCTCGCGGGCCTTGAGACTGACACTCGTGCCATAGTGTTCATGCGAGAGCGCGTGTTTGTGTGTGTGCGCGCGTGCGTGTGTGTGTGTGTGTGTGTGTGTATGCGTGTGTGTGGGGGTGCGCACGCGGGGGAGCGTGCTGAGAGAATGAAGCTCGCGCTATACTAACGCGTTTATACCGCGGTGTGAGAAGGGAAGGGAGAGAAGAGAGGGGACATGTAGTGCATGTAGATTTAACCACACTGCAAAAAAAGAGATAGAAAGATAGATAGATAGATAGACTACAAGCTCGCGCTCATTCCTCCGCCCCCTTCTCTCTCTCTCTCTCTCTCTCTCTCTCTCTCTCCCGTCTTCACCACTACCGGCGGCGCGTGCCACTATTTATTTGTAATGCTCATTTAATTTATTTATTTTTTGCATTTTTTTTTTTTAAAGCGCCGGTTTCTTTTCCTCCCCTCTCCTCACGTCTTCCCTTCTTCCTCCATGTTCTCTGGAATATCATTTGAAACATTCTCCTGTTTCATCCCTCATATTTTCACCTCCGGAATTATCTATCACTCTGCGTCGGCGCGCGAGACACCATGAGCGGGTTGATGATATTATTATTATTTTTGTTTTTGTAAATCATCTCTTCCTCTCACTGCTGAGGGATGTGTTTATTTTCAATCATGCAGAGGATTTGAGGAGCGCGAGCGAGGTTCAACACTGATGGAACATGTCCTATGTTCCCTTTCAAGGTAAGTCCAACGTTTCAGCACCGCATCCCCGCTTCACCTTCCCCTCTCTCTCTCTCTCTCTCTCTCTCCATCATCCCTCTCTCTCCCTCTCTCTCTCTCCAACATCCCTCTCTCTCCCTCTCTCTCTCCATCATCCCTCCCTCTCTCTCTCTCCATCATCTCTCTCTCTCTCCATCATCTCCCTCTCTCTCCAACATCCCTCTCTCTCTCCATCATCTCTCTCTCCCTCTCTCCATCATCCCTCTCTCTCTCTCTCTATCATCCCTCTCTCTCCCTCTCTCTCTCCCCCTCTCTCCCTCCCTCATCCCCCCCCCCCCCCCCCTCTCTCCCCCC
>JANDJT010000131.1:20183047-20199069 GCA_024331685.1 Stegophilus panzeri | reverse complement strand
ATAAATAAATAAACAAACAAACAAAATGGTGAAACTATTGTGCTTCTCTCGAGCTATTAGATAATAATATTAGCCGGCATCCTCTCCAGGGACGAACTTTATCGTGGTGCTTAAGTTTTCAGACCATTGGGTCATCGAGCGCTATAAAAGCCGACTGCTTAATTAAAGCCAGATTAGAAGGACTGCACGCAAGCTTTAATCCTAACGAGTGAAAAAAAAATAATTTTATGTATGTTTACCCCATTTTTTCCCAATTTAGTCTCTCTCCCACGTACTCGTTCTCCAATTAAAGGACGGTTAAGGCTGAGATGTTCTTCCTTCGAGACACTGGAAGACGTGCAGGACAAGTCGTCTCGGTTTGAATGCTAGGAAAACGTCCTCCTGGTGAAATATCTTGAGGTCCAATTGCTTTAAAGGTGTCTGTTTAAGATTGGAAGTCTGATTTTGTTTTTGTAAGCTGGATATAACTTGTTAGACATAAAAAATATATATTTAATTGTAAAAACTTGGAAATGTTAAGCAAGTTTCCACAGACATAGTCTCAAAGAATAAACAAACAAACAAACAAAAAATGCCAGACCCCTAGCTTTGCTAGAAAACCAAAAAGCGTCTACTTGGATAGAAAGAAGCGATTCGAGTGACATCGCTGATGACCCAGAACAGATTTTTACCGTATCTATTTTAAAGACGAAAATTCCTGAACTTTTCTTTCCCACTGACTATATCTCGATGCAAAACGCTAGTGTTCCACTGACAACGAGAGCCAATCAAATTGCAACTTTCAAGATCCTGGAGCTTGTGACCAGAAAAGTGTACAACAGATACAACAGACCCTCCGTAACCCCTGGGATTAACATCAGAGGCTGAGAAAAACCCAAATAAAACAATAAAATCACACATCGTTGAAGAAGTCTTCGGTTGCGAGGTCTTCGAACACATAATGGGCGTTGTGGACGCTGCCAAGACATTTCTATAAAACCCACCACAATAGGGGGTAGCTGAAAAGCTACTACATATGCTAATGGACAGAAGAAGAACCTCCTCTTCTTCACATTTTAAAACATGTCTGGTTTAGTTGTAACACTGCTACATTGGGCTTGTTTGTGTGTACGTCGAGCTGATTTCCAGATCACGCTGACTGATGGCGTAAGCAGGACGCAATCGTTTTCTTTCCATCGATACGTGATGTTTATCGTGTAATCCGATGGAGAACGCACGTTATCGCATCGCACATCCGTTCTAGGATTCAGTCAAGAATTTATTGGCATCTTGTAGAGTGTGACAAGTCTAAAACCGGTGTAACCCATTTCTCATGAAGTCATTTATCCGGGCCGCGCTCAGCTCACTTCCAGTCTCCGCTAGCCGAGACGTCTTTCTGTGCAGAGCCTGGACGGAGTCACCGTTATGCTCGGGTCCGTTCTGTCCTGTGGCTCTGAGCACGCAGTCAGAGAGCATCCACTATCATAAACTCATCCGCAACGGACATCTATCTCATCTCACCGGCACACTGACTGAGCTGAGAGCTGAGTCCACATACAGCGGCGTGGCTTTGTTTTATGCTATGATTTGATTCCGTATGTTGCCGTATTCTCTCTAAAACAGCCAACAGCGTTCAAGATATGCCACAGGCTAGATAAACCTTAGCGGGCTAGCTACATTTGGAGAATACGAAGGTTTTAGCTACAGCCTTTTACTTGTTCTTACTGATGGAGAACACCTAACTGAGTCTGAGGAAAGATACGGTATATTCCGGCATTAAAGTGGTGCAAGTTGGTAAAAAAGTTCCTGTCATATTTACAGCCTTGTACAAACTCCGCCCTCTTCGGAATGAAAAAAACACTCAACCGCTTTTTTTTTCCTCAACCAAGCAATGGGTAAAAAAAACACGGAAGATGCAGGCCATGATACATGATACACTAACGAGCTCCTACTCTAGGGCAAAACACACCCCCTGGGGGTGTACATATATACGTTCTATAGAGCATTTAATCGGACGATCGTGAAGATTTGGACAAATATGAACCACTCGGATTTGAATAGTTTCCCTGAAAGTATATTATACATGAATACAGTTTTACACATTTAGGGGTTCTTTGAAGACATACAAAGAAGACATGCTAAGCAATAACAGCTAGCTTCCATCGGTCTGTAATCCCGAGACATGGAACAGGTTCGGTTCGTATTCTGCCGTCTATGTCTGAGACGCTTTTCGCAAAGAGGGCGCGAAAACATTGTGAATGAGAACGGACGAGCAAAGACAGGAGAAAAAGATCCAAAAAGCAAAACGCGAGAGAGCGAGATGGAGGCTGCGGGGAGACGAGAGACGAGGCTGTGGAGGAGAGATGGATAAATGCACTATTTGAATTATGTAAAAGAGGTGCGTGGGTGATCGAGAACAAACTGTGTGCATGTGTTAAAGAGGCAGGAAACGGCAGGGAGAGCAGGAAAGAGAGGAAGATGAGGGAGGGAAAGAAAGTGACAGCGAGAGACGGAGAGAGTGATAGCTTGCAGAGGCAGTGGGCATTTACAGTTGGATTTATGTAAGGGTTAGCGTTGATCTGCTGCTGCATGATAACGCTGAAGAAAAAGCAGAATGCTGCTGGTGGTGGTGGTGGGTTTTCTTTTTTTTTCTTTTTTCCTTTTTCCTTTCTGCTCTTTCGCTTCATCCTGCCTACTGGATCTCGCCCAGGCTTCTAACGCCTCCTCACCCGATACACCGTCCATTCATTTGTTTCTGCTGAACCGGCTTGCATCCACATTCATCACTCACTCACACACACACACACACACACACACACACACTGGAAGCAGATGCGCACCCAAGGACACCGTTTGATACAGGCTCTGTTTGCCAGCACGGCCTCTCGCCTCTTGCTCTCTCTTGCTCTCGTGACTACAGCTTCATTTCTTCTTCATCATATCCGCCGAAGCTTCTTTTTTGTGTTGGCCTTCGTTCTTTCATGGTGCGTGTTCTTTGCGATGATGGTGATGGGTGGATTCATGCGTATCATGCTGAAAGCATCGGGAAGTGTCGTGGACAAAATCAAGCAAGCGGTCTGTCATGGTTGGAAAAAGTCCAGGCTCACAGAAATCGTGATGTGGATAAAGCACTGTTATATAGACAGAGCGCATTTCTGGTCTTGTAGCAATCCAGATTCCAAAGCTGTAGAATGTGAGTTGAGTCCAGAAGCCCAATCTGTAGAGTCCAGGTGGAGTCTAGAGTCCTAATCTGTGGACCCTAAAGTCTTGAGTTGAGTCCGTAGAGTCCAAGTCCAAGTCAGTGGTAGGTCAGTGGTTAAGACGGCGGAATCCTGATCGGGAGGTCGTGAGTTCAAACCCCGGCACTGCTAACCTGCCAATGCTGGACCCTCGAGCAAGGCCCTTATCCATCAACTGTATAAACCAGATAAATGTAAGTCACTCTGAATAAGGACGTCTGGCAAAATGCCGGGAATGCTGTAAAAGTCGATTCCAGAATCCCAACTAGTATCGTCCAGGGTCCAGAATCCCATACCGTAGAGTCCGAGTTGAGTTCACACTTCCAAGCCAGAGAGTTTAATCCAGAACCTCTGGTGCTGTACATGGCACAAACTGCTTCTTCTTCTTCTTCAACCTGTAGCTGATTCCAAAGCTGTTGAGTCCAAGTTGAGTCCAGAATCCTAAGCTGTAAAGACCGAGTAGTGTAAAACCCCAGGACACCTTACATTCTCTGGTTTGTTTCATTGCACCTAACAGAACTCTTTATGCATTATACCTCAAGCTTTTGAAACCCAGCTCTCTAATTTACTCCAGAGTCCAAAGCTTAGGATTCTGGCTTCAACTTAGGTTTGGGGTTGTGGATTCCAGAGTCCAAGGCCGTAGTTACGTCGGATGGAAGATGGAACAGTATGAGGAATGCTAGTATTCACTTCACTTCAGATTAAGAAGATGCTGTGTTTTGGCAGCGTATTTTAATCTTAAAAATGGGAAGCAGCGTAACATTTTAGATCGTATTTACTCTCGTTTGAAAGCTTGGCCATTTTCCGCTAAACGTTTTTGGTGCATGCTTGGAATTTACTGCACTGTGTTTCATAACCTTGACCAGAAATCATTTAAAAGACATTTTTATTTAGTCAGACCAGACTAGCAGCCTAAAGAGTTTTGGTATGAATGTGAGGCTTATATACTTGTGATGTTATTAAGATAGATAGATAAGGTAGATGGAAAAGTTGAGTAGATGAGTAGGCTCTATGTTTTGATACACACTGTATGACCAAAATACCAAAAAGTATGTGGTTCTTCCCCAAACTTTTCCCACAAGATTGGAAGCACACAATTGTATAGAATGTCTTTATTAAGAGGCCCAAACCTGTTCCGGCATGAGCGAGCTCCATGAAGATGTGGTGTGAGAAGGTTGGAAGAAGGTAGAAGAACTTCCTTGGGTTCCTGCACAGATCCCTGACCTCGTCCCCACTGAACACCTTTGGGATGAACTGGAACTGGAGCCTCCTCACATCAACATCAGCGCCTGAGCTCACTAAGGGCAGGCAAACCTTTGGCCATATAGTGTAGATCAGACGAAAATTCTGCAAATATTGTTGTTTTGTTTATGCTTGCTTATTATGCAGGATAAACATGTCATAAAATAATCATTAAACAAGTAAAATTAGCATTATGCATTTACAGACCATAAACTTTGCACTGTATTTTTTCTGTTTCTGCTGCTGATGTGAAAGTCATTTGTGGTGTTTGCTGCAGGAGATAAAGTGCATTGGTCATTTATCTCTCTATCTCTCTCTCTCTCTCTCTCTCTCTCTCAGACAACTCCCGCCTCAGGCGGAAAAGCATCGCCACTGGGCGCCAGCCGAGCA
Organism: Stegophilus panzeri; assembly: GCA_024331685.1. Taxonomy (NCBI): domain Eukaryota; kingdom Metazoa; phylum Chordata; class Actinopteri; order Siluriformes; family Trichomycteridae; genus Stegophilus; species Stegophilus panzeri. The sequence goes on along the minus strand of JANDJT010000131.1, from coordinate 20,194,219 downwards.
TGGAGACCCCTCCCATAGCCCCCCCTCAACCTTTCCGACAATCCGTGAGTACCCCTCCATCCCGTCCTCGCTCGCTCCTGCCATCCCTCTCTCTCTCTCTCCGTGTCTCAGCTACTCGTCCCTTCACCCGCAAGACCGTACCTTTTTCTCACCCTCTCTCTCTCCCACTTTCTCTCTCTCCATCTTTGCCCTGCCCCCTTCCACCAGAAAGGCAAATCCACACCCCACCCATCTCTTCCTCTCTACCCCAGTCTCCATTTTTCTCTCTTTCTCTCTCCCCATCCTCTTCTCTTGTCTCTCATTGGGCCGGAGAACGGAAGGTCAAGTCCAGCATAGCGTCTCTGCCCTCATCCGAGGTACGTGAATCCGGAGATGCATGGCGCGCTCATGCCAAGTGCCAGCGTGCGAGAAATGCCAGAGCGAGTGGCACCAAGGTGCCAGACAAACAAACGTAGTCACTCAGGAAGCCAACATGCTCACACGGACCAGCGCCAGAACCTGAGTCAGTCGCTCAAATCTGACGTGCTGCTGCTTCACACGGGCTGAACTTAGCAGTGTTATCAACAAAGTTATTTTTCATTTAAAAAAAATAATTATCAAATCGAAAATGATAACCGAGTTCTCTCTTCTTTCTTAAGGAAACTAATACTTTGTGTAGTAGTGATGTAACTGAACGTGAATACAAAAACAGATACAGTTTTGCCAGAAATGTTTTTTTGTTTTTTTTTGCTAGTTTAGGCCACACCCACTTTGGGTTTTAATCCAGATCCGGATATTCGGAGCACTGTAGCAGGTAAAGATAGAGATAGTGGTATTGTGTTACATCTTTATTACATAATCACAGTATTACGCATCACACTCGTTATTAGTCCTGCTGTTTAGTAAAGCTGCAGTGCTGGCAATGCAGACTGGATTTCTCTGTAACACCAAACATCTGCTCATACTCCCAAGCTTTACATTTTACTCCATGCTCTTCCTTTTCTGCTTCCTGATTGTATCATGTCGAAATGTTTGGTCTGAACACGAGACAGAAACTGAACATGTTCAAACACAAATGAACTGTTTATATGCATCCCAGTGATAATAATACCATTAAACAATGTCAATTAACACAAAAGATGTACACCATGTGTGTACGGTACGTTATATTGTACCCTAACAGTCTGATGTAAGCTATGTGAACTTTTGAATGGTGGTTCTAAATAGAATGTCTTTAAAAAAATTAAAAAGAAAGAAAAAAAGTCAAATTAAAATAAGTTTGTTATCCATTTTTTAACGGATGTCTTTGGATTCTTTGGATATTTTTTCTGAATCGGATTTGGGCCGATGAAGGGTGTGCCGTCCTAAAACATCAGATTTTATTTGATTATTTTTCTTCATCCTGTACGTTTCTGATAAATGGGAATATTTATGGTACAACACTGCCCACTATTGGTTACTCAGAGGCAGTGCATCGTACTGTAAGATAGAGGAAAAAAGTTTGACAGTTTTATTGATATTTCTAAGGTCACCTCTCCAAATGTTTCTTTTTCATCGATCAGACTTTCTGTTCCTCCTTCTTTCATTTTTGCCACGGTATCAATTTCCACATCAACGTTTCGGCCAGAGCCGGACATTTATATGAATTGTGTCGGAGGAAGCCTTCTCTCATACCAGATTGTTGACCATGTTTTGTGAGTCTCTGAGTACAGTGTGTTAATCCCTAACGTGTTATTCCAGAGTTTTCTCGGCCGAAGGCTGAAGGGGTCTATAAAACGAGCGAAGAGTCAGCCCAAGCTGGACCGCACCAGCAGCTTCCGCCAAATGATCCTCCCACGATTCCGCAGTGCTGATCAGGACAGGTAATCACAGCTTTTCCTACTTTTACACACATTCCTTAAAGATTTCCCTTTTTCAGTTTTCCTATCCTGTTCCCTACAGTTATACACAGAACCAGCTGGTATAAATGGACTAGCGAGTTTAAGCCCTCTGTCGCAGGTTAAATTTTTCTTATTCGCTGTTAGCAAATGGGTTTTCTTTGTTTTACCTTTTTTAAAGTCAATCAGGAACAACAGCACCACCACTGGCCATAAATAGAATGACATGTACTGTATGAAGTAGATACTGGGGCTGATTTCTTTGTATTTCTTTCTAGCCCAGACTCTAGATTCATGCAGCTAATCATTTACAATAGTTTTCAAGTGATTACACAATAGGTTATGTGGACCTTAAGCAGCTTTACACTGTACGATATTCGACTCGAATTCACAGGCACAATGGCACAACGTACAGGATAATCTTTAGTTGGGAGTTGAGATGGTGATTTAGTACAACTGCGACCAAGGACACTCGATGAGAAAGCTCTGGTAGTGTCGGAAAACTCTGAGAGTGAGCGCTGCTACGACACTCGTCTAAAATCCACCAATAGGGGGACGGCATAGGATTACGCAAAACTCACAGGACAGCTAGAAATACGGTAGTAGCAATGTCAAAACATAAACAGAACATATGGGATTGTCTGTATAGCCCTATCGGGATGGGATTACATTTAAATGGGGTCCTTGGGTAATTTCCTATTTTACATGTGTTCCTCTGTGACTTTATTTCCATCTGGATCAGAAATGTCTATGTTTTTCTCGGTCCTCCTCTGAGGAAATTACAGGCCGAATTACCTGCTGTTCTGCACCAAACTCAGCAGTCGTCTGATCATTTTAGTCTGTGAGGTGGAACCCATTCCTTAATCTGTCCTCAACTCTGACGAAGTGCTGTGTAAGACTGCATGATAACCAAGTAACTAACAATGACCTTGTACTAGAACGAGTGCACTCACAGATGGTCTGAGGGCAATTAATGTGATGCAACTCCGTAAAGTCATTACAGAGTCTTCTTGCCCCTCTTGAACTTTCTTTGGCCAGATGCTGTGTCATTTGGTCAGGTCCTTCAGTCATGACTTATTCATTCTTTCATTTATTTCTCCATGCTGAGTAAATGCTACCCTCGGCCTCTGTGAGTATTAGCGTGAAAAGGATTTCGGGAAATGTGCTGTGCAAAAAGATTGAATGTAGTCTCAGAGATTTACTTTTAGATCATTGGCTGTTTGAGTGCTGTCTTTTTTCTATCGTGGACTTGGGATGGATGTGAAAGGAATAAAACGTGGGTGTGTGGCGCTTTAAATTAATGAGTGATGAGGTGGTGGGATGAAGTGGAATTTCTGTTACCATCCCAAAGTTGATGACTCTAGACTCGACCCTGATTCTTTAGCTTTTGTCTCTGGACTTGAGTTGGACTCTACAGTTTGCGACTCAGAGTCTCGAGCTAGGAACTCAGGTTTTGAGTCTGACTCTACGCCTTCAGACTCTGTACTCGACTCAGACTCTAGAGCTTCAGACTCTGGACACAAATTGAGACTCTGGACTTGCCTCGGAGTCTAGAACTATGGACTCTGGACTTGACTGTGACTCCATGGCTTCAGACTCCGGACTGTACTTAGACGTTACAGCCTGGGATTCTGGGCTTGACTCTGACTCTAGCTTTGGACATCAGACTCAACTTGGAGTCTACAGTTTGAGACTTTGTACTTTACTCTGACTTAACGTTGGTCTCTGGACTTGACTTGGACTCTAAAGTTTGGGACTCTGAACTTGACTTGATCTAGGGACTCTGAGCTCAACTGACTGTACGGTTTCAGATTCTGGACTCGACTTAGACTTTATGGCTCGGGACTCTGGGCTTGACTCTGACTCTTCAGTTTGAGACTTTGGACTTGACATGAGAGTCTACAGCTAGGGACTCTGGAGTTGACTCTAACTCTACTGCTTCAGACTCTGGACTCAAATTGAGACTATGGACTTGCCTTGTGTCTAGAACTACAGACTCTGGACTTGACTATGACTCCATGGCTCTAGACTCCGGACTGTACTTAGACTTTACAGCTTGGGATTCTGGACTTGAATCTGACTCTAGCTTTGGACATCAGAGAGTCTACAGCTAGGGACTAAAGACTTGAGTCCGAGTCTAGAGCTAGGGACTCTGGAGTTGACTCTAACTCTACTGCATCAGACTCTGGACTTAACTTCAGAATCTAGGCTTGACCTGGACTCTAGAGAGCTTGCAACTCTGGACTCAATTCGAACCCTAGAGTGGAATCTCTGGAACTCAGACTAGACTCATAGTGGGCAACTTGTGACTTCACTGGACGCATTAATTCTCATAAGCAAGACTGGGATATACACCATATATTGTCCAAAACTTTTTTTTACAAAGGTGGCGATTCAGCCTAATGAACGTCACATTAAACAGCTTAGCAGAAGAACCTACAACCTATAAACTCCAAATCCAGCAAACTAAAGTGCTTATTCCCTGAAATCTTCTGTCATTGTGCCCTTTTTATGGAGCTGTTTTAACCTGTGAGTATGTTTTAAGAAGGGAATCTCGATAATATATATCTGTGTGTCAAGCATTGCATTGGAGAAGCAGCACTTTCCTGGTCTGCTGTCCATCATTGTCAGCCACGGAAGCCTTGTAACATGCCCAAACACTCCCCCACCCCCTTTCTTTGGTGATCGCTTTCGCATTCTCTCATTTTGGATCCCGCAGCTTACATAACTCCTTGATTTACTCAGAGAAGTCCATCTTTGTCTTCCCGCGTTCTCTCTCTCTCTCTCTCTCTCTCGGTCTTTCGTACTGTCTCTTTCTTCCTCCCTCCTCCACACCCCTCTTTTTTTCACTTTTTTCATTCTGACTCATTCTGATGGATCTATTTTTATTCCACTCTCTCTCCCCACTGTATGTCTCTAACACCCTGATGCACATTTTATTCCTGAATGTATACAGTAACAGCAATGCTACGCGGATACGCCAGAGAAAGCTACGGCTCTGATGGGGTTCTAAGGATTTCCAAACCTTTTCTCGTTTTATTTGCTTAATCTAAAAGTGCTTTATTAAGGTGTCTTCTGTATAACCTCATTAATTATTACTCTCTGGGTCTGTCAAGTCTTGTCTTGTGTGTCTTGTGCTTTAGTTTAAGCGTATGGATCCGTCTAGCTTGTGTGCTAGAAGGTGCGGTAAGTGTAGGTATGTGTCTGTGTATGCTGTTTCTCAATCTGAATCACTGAGTTGTTGTTTAAAAGGCATTTCAATTGAACTTAAATGTCCAGTTACCTGTGATGAAGCTTTGTACACAGCTGCTGAAGCTTTCAAAGGTACGTACCAAATATTAGCCATCTAAGTCCCAGCCGAATGCGTTAAACTAGTAGGTAGGTGTTTCACGAGTTTCTGTTCTTGTTGATCTCGAGTGAAATGTCGAGTTTGCCGCAAACGATTCGGCTTTTGGATGAGCCACCTTTTGAGTGCAGTGCTTGGTTTTTTGGGAACTTTCTCAGTCGTGTTGTTCTTTGTCTCCCTGTAGGACTCGTCTGATGCAGAGCTTCAAAGAGTCACATTCCCATGAATCCCTGCTGTCTCCCAGTAGTGCGGCCGAAGCACTGGACCTCACGCTGGACGAGGACGCCATCATCAAACCGGTTCACTCCAGCATTTTAGGGCAGGAGTACTGCTTTGAGGTGAGACTAGAGCTCTCCTGAATAGTACATACAATATATTAAAAGTAGACTTGCTTAAGTTTGCAACCAACTAACATTCTCTCGTACGTTAATAAGACAAAAAAAAAAAAAAAACGCCACGAGAGTAAACTCCTCTGTCCAGAAACTTTCACCGTGTCGGAAAACTTACAGTTACGGCTTTATCTTTATCCTCGTAAAATAACAAAACAATTAATCCATTGATAGTTACGCTAAGATTATGTCGAGCCATTGCCATACAAGACCCTGTGAATGAGCTGTTACTATAGAAACGACAACGTATTAGAACGAGTGCATTAATATAAACGTTGCGATTGTCAGACCTGATGTTATAGAAAATTCATCAACACTTTCTGACCAATCAGAATCCAGAATTCAACAGAGCTCTGTTATGGGCTTATTACTGAGTAAACGTTGTTGCTAAGGTACAAACCCACTCAACAATAGTCAAACTATGAAAGACTGACAAAAACTAATGATGAGAAATGAATGAATGACCCTGAGAGAGAAAGAGAGAGATTTTTTTTAAAAGAGTCTTACGTTTAGTCATAGACTTATCAAAAAGAAAATTCTACTAAACGACAGATGAGGAGCGAATGAATTATGAGCGAAGATGACAGCGTCCCATTACCGTGGCACTTTATTAACTGTCAGTATTCGTTCAGCGTTCACCAAATTGATTGGTCGGAATTGTTTTTGTTTTTTTCTCCTTTTAACGCCATTATCTCATATCTCAGGTGACGACTGCTTCGGGAACAAAGTGTTTCGCCTGTCGGTCGGCTGCAGAAAGAGACAAATGGATCGAGAATTTACAGAGAGCTGTGAAGCCCAACAAAGTGAGTGGAACAAATGATCATAATAGATATCGGTTTGTTTTTCTCTCTCGCATCCATCTAGACTTTTCCGTAAGCTTGTCACCGGGAACGAAACAGCAGCAGAGCTTTTTAAAGTTCATACCTGTCTTCTGGGGCCACCGTTTTTAATTCTGTGAAGTGTCTGAAGATCATTCTTCAATCCTTGGCCTCATCTCTTATTAAAATACAGATGTTTTATGTTCTCCATCTCGCTGTTTTTTTACATTTTCTAAATTATCTAAAACATCTCAGGTCGCAAAGTTCATCCTTCCATTTTTTTTTTTCTTCTTCTGCATCTCTCGTTAAACGGATGCAAGAAAGAGTTTTGGGAACGTAGCAGAACTTTCGGCTGGTGGATTGATTGATCCAGATGCTCAGGCAGCAGGAGCCTGGGGGCGGAATTATGATATGCAGATGACAGCAAGAGTTTCCAAAAGCCATCAAAGCTCTCCGGAATTTATCTTAGCTGATACCTTTTCAGGAAAGGATAAAAGGACGCAACCAAGGTTACTCATTATCTCCGTGAGCATGCGGAACAATTAATTTTATTGATGGACACTTGAAGGACAAAGAGACTTCTTCTAGCATAGCAATTAAGCACTATTTTCTGGACACGACTGCTTTTCAAGCAGCGGTATATATTTAGCCGAACTAAATTCCACCAGGAAACGCAGGCCAGAGTGAACCGATGGCATTTTGATCTGATTAAATGACTCAGCCTTTATGAAAACATCACTCTCTTGATCCAGCAGAGCACTCTGGTCTTCCGGTGAGGGTTGTAAATATAGTTTGATCTTTTTTTTTCCACTTGCACTCATTACACACTGAGTGCTAATCTTTCTTGAATCATGGCCAACCTTGAGTCCTCTCACTCCCCGTCTCATTTCTATTTTTACTATTTCTACCTTGTTGAATAACCCGTTATTCAGTCCTACTTGCGGTCAGACATAACCTTTACCAGCATCCTCAATCATTTCTTTGTTTCCGTGTTCTTACGCCATACGCCTACATGTCTCTGCCGGTACTTAGATGTCCGCTGTTTCCTCCCACTCAGGACAACAGCCGGAGGGTGGACAACGTCTTGAAGCTCTGGATCATCGAGGCCCGGGAGCTGCCGCCCAAAAAACGCTACTACTGTGAACTGTGTTTGGACGACATGCTGTACGCACGCACCACCAGCAAACCCCGCACCGACACTGTCTTCTGGGGCGAGCACTTCGAGTTCAACAACCTCCCGGCTGTCCGCAACCTCCGGCTTCATCTCTACAAAGAGACGGACAAGAAAAGACGCAAGGTAGGAGAATGTATTAGTCAGTTAGCGTTGTACGACTGAGAAATTGCACCAGTTTTGTTCCAGACACAAAAAGCTACTGTGTAGAGCTCAAGCACTCTTAGCATGCTACGTTTATTCACAGAAATAGCTTGTGTTAACGATGCCCTTTAAAAGTGCTATTCTAGAGTGATGAAAATCTCTAGTTCCTAGAATTTGAGCTAGGTAGTACATTGACTAGCTGAGGTGACGCTTGCTGGCTATGTGCTTGGTCTTACACAGTAGCTTTCCACTCTGGAGAGAAAGTGGCAGTGATTGATTGGAAGAGATACTGATCCAGGGAATCGCGCTTATTGCTAGCAAGAATAATCGCTCTCTCAGCTATACAACAAACAATCAGCTAACATCTAGCCCAAATATATCAGTCAGAATGTGTTTGTTACACACCAATGTGTTCTATACAGCAGCCGTAAGCTTCCAGTGCTTCAAACACACATCACGCTTGTGTGACTGCAGGGGAACATCTTGGTTCATTTCAGTTTTGAATGACAAGCAAAAATTCTTGAAATTTTCCAAACTTTGTGAAGTTTCTCCTACAGTTCCTAAACAATCACACTTACCCGTTGCTTCTCAACAGGAGAAAAGCACATATCTAGGACTGGTCAGCATCCCCATATCCAGCATCACCGGTCGACAGTTTGTAGAGCAATGGTACCCCGTGATTCAGCCCAGTGTCCTGGCCAAAGGAGGGGGTGTAGGAGGGGGTAAAATCATCAACGCCTCTTTGCGACTCAAGTCTCGCTACCAGACCATGAGCATCCTGCCAATGGAACTGTACAAAGAGTTTGCCGAGTACGTCACCAACAACTACCGGACGCTGTGTGCCGTCTTGGAGCCTCTACTGAGTGTCAAAAGCAAAGAGGAGGTAGCCTGTGCACTGGTGCACATCCTACAAAGCACAGGGAAGGCAAAGGTACACACTTAGTGTTTGTATGCACTTATCCGCTTAGCATTCCTTTCACGTATCTTTTGTTTACAAGTGAACTGTCTAGGGTGTGACGTTATTTTCCTTTTCTGTGTTTAAGGACTTTCTTTCAGACATGGCGATGTGTGAGGTAGACCGATTCATTGACCGAGAGCATCTTATCTTCCGTGAGAACACCTTAGCCACCAAAGCTATAGAAGAGTACCTCAAACTCATCGGACATAAGTACCTCAAGGATGCTTTAGGTGATAAGTTTTAATTAACGTAGACCTGTGCACGGGGATGTTTTTTTTTTTTTCAATCCAATCTCCAACAGGAACTGCTGTCACGGAAAATGTCACTGCCTTCAACCACTCAAACAATCCCAAAGAAACTTTGACCAAACTCAACCACTTCCAAAGAAACGGACCAAACTTTACCACACCTGCAGAAAGTGTGACCAAACTCAACCGCTCTCATAGAAACTGTGACCAAACGCAACCACTTCCACAGAAATTGTGACCAATCTTGACCACAACTACAGAAACTTTGAACAAACTCAACCACTCCCACAAAAACTGTGAGTGAATTTGACCACTCCCACAGAAACCGTGACCAAACTCCACTACTCCTGTAGAACCTGTGACGGGACTTAACCACACCTGCAGAAACTGTCACCAAACTCAACCGCTCCCACAGAAATTGTGACTGAACCCGACCACTCCCACAGAAATTATGACTGAACCCGTCCACTCCCACAGAAATTGTGACTGAACCCGACCACTCCCACAGAAATTGTGACAGAACTCGAACACTCCCACAGAAATTGTGACTGAACTTGACTACTTCCAAAGAAACTCTGTCCAAACTCAACCGCTCTCACAGAAACTGATCGAACTCACCCACTCCCACTGAAATGTTGACCAAACGTTGACCACTCCCACAGAACTGTGATTGAACTCGACCACTCCTGCAGAAATTGTGACCGAATTTAACCACACCCGCAGCAACTGTGACCAAACTCAACCAAACCCGCAGATACTGTGACTGAACCTGACCACTCCCACAGAAACTTTGACCAAACTCAACCACTTCTAGAGAAAGTGTGACCAAAATTGACCACTCCTGCAGAGCCACTGCTGCAGAAACTGTAAACTTTAACAGAAGTCAACCACTTCCTCAGAAACTGTGACTGAACCTGACCACTCCCATAGAAACTGTGGCCACACTTGTCCTCTCCGGTACAAACTGTGACCGAACTCAATCGCTCCCGCAGAAACTATGACCGAACTTGACCGAACATCTGTAGAACCCGTGACTGAACCTGTCTGCTCCCACGGACACTTGAAATGTGATTAAGGGACTTCACTTCCTGTAACAGCGAATTTCATCTTGCATCATGTTTATTTTGGATAACTTTTGAGCCAGTAGAAAACAAGAAAATGGGCTGTACAAACTGCTAATTATTCAGTAGCACTTACTATGACTGTGAGCGATCTCTCTTTGTCCCATGATTATCATATCTGATGGCACAATTTAACTTGCATGAGAATGAAAATGCCCCATGCCTGCAACTTCTTGCTGGGATCCCAGTCCACCGCGGTGTACAGCTCTGACTTCAGTCCATATTGATTTGATGTGCATTAACATGCAGTGAGGATCGTTTGGATCGATTGGTGTTTGGTGTCAGGTGTACCGAGCTGCTGTTTGCTTGTGTGCAGGTGACTTCATCCGAGCGCTGTATGAGTCAGAGGAGAACTGCGAGGTTGATCCCATGAGGACTCCACCTTCCGTTCTACTGGACCATCAGGCGAATCTACGCATGTGTTGTGAGCTTGCTCTCTGCAAAATCGTCAACTCACATTGGTTAGTCGTCAATGTCAGCAACGTTAATTGTGATCATTCTGTGCTAATTCCCAAAGTAAAAGGAAATGCTTCACCCAAAAGATGTTAGCATTAGGGGTGTAACGCTATCTCTATCAGTATCTGTGTCTGTTTAGTGCTCCAGATATCTGTATCTGTATTTGGATTTGGTGGGCAAAGGTATACAAGAGCGGAAAGGTCATAACATAGGTCTGAAAGAGTTTTAAAGTTTATATGGAAGTTCTTCTGAAACATGTAAATGTTCTGTATCTACTAGCGTTTTTCCACGTGAGCTGAAGGAGGTCTTTGCGTCTTGGCGAGTACGCTGTGCGGAGAGGGGGAGGGAGGACATAGCTGACCGCCTGATCAGTGGTTCGCTCTTCCTGCGCTTCCTTTGTCCAGCCGTCATGTCCCCATCACTGTTCAACCTCACCCAGGAATACCCGGACGAGCAGACTTCACGCACGCTTACCCTCATAGCCAAAGTGCTGCAGAACCTCGCTAACTTCTCCAAGTCAGTCCGGGCAATTTGCTGTAGAAAATCTTTTTGTTTTAATTGCTTCGCATGTGTGTTTTAAATCTATCGGACTTCCGCTCAGCTGGAGAATTTAAAATTTAGTATTGTCTCGAGTGAAACTCGTCCTTCAGGTAAGGATGTGGAAT
>JANDJT010000131.1:20159769-20173517 GCA_024331685.1 Stegophilus panzeri | reverse complement strand
CAAGAACCCTTAATTATCCAGCAATCCACTAAAGAACCCTTGAAGAACCCTTTCCCCCCTCCCTAAGAGTGTACGTATTAGCTAAGCATGTGACACAAAATCATTATTTTCTTCTTAATATCTAGAGCTTGTTTAAAATTTAACTCTTGGTACTTGATACACGTTCCGAAAAAAAAAAAAAAAGGTTCTTAAAGGGTTCATTGGATAATTAAGGCTTGTTTGGTCTTCTAACTCCTAATTCTTGATGTCGGGTCCTACATAGCAGCTTTAAGGGTTCCCCCAGGGGAACAGCTAAAGATCCATTCATGGGTCTAGATTTGAGTGCCCACCAGATAAAAATGATTTGTGCATCACTCTATTTTTTTTTCTTTTTTCTTTTTTTTTTTTTATCACATTTGCCAGAACCATGAATAATCTAAAATAATATATTTTACTCGTCCTTTACTGGAATGAATTAATAAAAGATTCATAAAAACAAAAGACCTCTTTTGACCTTGTCTTGATATTTAATTGTGTGTGTGTGTGTATGTATGTTTAAGTGTATTATAATGAAACAAAATTACAATGGCTGGATATTATGCAAAAAAATAAACAATTAAAGGAATGTGAATTATGTTTCAGGATTAAATGATATAAATAACACATAACAACTTCTAAATGCAGGCCTGTTTCATTATTTCATTTATTCCCCAGGGAATTTTGGAACATAATTTACGAGATTTGCATGATTGTTATAGTAAATCCCCGCTCTTCACGTAGAAACAGCCGAGAGCTACGGTGTACAGCGCATTTAAATGAAAATGGCAGAATTCTTTCACGGACATTTAAACAATTTCATGTCATAAATATGATATTCGTTATGTGTATTATTGGAAATATTTTCCCATCTTTCTCTTTCTTTTTTTCTCTCTCACATGAAGACTCATGGCGGTGGAGGACGAGCTGAGGGTTGGGGTAGCACCAGAGCACAAAGCCAGGATGTTTGCAGATCAGGTCAGTGCTCCCGTTTTTCTCTCCTGCTCTTCCTGTCTTCTCTCTCTTACGATTTTTTTTCTCCGCTGTGTCCAGTTTTGGTCTACCGTCTACTATGTGTCAGTACGTCTGTTTTGCCGTGTCGGTTTTTGCGCTACCTGTCAGTTCATTTGCCTGACAATTATAATTATTTGCATCCTTAGCAGTGGAACCCGTCACTTGTCATGGCTGGATTCAGTGTGAGCGCTGTTGATTCATGTTCATGCACTCGATTCTGAATCTTTGAGATGGGTTTCTTTGGATCATTTTGAGGCAGCGTGCAGCTTAAAGGGAAGAGTCTGACCAAACATTGAAAAAAAGGCTAACAATTAAATAAGGAAACAGTGTCTTCTTCTTCATTCTTCCATTCATGCTTTCATTCATTCATTTATCTATTTTCAATAAGAGCTTTATCCTGGTCATGGTTGCGGTAGATCCAGAACCCATCCCTGTATCCCGCGAATACTGGGCAGGAGCTGGGAATACACCCTGGAATGGATGCCCTTTATTCACAAACTCATTCACACTCAGTTGCAATTTAGAGTCGCCAGTCTAGGTGGATGTGTTTTTGGGAGGTTGGAGAAACTAGAGAACCTGGAGGAAACCCATGCAAAAATGGGAAGAACATGCCATTGGGGTTCCTCCTGGTAGTCCGGATTCCTCCCCCAGTCCGAAGACATGCACTGTAGACTGATTGGCATTTCCAATTAGTCCATAGTGTGTGAATGGGTGTGTGAATGTGTGTTTGGTGCCCTGCGATGGGCCGGCACCCCATCCAGGGTGTCCCTTGCCTTGTGCCCCAAGTTCCCTGGGATAGGCTTCAGGCTCCCTGCAACCCTGTGTAGGATAAGCGATATGGAAAATGGATGGATGGATGGATGGAATTCTCTAATTGAATTTGTTTTTTAACACACTGGAATCTTTTAAAAGAGTATATTTAAATTAATCCAATTTGGCCTAATAACTGCAGCGAGGTCAACCCTGGCCTTAACTGTCCTGTCTGCTGCGACTCTTCTGCTGGAGATGTTCATAGATCAAGCATGAGGCAGTGTGATTCCTTGCCCAGTGGGATTCTATTAGCGCTTGTTGTAGTTCCAATTTCTGACCACTAGGTGCAATAATATCTGAGCATGCTGCCTTGCACGTGCGCAACATCAAGAAAGGCAAGCAAACCAAAGGCACACCATCTTATATGTATCTGCACCACCTGCCCCGCTAATCCACCATTCGCCAAGATGCTGGTCACATCTATAGTTTATTCATAATCTTATAGCACAGTTATAGGCTGTTAAGGAGACCAGGACTCAGCCTTGTCATTGTTAGCCACATCAGTGTTTAGACTGACTTTCCTCTTCAGTGTGCTGTATTCAGGGCAAACCTTTCTGCTTCTGGAGTGTCAATCATTTTTCAGCAACAATTGAATGTCTTTCTGAGCTTGTCCAATCATCTGTACACTGGTAAGCCACCATCTTCCACCAATACAGGTCAAGGATTTTCTCATACATATCTTCCTCACATCCAGTGATACCCTTTTAAAGCACTTTTTTTATTGTCCTCAGTATCAGATGCGAAACAGATCCATTGTATTGGGGACCATGGACTGGTCCTATTACACTTCATCCTGTAATACAAAAAAACCAGGGTTCTTAAATGCTGAACAGTGGTTGGTTCTGTTAGAAATAAAACACCTGGTGTGGTGGTGTGATGAAATCAGAATGAAGACTCAAAGAACAACATGAGTAGTCTATTCTCAGAAGCAGGCATAGGGTGAACAGGCAGAATCCTCGTTTTGCAGGCAGTGATGCAGTCTAGCGCTCCTGCTGTTTTACCATTCAGCTGAGAAACTTTCTCACAAGAGAAAGGGATTAGCTGCAGCAGAGGCTTATCGAGAGTTGAAAGGGAAAGAAGGCATGCAGTGCAGCACGGGCTAGATATCGGTTGGAGGACGAGGAAGACACGAAGAACCAACATAATAAAAAAAGAACAGTTTGTTCATCATGTTGGAATTTACCTCTCCATTCTTCAAGGTGCTATTTGGACAATCTCTAAGGAGACATTTAGACTTAATTTCTTGTTTAATCCATAAAACCAGACCATGAATCCAGGCATAATGTGCTTTATGTCAGATTCATGGAAACCTCTGGAATTTCTTTGGTAATCCCTCAGTGATAATTGTCCCATATGTCTAAAATAAACACATTTCTGCATCCCACATAGTGCCATAAACACACCACTAATCACTGCTCTTGACATAATTCACACTTACAATAAAAGTGAGTGAATGGGTTGTTTGAGCACTCAGTATCTTGCAGAGAAATCTACTGAAATCCTTGAGAGGGAAACAAAACAACACACTAGGAGGCAAAAAGTATATGTAGGCTTTAACTTTGTAATTGATATCAGCTTGAACTTTACAATTAATCGTCAGAAATTGAGTATTACACTTCACTAATACAGAGGTACTAGCCTGGTAAGGGCTGACACTGATCTCTGTGAACTACTGGAGTAAGGAACTTGATTAGGTTTAAAAATAAAAAAGGTAGAATGTAATAGATGTATTTTAATCAGTATTTTAAAATCGTTGATTGTGAGGTAGCCATCTGATCATACTCCTTGACTAAAAGTAACGCCATAACAACCATGGTTGGGCACTTGGGGCTTGGATAGATAGAGAGATAGATAAATGAACTTGTTTGATTGGGAATGTGGAAGCCTTATCAATGTTGGGTCCAGGATGTGACTGGCCAGTAACCATGAATGGTAAAAGCCTGGTAAAATGGCTAAAAGCCCCCTGCCAGCCTGAGTGAGGTTGAGCAAACGTTGGATAAGGATAATTGGACAGAGCAAGGCAGTACTGTTTAATAGGTCACAGATTGACATGCCTTGCAGTCTTTGAAGGGTTAGACATTGAAGAAAGGGGTTTGTATCTGCTGTAGGTGGTGAATGAAGGCTTACTTGAAGGCTGCATGTGCTGTCTTCCATGCTCGTTTACATCTTGACGCTGTTGCCCCTGAGGAGGGTACTACTACCAAAGGTTGCTGACTTGGTAAAGAAGCCCAGAAATCCAACCTGTTGACAAGTTGGTGAATGGATTGTGGTCTAATTTTGCCCAGAACAAGATCTGATTTCTTGTGGGATAACTCTGTGCAGCACTGTCCTGGTTGGAATCCTCAGCATCCCCTGGATTGCAGGTGTAAACTTTGAAGGGTTTGACAGGGATGTGGTTCAGAGCAGGATTTGCTAAGTGTCTTCAGGAAAGTGGGGGGTCCTTTTTGGCTTTGTAACAAAGCATAATTGTTTTAAATATGATGGAATCCAGTGGTAGGTACGTAGCAATGGGGTAATATGGGAGAACAAGTGAATCAGTTGCGGATGTGGATCAGCAGTGAGTTCCAGTAGTTAATTCTTGAGAAGACTAGGAACTGAATGAGCACCTGAATGACCTCCATGGATAGAAATGGTCAGACCTTTATGATGTTGTAAAGTAGAACGCTACTTGTACAAGTCCGGTTAGCATGAGAAGAGAAAGATTGCTGGTTGTCCAGAACTACCCCAGGGTAGCATGTAATCCGAGAGTTCCCCTGGCTCGGTCTTTCTGGGATTTCGTTTCAGTTGATGAGTTGCCATCCATTACGAGATGTCCACCAAACATCTGAAGGCGGTTTTACACTTGATTTGAGTAGTTGTATCTACACCTTTAACCGATTCTGGGCTTGTTTCAGGAGTGGGGTTCATAAGTGCAGGTTGCAATTGCTTTCACATTATTGTCCTTTGGGACTAGCACCCAAGCCGTTTCATCGTACAGGAATACCTGCAAATGAGGAGGCGCTTTTTTAGAAGGCGTTGGACATACATGCCACAAGAAATGCGTTTTTCTTGATGTTCTCAGCGCAAGCACTTGCACCACAAATCAGCACTCCAGTCCTATGGTTTTATACATCAATAACACAGTCCAGCTTTTCTGCTGATAGTAACAACCCTTTATCCCGGCATCATGAAAGTAGAAACAGGAAGTAACATGACAAATTGAGCCAATCATGTTACTCAGCATGAGGTGCCGAGATGGATTAGCATCCACACACGATGCAGAGGACGGTTAGGGGTAGGGTTAGAGTACGGTTGAAGCGAAACCCAGACCACCATTTTCAAGACGACCAGAGATCGGATCTCTGGACTGCTCTGGGGTGCGAAAACAGCCTTCACACTTCACAAAACATACCAAATGGGCCAGAGTTTGGAAAAAAGGGGCCATATTAGATTCACGTTACGAATCGGTCCAAATTTGGCCAACACAACGTAAAACCCATGAGCATTTTCATCATCATTTCCATGAACACACATGATTGAGCTCAACAGCTTTTCTCTGCATGCGTTATGTTTCCATGCTAGGTTTTAAATATTAGCTATGTGAATGAAAGTGAACTTGTGGCTGAATTTTATCCTGGCTTTTTTGTATATATGTTTGTGAAAGTGATACCACAATACCATTATGACAAATAATGTATATCTCCTACAGCCCTTGCTGATTTCATGTATCTTTTCTTTACCACTATTCTGTTCTTCATGCTTTTATGGTTGTACTTGATCAACTATTCTATTTTCCTTGACTACCTCTACAGGAACGGCATGCAAATGTGCTTGAGTACATGCTTTGTAGGTGTGTAGCATGGCCTTTTGTCAAAGTTTAAGTCTATAGAACTCAGTATAGCATCCTTATTTAAAATTTGAGTAAATCTTTTAGAGCATGCTGGCTGATATTCTACCACAAAATGATAATTTACTTTTTTTTAATGAACATGTTCCTTTTTTTCCTACAGATGTTTTACTCCGTCAGTATTTTTATGTTTGTGTGTGCGTTTTTGTGTCAGTTATCTAAAATGTGTGTGTATGACTTGGTGAGTGTGTGTGTGTATATATATATATATATATGGCATATCTATATATGTGTATTTATGTGTTTGTGTGTGTATGTGTGTGAACCCAAACTGGGAGACACTTTTCTCACGTCCTCCTCTTTACTCTATACACACACCTAAACCCTCACTCGCCCACCATCCCAACACACACACACACACACACACACACACACTTTCTCCTCTGCTTTTTCTGTCTCTCTCTCTACCTCACCTCTCCTCGTGTTGATGAGATACGGTGATTTCTCTTAGGGGAGGCGGCAATCCATCCTAGTGCAGCCCCGTCTTGCGCCCGTCCCTCCTCGAATGCACAGGTAATGAAGCAGCTGAGTGTGAGCCACCCATCACCACCCACCCTACAAACCAACCAACCAACCATGACCTGTGCGTGCGTGTGTGTGTGTGTGTGTGTGTGTGTGGTGTGTGCTGCATTCGTCCTCACACACCAGTGAACGTTCACAAAAATAATAATAAAAAGTTCACACTTTAAAGACAGTCATTATTATAAGTTATAAGTGATATGTTACCTCAAATAATCTTTACTACATACGTTCAATACCTCCGCAAAAGAGCAATACCTCTACTGCAATTTTTTTTCATTAATGTCTAATTTTTTATTTTTATGCAATCCGACGGCCTTTATTTGAATTTACAGTTATAAATGATACTTTCGTTACAATCCTATAAAGAAAACTCCAACATCCACACTGAACACTCACATCTCCCATTCCATCCCATTCAGCTGTCACCTTCAGGGTCAAGACCAGTGTTTTTAAATGTTTTTTCCTCATTTGTGAGGTGCATTTCTGTCATTATTGTCAAAATGGCATGCACTTATGCTCTTGTTCTCTTTTTCTTATGGACGACACATGCCACACACCCCACACACACTTCACACTCACTCATATCTAATAACATACATATCAGTGGTGGAAAGAGTGCAAAAAAATTATACAATGTATACACTGTATAGTATATATTGTTAATTTTAACCTAACTATACGGATATCTTGGTCAAGTGGTCAAGAATGGTGTAATTGTAAAAAGGAATGGCATTTAAAGATCTTACATTGATTGTTGTGTGATAGAATAGCTGACTGGCTCGCTGAAATTCACAGCATAAAGACTCTATTTTCCTGACCATCGGTATAGAAAGTAGCCTGGTCAAGAGTGGTGTAATTGTAAAAAGTGGAAGAGTTAGAACAAATATATTAAATGGTCTGGTTAAGGGATATGCAATCAAATCAACTCAGTTGGATTTAATATTGATTTTACATAACTGGCTGGCTCACCACTTTTACTGTACAGTATCAGGCCCCTATTTTCCTGCTCATCAACGCAGGCGATAATCTGGTTAAGAGTAATTCGTAAAAATAGGTGGCGTTAGACTAAATATAAAGATGTTACATTGATTGTTTAGTGGTAGAATAACTGGCTGGCTCACTGAAATTCACAGCAGAAGGGCTATTTTTTTCTTGACCATCAGTACAGAGGGTAATCAAGAGTGGTAAGAACACATATATTAAATGGTCTGCTTAAGGGATATGCAATCAAATCAACAACTCTAAATCAGTGACGATTGAATATAACATTGAATTTATTTAACTGGCTGGCTCACCACTTTTACTGTACAGTATCAGGCCCTTATTTTCCAGCCCATCAGCAGAGATGATAATCTGGTTGAGAATAATTTGTAAAGATTTTGTGGAGTCTAAATATAAAGATGCTATAATGATTCTTTAGTGCTAGAAAAAACTGTCTGGCTTGCCAAATTAAGATAGTCGGCCCTATTTTCTTGAACTTTAGTGCAGACGGTAACCTGATCAAGAGCAAAGTAATTGGAAAAAGAGGTGGACTAAATATAAAGAATGTTTGGTGGTGGAAATAACTGGCTGGCTCACCTGATTTACATTATAAGGGCCCTATTGTTTTATCTGTACAGACCATAACCTGGTCTGGCAGAGTTCGATGAAATATAAAGATGTTATAGTAATTGTAAGAACATTGATTGTGGTAAAAAAAAAATACAACCTAATAATAATAACTGTCTGGCTCGCTTATTTTTGTGAGCTTCAGCACAAGCGATAACCTGGCAAAGTGCAGTGTAATAAAAGGGGCGGAGTTTGAATAAATATATTGTCAGCTCTTCTAATTCCATTTAAAATCGACAGACTCAGTGCAGTGACAATTGGATTTAACTTTAACATTTTGCTTATTGATAGAAATAACTGGCTGGCTCGCCAAATCTATTTTGTAAGGCTATTTTGTGGCACTCTATTGAACGTCACTGATTCGCATTTATTAGCAATACGTTATTTTTTTAAAGATAAAATAATTGAGTCAGTCTTATGTAGTTAGTCTCTGGGTGGAGTAGTATTTATGTTGAAGTGGGTTTTAGTTTTCAATTAGATCCCTGAGCGTTCTTCTGCTGCTTTCTATTATTCCCAGTTGTCCATGTGCCTTTATTCTGGTTTTTGGTATTGTCTACGCCCATGCTCTTTCATTGATTGGTTACCTGATTGTGCTCACCTATTCTGTGTTCAGCCATGTGTTACTGCTTTCTTCATTTAAAAAAAAATGTAATTATGGATCCCCCTTCTTTGATGCTGCCTGCTGTGACTGGGATTGAATGGACTGTACAAAAAGTGCAAAAATATGTTAGATAGTAGATAGTTAAGCTGACTTTCCACCACTGTTACACACACACACACACACACACACACACACACACGCAATCACAGGGCATGTGCTATGATTCGGGGTGGGAAAAGGTTTCATTACCACTCCGTCATCTACTTCACCACTGTTCTCTGAACTAGATGATGGGAATTCTGGGAAATCTCCGTATCCGTCTCAATCCTGCCCAGATCGGGTCGATGATGTGCACTGCGTGCATGCATGTGTGTGTGAGTGGACGTCGGTGTGCGTTCATGTTTGTACAGCTTGTGCATCTGTTGTTCGGTGGTTCGAGAGACGCTGTGTTGGTGGAAGTCCTGTGCTGTTGCTTTGCTTTGAATTGAAGAGGAAATGGGAGTTTGCCATATTCTGGGAATGAGTGTAAAATAGGGTAAAATGCGGGTTCGTGTTTTTTATGCTTGCAAAAACGCTTTAAGGTCTATAAGCCATTTCTTTATGTTAATATCTCATTACTATATGCAGAGATTTTGCTTCTAACTAGCAGAGAACTCCAGCTCGCCACAGGAGATGTCATCTGTGGACTCTTCAGCCACAATTTGTCCAAAGTTAATGACCCTCGTATGAGCTGTAATTAGGATCCCAGCTGATGACTAATCGAGTTCTGACAGAGATACATCCTTCACTCCTGTTGTCCTCATCAACCAGCATCTCCTTGTCGTTAGTGTCGCCCGTAGCTCCTACACACAGGCTCATGTGTAATTTCCTCAATTCCTTCCATTCTCAAGTATCATGTCAAAGGTTCTGATTGAGAAGAGAAAACAAATTGTTCATTCTGTTACAAAAAAACCCCAACATTGTCATTTAGAAATGATAAATGACATCAACGCTGCACTTTAATTCAGACTGGGTTATGTTAGCAACACTTGCTTCTTGCTAATGTAATAGTCTGAAATCAAGCATAATTTTTTAAATGTGTATTTAAAAAAAAAAATCTCATTCTAAAACTCGTACCATGAAGTTGAAGTTCAGTTCAAATCAAATCACCAATTTCAACAAGTGAGTATATGATTATCTTAAAGCTGTGTAACACATACACTCATTCAAACAAGGTAAACGCTCAACGCATCATTCTTCATCCTGTGATAAACATGAATAAGTATGCGAACCATTTCCTACACCATGCAGTCGAGTATTTTCATGCTTATGACATGTTTATCTCCTGTAATAAACACATTTATGAACTGTTGTTGATATTTATCAGCCCCTTTAATGCAGTTGTTTCCTCCCTTACTGCCATAATCCAGACCTCACTGAAAAGGACCGAACTTGACGGCATACTCACTAAACTTGGTTTATATATTAAATGAACTCTGGTTTGGGCTTCACCTGTGTAGGTAAGAATAGCGGATAAGGCCAAAAAACATCACACACACACACACACACACACACACACACTTTTTATTTATTTATTTATTTTTTAACCAGTATAGCTAATAAGATTTAAAGTGATATAATTTTTGTTGACTGACCCAGAAATTATGGTCCATGTCTAGCCTATTAATGAAAAACCCCTGAAATATTCAAGCTGTTCACTTTGCTCCAAAATGTTTCTTGGCATTTATAAAATATATAGCTGTAGTACGGTGTAATGTTACGGAACATGTTCCGCAAAGGAGGTTTGAAAATGTATTCACTGTGGCCAGACTGATCTAAATGCCATTAACCTGACAGACCATGGCATTTAAACAGTACTCTCTCAGTTACAGTGGTGTCCATAGGTCTGAGTCTACTACCAAGAAACAAAACTGTTTGGGAAATCTTAATATTTTTTGTTTCATAGTGACACTATACATTTAATTGAAACAGCAGGGAATATATGAGAATCATTGTCAAGCCAAGAAAAACTAGGAAAGGAACCAAAAAAAAGTAAAACTAGGAACTCTATGAGATCAGGAAACATGGGTAACACAGACAAAATAGCTTATAACCTATGTGACTAATCAGAAGAAACCATTGTTAACAATGACCAGGAGAAGTGGTTAGACCTGAGATAGATCAGGAGGAAACTAGACACTTATCTAATCACACAACTGCAGTACAACAATACCTAAGCTACCCACATGACCAAAATCAACTCTAACGTTATTTAACAATCCAACGTCACAAAATGTGCAAACATTCATTTTAGTTCAACATGGTATTCTCACTCCTGGCTGGCTCACCAATCTATATAATCAGATTCAGCCATCCAAGAGGACCAAATATGTATAATCTTTTTTTTTTTTTTTAGTTCATTGGTATTTTAGTAGTATTTAGGGATGCAGTATTACAACTAGGAGGAGACACATTTAAACAGCAGGGTGGAACTGGTATCTTCCACACCACAGATCACCCATCTGCAAACTTAACATGACAAAACTGGTGTACAACATGAACACCAGCTGGACACTGTAACATCAACTCAAAATTCACTGTTATAAAACCAGTTCAACTAAATGGCAAAAATGGGAACCCTTTACCAATTGCACTACAGTGAACCAAAATCCAACACTGTAATCCAACATTGCTGCTTTACAGAGAATATTTACTACAAAATTTCCAACTGTAACTCCAAATACAGGCTCCAAAATCACTCCAAGGCCACACTGAAGCAAATGAGGTTAAGTTGTAATTTAACCTAACGTATGGTATAAACCAGGTTCAAAACTTTTGAGTTCTTTTGGTTCAAGATGATATATTCTCTCTCCCGTCTAGCTCGCCGAACTGTATCATCAGATTTAGCCATCCAAGATAGGTTAACCACTTAAACATCATTTGATTGAGTTCAGAGGTCCTTCAGTTGTAGTTTAAGGATGCATCATTGCAACTCCTGAAGTGGGCAAAACAGAAAGCAGAGCAACAAAATGGTTCATTACACCCAACTACAGATCCCAAATGACAAGGGTAAACCTTAACTTTAAAGTTAAATCCAAAGTTACATGTAAATTTACCAGTCCTACATCCTGCAAAAATTACTGCTTTTTTGAAATTATAAAGAGACCATTATCAAAATACAGGCTCCAAGGTCACTCTACCTTGATGCAAATTAAGTTCTAATGTACCTTAAGCGTGGTGTAAACTAAGATCTAATCCTTTGAGCTGAGTTGTTTTGGCTCAAAATAGGATATTCTCACTCCTGGCTGGCTCGCCAGTCCATTTTAGAGGTACTACATAACAGTATTGTGGCCAATATTGGTTTAAAACACAGGATTAGATCTAATTAGACATTTTTCAAACTAGTCTATATTTTATTTCAGGAATGTGTGTCATTATCAGCTTTGACCTAAATTTAAGAGATCAGTGCATCACTGATTGTATTTGTTTTCTATAGCAATGGAATAAAACCAATTCTTGTTAGTGGACTCTAAATTTTGGACCCTACTGTATAATATGCTTGAATCGGTGAAGTCAGTTGTATTTCATAGGATATCAACCCAAATATAAGACATTAGTACATCTGAATTTTCTTTTATCTAACCTTTAGAACTTTTTCTGTCTCTCACTAATGTTTTCTGCTACTCCTATCCCTGCACAGCAAAATCATCAGCATTTGTTTTTTTGGTATTCAAACCTCGTTTTCCAAAATCTAGAGTTTAAGAATTTCTCTGTGAGCAAGTGCTTTTAGTTGTTTTGCATTCGTCTTAGTGTAATATTTATCACACCACATGATGTTCCTGTCTCGTCTGCACAGTGCAGCATCGGGAGAGGAGGGGAGTGGAACCGCTCGACTGACCTTGTATATCAACCCCAGATTTTTAATCCCTCCCTCATCCCTCTCTTTCCTTCTCTCTTTCTCTCTCTCTCTCTTTCCTTCTCTCTCTTTCTACGTGCCTTTTCATTTCTCCCTTCTGGAGCATTTTTATGGATGTTTCCCATACCTCGGCCGTGTAACTCATTCTCCTCTTTTTTCCCTTCCCGCTACTTCTCCCATCCCTTGTGACCTGTCCATCCCACCTTTTCTTTTCTTCTTCCCTCTCTCCTTCTGTCTTCTTTGGTTCTGAACCTTTGTACCACTGTATCCTTTTTTCCCCTGTTCCCTGTGTTATGTTTTCATTCTTCCTTCTATCTTTTCTTCATCCGCCTTCTGTCCTTCAAATGCTCCTTGTGTCCTTTCTTTCCTCTATTTTCTCTCCCTCCCCCTCCCTTTCTTTCTTTCTCTTTGTCTTGCTAGGAAGAGCAGCTTCCCTCCCTGGGTTCTCCAGACCCCGGTGTGAGTGTTGGCGGAGGAGAATTGAGCGCCGCTCTTGCCTTTGGAGTCTCTCCCTCGGACATCTCCTCCGACAACCCGCCCCAGAACGGAGGCCCGCCCCCCAAAGTAGCTTCTCCCACTCACTCCCCACTTCATACACACCTCAGCCGGAATGGAGAGATGCGCGGCAACCAAAAAGCCTCTGTGGCAAATGGGACCACAACAACATCAAACATGGGAAGCGGATTAGGAGGGGGAGCAGGTCTCTAACGGCGCTACGCCAATCCGAATGAAGAATGATAACAACCCTTACTTCTGCCCTTTTTTCATCGTTTTTTTTCTGCATGAGGCAAATCTTTATGGGGAGGCGCTCATCCTTACACCATCCACACCAAACTACTAAAGGGCTCTCCAGTGGATGGATCTCATATTTCCTTTTGACTAATGTAAAAAAAAAAAAAACAACCCACAACTTTTCCATCGTATATTCCTCTGGAATGACATGGTATGGTGGTGTTCAGTGAACCAAATGTGGGTGATTCTTGTGAATGATCTGAATTCCTGAATTTAGGGTTTTTGGGTTTTTTTTAAACAATCAGCTGGGTAAATGACCTCTTGAGTGCTGTGTGAAACAAAAAGACATACAATTCTCTAAAAAACAACAACAACAAAGTGGGTAAAAGGTCTAAACCTGTTCAGAAAATGCCAGCTTTCAAGGTCTTCTGAAGCAGATACGCTTGTATTGTCATGTCGTCTGGCTTCCTTAGTGCCTTCTCTGCATCCTTCAACAGGGTTTTCAAACAAGCAACAGAATAACAATCTCAACAACACCTTTCCATTTCGCATCTCGCACGTTCACGTTAAAGTGACTTGGACGATATTGTGTTCTGGAACAGGGAAACGTTTTCAGTTTTTTTTTTCCTTTCGAAAGCAGAAGAAGTGGTTTCTCTCTCCCCCCC
>JANDJT010000131.1:20118353-20138074 GCA_024331685.1 Stegophilus panzeri | reverse complement strand
CCATTTTACTGCTCTGTCTGTGTCGCATCTCCAGGGTTTAATAAAGAACTCGGAATAGAGAAGGAAAGACGGAGGGCGATACGGAAGTGTTTGGAAAAGCACCGAAACGGGACGCAAAAAAAAAAAAAAAAACCTCCACAAAGGGTTGGAGTGAGAGAGAGATGAAGCAGCGCTAAAAGTGTGCCTGGTTTTATCATGGCCAGATGAAACGAGTATGAGAAACAAACACACACACCACACACACACACACACACACGAAGACAAAAACAATAAGTATACATATATAGAACAAGAGTTTAGACTTTTTTGATTATAGATCTTTTTCCTCTGATCTTGTCGAGAGGGAGTCGCGTCTGCGTCGGTGTTTAACTAGTGATGCGACGGTAACCGACCGAGCAACAGAACACACACACACACACACACACACACACACACACACACACATTTTGAGCAGAAGCGCAGGACCGTCCGGTTTCACATCCCGGTCCTCTGCGAAGCGACTCCTGACTCCTAGGTTCACGAAGGACTCGGATCACTCGGATGTACACTTTCTTTCAGATGGTTTTCTTTTCTATCCTACGTGGCTGCTTTTTGGTTTTTTTTTTTGTTTAGTTTTTTTTGGGCTTGTTTGTGATGATTGTGTTTATGTTCACGTTCATGAAGACAGACTGTGTAAAGATGTAAAAGCAGATGGTCGGTTTTATTTGATTTTATTTTTCTATGTCGTTCCCGCATCGTATCGCTCTTTTGTATGGTTCACTGTAGTGACGGGGGACACGAGGGGCGGGGCTTCGGCGCCTCTTCGAGGAGTACAGGTTTTCGTGCGGAAGTGGCGTCACCGCCCCGATCGTCATCTCGCCCTCTCGGTTTTCTCGTTTACATACGTGAAGGTAGTTCTGTTCAGAAACATGTGCGCCGTTCACCATCGCTGCCCCGTCGTAGTCGTCCCACAGCGCACAGTGAAAAGGAAACTGATGTATGTGTGAGGCATTAAACAATAAAAAAAAAAAAAAAAAAAATGAGAGAAGCAGCAGACTTTTGTCTCTTTTGTCTCATTATTTAATTCTTCATTATAAAGATACTATGCAGATCAGTAAACAGTAATAAACTAAACAATGTCTGTATTTAGTGTCATAACCCTTTTCTTTAGAATAAATAGCGCTTTTTACTATAGACATTGTCTCAAAGCAGCTTTACAGAAATATCAACACGGTATATAAATATTAAAAGTGTGAATTTATCCCAATTGTTACTTTATATTACTTTATAACTACCTCTAACTTATTTCTGTTTTCTCAGAGCAACTTTTGGAGCCTCTTCCTTTTTCTAAGCAGGTCTAGAGATGGAGAAAGTCATGATGAAAGGTTAAATTTTTTTTTTGGTGGGGGGGGTGTTAGGAGGAGTCAAACAGCAGTATGAGAAAATGGGGATGTGCAAACTTTTGCACTCGACTGTATGTTAATAATTCAATACTACCTAACATGGAAACAGAATTGGTTTTCTAGCTAGAAATGTTACGTTAATCCCAGGGAACAAACCCCGTGTAGAACAAGGTCACGTTGTTAGGGGTTGAAGCAGCTCTCCGCCTCCAAACCACGTCTCTTTACACGATTCGGGTCCCGTGCAGCCCCCTGCCTGCGCCTCATCAGGCCACTCTATAGTTAGCGCTTCTTGGCTGAGGCTGTGGTACCACCCAGTCGAAAGATAACCAGACGCTGACCTCCTTTTGGGGGCAAATGATTCGAAAGTCCTGAATCCTGGCTCTGTTCCAACTTTGTGGCTTGGCTGAAACGGGGAATGAGGGGGAAGTCCTGCTGACGTGTTTCCTAACGAAGCTTTCGTCCTTTTTTTGCCCCCCCATACATCCAGACATAAATCCCAGGAGAACGCTACACATTGGGAATCGTGTACCACTTGATATACATATATAGACACATTATATATATATACACACATATATATATATAATATATATAATATATATAACACATATATATATATATATATATATATATATATACACACACACATGTATCTATCTATATATCTCTATAGTGCAGAATGATGTCATCGAAACTGCCGATCCGTATCGGTGTTCGAGCCAGACTGTACGTTTTGAACGCGTATATATCTTCGAAATGCGAATTTCGTCATGGTTTCGAAGCGCACTAGCGTATAGAGAACCTTCAGGCCGACGTATTTGTACTGAAAGCCACGAAAGATCAGTTTGGATTTCATGTGGACTTTTCAGTTTTCCGACATCTTCAGGACAGATGAGTTTACGCTTCGTTGCGGTTTCTTGGTAACACGACAAGCCGTAACTTAGCAACTTCGGAACAGGAACTTGTTTCGCAGACATTCCCCAACGTTAGACGTGACTATAAACGGATAAAAAGTATAACGTGGTGGTGTTTTAAGAAATAAAAGAATTGTAATCGTTTACAAATCTCTTGTGATTTATAATAAAAGTACAACACCCCTGATGCAAAATACAGTAGAAACCATTACAGAAATTCTAATGGTTTCAATAGTTATAATGGGAATTGTATTGGTTTTAATGGAAGCTATAATGTTACTTGAGGGTACTGGTAATGTGTTGGGTTTTATTGGTGGGATGTTTGTGTCTAGTGGAAACCAATACCAACCATTAAATCCTAATAGAATACGGATCAAAAAACACATTACTTTTGTTAATGGTTTTAATGGTATTTGTAATGGAAACCATTCAGATTCCTGTAAAGGTTTCTGTTGTTTTTTCAGCAGGGACTTCACTACATCACAGCACCCTGTAGTTGATTATTTTCCTGTAACAGCACGACACAGATGTAGTGTGAGATCGTTCGGGCGATATTGTTAAAGACGTCGAAGGACTTTTTAATGAGTATGAAACCGAGCGTTCCTCAAGGGAAGGGCGTGTCTTCTGTCCCAGGTATGTGTCTCTTACCCGGGAAGTGGCCACCATGCACAATGATTAAATCTCATAGTGTTAACTGTTTTCTCTCCGGATTCGAAGGCCTGGTGTGTCACTCAGCCTGGTGTGAACCCGGTGTTTTTGTGCAGCTTTGTTCTCTTCACTGTCTCCTGATTCTGCAAAACAAAGCGGCTTTTCTGTGCGCTGTCCAATGAGCGCGCGGCGGAGGAGGAGGGCGCTGCGCTCTGCTCTGCTCTGCTCTGCTCGCTGCTTTTCACGGCTCTGCAGGGGAACGCGAGGGGGAACAGACGATCCTCCACCCCTCTCTAGCTTTCTACTTTCCCCTCATGGAGCTCTAATCACAGCTGGAACGCGTTACATCGAACACATTTCACTCTGAGAAGATCAACCCTGGATTCCAGGCTGGCGGCTCCATCGCTTCACCCGACACGCGCTCATGAACTTATAGACCAAATAAAGTGCAAAGGTTTGGGATTTTCTTTCCTTCCTTCCTTCATTTGACTTCTTTCATCTTTATTACAGCTCCTTAAACTTGTAGTGCACTAAGTAAGGCTCATCACTCACTCTTTCCACACCCTATACACCCAGGTGTACTTGCTTTTTCTTGTTTGGATGTTTCTCACACCACAAATGCCACCAAATCCATGTTCACCAAACACAACTTTAAAATATATATATATATTCTCTCTCTCTTTCATGATCTTAAAATCTCACATTCACTGTGTATCCCTCACCCCAGCAAAACCCACAAGCAAACTCATTATTGAGCCGAACATAAAGTTCTTTTGGAGAGGGGTTTTTTTTTTTTTTTGTTTGTTTTTTGGCCACACCTACTTTGGGTTTTTTGGGACGCGTCCCAAATCGGGCACTTAGTCAGCCATCTTGATAGTGCTCATGGATTTAGATAGGGCTGCTTTTTAAAAGTGGTCTGCTCGAGCAGACAGAAGTAAGACTAGGTTAGGAGGTAGGTAGGGTGCTAGTCCGGATTGGTACGCGTCCGGTCTGTAAGTTTTTCCCTTCACTCCCTCACTGTTCGTGTGCAACAGTTTCACTCGCAGGGATGAAGAACATTCCTCAGTACTGTATGTATCCTTTTTCTTTTCATCATGATTGTTTTTATGGAATGATTTAAATTGGAGTTTGATCTCACTGGGGAAACTTCTCCTCTGCATGTTTCCGTGGAGTGTAAAGGAAATTGCATGTGTTTTTACATGTTTGAGTATTTATTTTGTTTTATTTATTTTAATTTTTTTGTTGTTGTTGTTGTTGTTGTTGTTGTTGTTGTTTAGTACTGGGATTATAAACTTTCCTGAAGTGAGTTTTTTTTTTTTTGGGGGGAAATTCTTTCTGCACATGCTGTAACTTTGTTGCCTGCATGCTGCAGAAAAAAAACCCAAAACCAAACCAAAAGGCTCGTGATCTATTTGCTTGTGTCTCGTGATCATTTCAAATGAACATTTTTCTCGAAATATACCATACACATTTGCATTTGTTTTTATCATTAACATGCTCTCAGATACAAAGTGTACTTGTCTCTAAACTGTACTTTTATTTATTTATTTATTTATTTATTTATTTATTTATTTACCACGAATGGTGCATGCTCTATAAATATATTGACTTTAAGCTGAATGAAAATTGATTTTAATGACCTTTTAGAGGTGCATCAGTCGTGCTTTCATTTCTTTTTAAAGGTGAAAGGTGAATACTAAAGGAACGAACCATGCATATAATGTTAAAGCACAGTTTAGTACATATTATTATTATTATTATTATTATTATTATTATTATTATTATTTCTTTATAAGCTGAAGATCAGTGTTCGGTTAAAGCATGTGAAGTTACAGAAACTTTGGCACCAGTTCTCTTTTTGTTTTCTCAGAAATCACATTACATCTCACAGCTATTTCATGTCACATGCTTTATTGCACATGTGCCGTTGCTTCACTGTGCACAGCTTGGAAGTTTCCTAGGAACGGATTCACGTTGAGTTTCAGTTCAAACGTACACTGACTAAACATGCTAACTGAGCGAGCTGGGGTTTTCATACAGCTGTCTGAACATCTTCCTCAGATAACAGCTGGAAGAGCTTGAAATGTAATGTTTAGTTGTAGAGGAGCCGGAAATGTCCTGACATGTAGCTGTGTGTGTGTGTGTGTAACCTGTTTGGGGGTGAATTGTTAGACAGGTGGAGGACATGACCGAAATATCATATCTTGATACTTAAAGACATTTCTGCGATACTCAGTATGGATCATATACGGCGTCCTCCACTGATATTGGCACCCTCGGTAAATATGAGCAAAGAAAGCTGTGAAAATTTGTCTTTATTGTTTAACCTTTTGATCTTTTTGTCAAAAAATAAAAAGATTCACAGAAATACCCTACTCTCATGGGATATCAAACAATTGCAACACAACACAGGTTTATCGAAAGGTGTGCAACAATTATTGGTGCCCTTTTAGTCAGAACAATTTCCTGTTCCTAGTCACCCAGGTGTACTAAAATAATTTGTAAAATATCAATGGGAATATACTTCAAATATATTTTTCTCATATGAATTCATAGGGGTGCCGATAATTATTGCACACCTATATTTAACAAAGTTTTTTTTTTTTTTTTTTTTTTTTTGATAAACGTGTGTTGTGTTTGATATCCACGAGAGCAGAGGGGGAAAAAAACAATAATGCACCAAATCGCCGTTCATGTGGGCGGAGATAACTCTTCTAAGACGATATTTGTGTATATAGATTATTATTATTATTATTTATTATTTTTTTTCAAAACGTTGGGAATTAAAAAATAAAAACCACTTAAAATATGCACACGCGTGTTACAGGGCCCTGAAAAACTTCAGCAGCGAGCCTATTTTGGCGCGTTTTTGGTTCGTTAGCATGTTGTGCGCTCGGACGCAGCTGCAGTCGGCCTCCTGACTGCGTCCACTGCGCAGACGTTTCACAGAACACGTGAAGCTCGACACACAGCAAGCACAGACTCCTTATTGTAGACTGCGAGCGATAAAGACGTCCATTGAGGATGATCATGTGACCGAGCCACGAGCCGAGGGGAAGAATGTCCAAACACGCGCGGAGAGAGACGAGACGAATTTCGGACGTCATGCTGTTAACGCACGACAGTGTGAACGAAACTTTACTTTATTTCACGCAGTAGAACAGTGTTGCTTTTTAGGATTAAAGCTGCGATCGGTAATATTTCAATCAGACTAATATTAATATTAGTAATATTCGTCATAGTTAACAAAGTTTTTGCAGATATTTGGGCGGCTTTAATGAAATTTCTGCTCAGATCAGGTGTGAATGTGCGTGAGATCGTTTGAAGAACTAAATTTGCTCATTAACGTTTCAAATAAATGACGTATATTACATTTTTTTTTAAATAACGTTTGATAAGATTAAAGAAATAAATCTATTTTATTCGCTAGCAGTTCATGTAGCTTGCTAATGATAGATAAATTAGCTATCGGTTAATGTGAACTGGTTAGCTAGCCTAAATAATGACAGCGTTGCAGTCGATATACGTTCGCTAGCTAATGATGGAGAAATTAGCTAGTGGTTCATGTTGGTTAGCCGACTAACCTTGTTAACGTCAGCTTAGCAGTGTAAGTACGCTAGTGATTAATGTTACTTAGCTGGCTAATCTTGTTAATGTCTTAATCTTAGCAGTTAATGCAAGTTAGCTAGCTAGCTACTGATAGATAAATTAGCTAGTGATTAATGTAAACTAGCTAGCTAACCTCCTTACAGCTTAGTGGAAATGATCTCTTTGTTCATCTTAGCTAGCTGGCTAACCTAGTTATTCTCAGCTCAGGGATTGCTGTAAATTGGCTAGCTTACTAATGATGGGTAAATTATTTAGTGGTTAATGTTAGTTAGCTGGCTAATCTTGTTAATGTCAGCTTAGCGGTTTGTTATTATCTAGTGGTTAATGATGTTCAGCATTTTTAATTCGTCAAATAAATGAATGAACTTTATGATAAATGTGAATCAGACAGCCGGAGTTTGGGAACTGTGTGCCGGTAAACTGCGAAAACAGTGAGAGGAAATGTCCAGTGCAAGTGCAACTTAATAATACGTAATAACTTCGCAATAAGACACAGTCCCATCTTCCTGTTTTCGATTGGCTCACAAGACCAAGTGAAAACCACTACTAGAAGCAAATGTGCGTCTTTCACTTCGTGCGTCTTTTCCCCGTCTGTGAATGTTGTTATTTGTGTGTGTTCTGCTTTGTCTAAGAAAGCAAAAAAAAAAGCGTCATTTTCAGACGACGTGCCTATCACCGTAGCAACCGGTTTAAAAAAAATCGTAAGTAAGGTTTAAGAGATGTTGGGCACCTCTACTCTAGAAGTTAATAAGACGAAAAAAATATGCAAGTAGTTGACCGAGAAACTGCAAAAAGACTTTCTCATGGTGGAAAACTAATATCATTAACGCTAGCTAATTTAGCTAGCTGGCTAGTTACATGCTAGTAAACGTTCTCGCAGGTCGATAAGTTGGATTTCAGCATCATCATATTTATCTATTACTAATCCAAAGCCAGTCCTGTCAGACTATAACGTTACCATGGACATTTAAAATAGCTAAGGTAGGTAGCTTGCTAGCGACCTTAACGGTGAGGTTCTACGAGGAACGTTTCTGTGCACTGCGCTGTGATTGGTCCGAGAACCAGTGACTCGTTTTATACAGCAGAAATTCTCAAGTCTTCAGGGCTTTGTTAATGAATGTAAACAAAACACCAAACTATCAAGTCAGAATTGTGCATCTCCTGAGGAATTAACCGTTTAAAATTCACCCTCATAAGTTTCAGATTCAAAACACAACAGCTGGAAACATCTGGCTGGGTGTCCTTAAGGCGTTGCTGGGAAATTAAAGTCGGCTTTTTTTACGGAGCCAACAGTACAACAACAATTCACTGTCGCGGTGCATTTCCATCTGTTTTGTTTGTGAACAGATCCAGCGGCTATCTTTATTTTCATACGTAACCATCCTGCTTCTGTTTCAGCGGCGAACCAAGCAGCTGAAACAGCTGTTTTACTTAATAACCACAACCACTGCTCAGTTCTGGATTCTGATTGGTCGTTGATATGGTGACGTTGTCTTTAAGGAGACATTTATTCAACATTTACGGAAGGAGTCTCCAGTGTCGGCGCGTTGTAACAGTCAGTTTTCCACCACGGGAAAGTCTTTCTAGGGGCAGGTGAAGGAGCGACGGAGTTCCACGACACCGAACGTAACTCTGAACGGATAAAAATACAACAACGTGTCGTTCTTTCATCCGTAAAAACTTTCTATTTGTACTTTGTATTATAAGCAGGAAATCGTAAATTCTATTCTTTAACGTCTCCTTCATGGAGCAGGGTTTAAACCGGAGGAACCGGCTCTGCTACAGTTTCTTCATGCTCGTGCACTCCTCCACCGCGCTTGCATTGAGCAGAAAGCCCACCCCGAGCGTCCGTCCTGGGTTCTCCGAGTTCATTCCTCCTCCCACGTTTCCAGGAATGTGAATTGTTCTGAGGAACATAAGGACAAACTCTAGTGTAGGATCACAGTCTGATCTTTTTGTTGGGGTGTACGAGGTGTTCTTCAGGAGGTGAGATGTTTCACTTAACCTGTTTCTCCTCCTGCGTGTGTCTGCTTGTGTTAAGTTCAGGTTCTCCCAGACGCTTCACTCTTCTAGATTACTGTACAATTCCAGCGTGGGCTCAGTCTTAGCTTTAGAAAGAATGTGTGTGTGTGTTAGTTAGAGCCCGAGAGATTAAAAAAAATCAGGATAAGTGAAGATATTTTGACGATACGGTGTATATCCGAATATTTAGGTTAGCTAGCAGAAACAGCAAAACATTTAACGTTTAGAATTAACCTTTAAAGTTAACACGGAAGAAAAATGGATTTTAACGTCCGAACAGCTGCGAGTTTTGGGAATATCACTGGATTCATGCAGGGTGTAAAAGTCCCGGTTCTTAGAAACGTTTACTGTGACCTCGTTGATCGTGATTTTGATGTCTGTTTGTTTTTAATAATTTAAGGAACGGATTTAAAGTCCTTCTCTGTCCTGAAGATGCAGCTTTTACCTCTGAACGCTTCAAAACCCTGACATTGGAGACTCCTTCCATGAATGTTCAAATATACTCCTCCTTACTGCTCATGTGTTTTTATCATTGGCTGTGCGAGTCCCTGCGAATGAGCGGTTACTATAGAAACGATAACGCGTTAGATCGAGCGCGTTTATGTTCATAGAAACCTGTGATTTGCAGCTGCATTAATCTTCTGACCAATCCGAATCCAGAATTCAGATTCACTATATATTTACCAATGGTGCCAATATTAGTGGAGGGAACTCTCTCTCTGTGTGTGTGTGTGTGTGTTTGGACACATCACACGGCTGTGTTATTCAAATGTGACCAGGAACAAGATTCCGCAGTAGAAAGCTGCTATAAAGATTATAAAGTCAGGGGGGTCTCTGTAATGAACACCACAGAAACAAACAAGAAATTAAGCTAGACATGCTATCTGTTTAAAATCTCAGGCTAGCTAGCGAATGTTAGCTAGCTAGGAAGATTAACATCACATAGCGCCACCTAGCTTTACCTCGGGGTTAAATGTTCTGCTTTTAATCAAACCTTTATATGACAAACTAATGAAAGAAATAAAATTTTTTAAAAATTAGCCATAGGAGTTTGGTTGCAATGTTTAGTGTCACAGTATTTCTGTGTACTAACTGTATGTGGGTCATATGCAAATCTCTCTCTCTCTCTCTCTCTCTCTCTCTCCATGTCTGTCTTTCCTTGTCTCTCTCTCCCCCTCCCTCTTTCATTCTCTGTATCTGTCTCTCTCTCTATCTCTAACTTTTTTATTCTCTGTCTTTCTGTCTTGTTCTCTGTTTCTCTGACCCCACCCGCTCCCAATCCCTGCAGTGTTTCCTGTGTGGGCGGGGCCTGACGGGGATCGAGGCTGGTCCTGGCCTCTCTGTATAAAATGGGAGGCCGGTGAAGGGCTTCAGTCGTGGGGTTTGGAGTCTCCGGTATGGTGCATGCTGTGCCGTGGAGGCCGAGAGAAGCTCGAGCAGGCGTGTCAGAGAGGCAGGGGGGCGCTACAACTACCCACAGCCATGCTCCAGCTCAAACTTCCCCGCCTCTTCAACATTCACCAGATCCCAAAGGTGGGCTTCAGTTCACGTGGGCTTGGTGTAGTCTAGTACACTTTATACCTTTTAGGATGTCGCGAATGGCGTGAGACAGAAGGCCTACTTTCACAGCAGACGGTTCTGTGATGATGTTCTAACAATCCAAGTGCGATCTATCTTACTGTCACCACCCTTAAGTTGATTATTTTCCTATAACTGCACACCCCAACGGTGTCTTACTCCTCTTATACCACAGCAGCTTGCCAAAAATTTTATTTATTTATTTATTTATTTCAAACTACACGTCACGTTTTTTTATTCGCTTATCGCTACGTTTAATGTTTCATGAAGCGAGTTAGTTCCTGTTCTCACTTACGTTACAGCAATCGTTCCCTCACCAACTTCTCTCTCTCTCTCTCTCTCTCTCTCTCTCTCTCTCTCTCTCTCTCAAAACCTCAACTTTTCACATGAACGAAGAACCACGAAGCCTTCCGTAAACGCTAATTAAACGTCTCCTTACAGAAAACTTCACCAGATCAATGATTAAATGCGTCTTTGTTATTATTATTATTATTATTATTAAATAACGAGGCATTTTTTAAATCCGTTTATTAATACGTTTAGATTACGTGGAGCATAATCCGGCGTGCGAGTCTCCGTGAATGAGCTGTTACTATAGAAACGATATTTTAAAGTACTCTCGGATAATAGCTGTGAATGCAGTACATCTAGAAATGATACGATTGTGTTTTCTTTTATTCCACGTTGTTGTTCTAAGATCTGCGCGTCTTGAACGTAATCTGCACTCGTTTTCTAAGAAGCGTTCTAGCTTTCGGGAAAACGCCTTCGATTAGAAGATTGTGTTTCGTGTGCGTTAGCGTGTATATAAAGTCTCGTGATGCAAATTTGAGGTGGTTTTTACTGTACAGATTTCAAAGCTGAATTTTACAGTGTGGACGTCTGCATGGTTATACCCAGGTGTTTTGGGAGGACAGCATCATATCCGGTTACAGACATCCTCAAAGCTCCGCCCTGGACTGCGTCCTCAGCAGCTTTCAGATGACCAATGAGACGGTGAATATCTGGACCCACTTCCTGCCAACATGGTGAGAGACGTGGAGCAGCATGTGACGTTCACTCGCTGCCAAGTCTTATAGTCGGCTTTCAAAGGAAAGTAGATTAGGTAGCAGTGGAGTGTGCACGTGTACTTCCTCCTGTGGTATTTTTAAAATTTCTTTTATGATTTTTAACGGTTAAGACTGTGGACTTATTTGTAAAAACCTGATGTCTTGGCTTAGTGTGTTTTTTATTTTCTGATTTCATTTTAAAATACCGTCTTCTGCATACATTACTAGGCAGACGTCGTATAATTAGTCCTAGAAAGCGTCTCGCTGTTAGCCCTGTTTGGGAACTTAGACTCTTTTTAAGTGAATCAAATCATTTGACTCAATAAGACTCGACTCCCAAATGGCTCTCAAATGACTCATTGAGAGGTTTCTTCTTTTTCCCCCCCCACAATAAATGATGACGCGGGTACGTATATCACGTGTTTCAGCCACAAAGGACACTTGTGCAATTTGGACTGACGAAACAATGAATGTTTTATCTGATTTTATTAACAAAAGATGAATAAAATCACGGTAACAAAGAGCTCCGACGTTGGAAAGAGATTTCCGTGGAACTGTTTTGATTCATTTAGACTGCAGAAGTGAAAGCATTGTCTACAACTTTGAGGGAAAATAAACAATTAGTCGTATATGTATGAGAGAACTCTGCTTCATTTGAAACAATCGAAACGCCACTATTATTTGGACTATTGGGATAAATAATCGTCCAGATAGTAATGATGTTTCATTCGCAAAATCATGTTGAATCTTTGAATCAGCTCTCGTAAGTGAATGATGAGTCAACTCATTCAAGAGTTGAGTTCAAGAGTCATTCAAAAAAACAAAATAAATGGCTACTATTTGGAAGTTTTACGTACCTCAGTAGTCCAAATAGTAATAATGTTTCATGTGAGGATGAGTCGACTCTTATCATTTACCTAAGAGAACTGATTCAAAGAATCGACTCGTTCATGAAGGACACATCACTACTGTATGAATGATCACTTTTCCACTCAATCCAAACAGTAGCGATGTGTCATTTGAGAACGGATCATTTCTTAAGGTTCACCTAAAAGAGCTGATTCAAAGAGAGAGTCGACTCATTTGAGAATGACACATTACTACCATTTCGATGAGTACTTATCCCAATAGTCCGAATAGTAGCGATGTGGTGTTCTCAAATGAGTCGACTCTTTGAATCAGCACTTTTAGGGGAACGTTGACAGCTGATTTGTTCCCAAATGACACATCACTACTATTTGGAGGATTACTTTTCCACTCAGTCCAAACAATAGCGATGTGTCATTTGAGAACGAATCAGCTCTTAATGCTCTCCTAAAAGAGCTGATTCAAAGAGTCGACTCATTTGCAAAACATACATAGTTACTATTTAGACGATTAGTTATCCTGTTTTACGTTAATTAACAAGACAGATCCACATCTGGATAGTACTTATAGACTACAGGTGGTAGTGAGAGTATGCCTCTGCTTTGTTCCCACTCTCGCTCGACTCTCCAGGTACTTCCTGTGGCGCTTCTGTGTGCTCTGTTCCACGGTGGACTTCCTGTCCGAGAGCTACACGTGGCCGCTGCTGGTGTACATGCTGCTGATCTGCTTGTATCCATTCACTTCCAGCTGTGCTCACACCTTCAGCACGATGTCACCCGAAGCCCGGCACATCTGCTACTTCTTCGACTATGGAGCGCTCAGCCTTTACAGCCTGGGTACACACACACACACCCACCCAAGTCCACTGAAACACTATGGCTGCTCTGAATCGTTCTTTATTTCCAGGAATGAAATGCAGATCATTTTATCGTTGACGAAATCGTTTTTTATCACGCAGGTTGTGCGATCGCATACGGCTCCTACGTGATGCCGGAATGTTGGGTGAACAGCCGACTTCATCACCACTTCGTGCTCATCGCCATCGCTAACAGCGTCTTCTGTACCAGCATGTCCTGCTACTCCAGGTAAAGAACGCCATCTCTGAGTCACGTCGGTTCATTTTCCCGAACAGCGGCTCTCGTCGGCTTTCTATCGATACGTTATCGTTTCTATAGTAACGGCTCGTCCGCCGGATTTGTACTGCGGGCGGTCCAGACGAATAGAATTAAAAACGCGCCTAAACGTTGATTCGTAACGTGTTTGTGTAACATGTACGGAAGGAGTCTCCAGTGTCAGAGCGTTGTAACAGTCAGAGAGTAAAGCTGTGACATGAAGTTTTCATCTTCAGGACAGACACGTTTACGCTTCTTTACGGTTTCTCGTTAACGTGACATAACTTTTTATTATTATCTTATTAATTAATTTGAGAGAGAAGATGAAAAGAAGCCGGTGAAGGAACGTCTGTGTTTAGCTGCTGTAACGTAAGTGAGAACCGGAGCGAACTGTTTCATGGAGCATTAAATGTAAATATAAACAGATAACGGGTACGACGTGTCATTCTTCAATCAATTAAAAGTCGTAATCAATGTGCTAGACGAGGAATAAACATTTTGGGGGCTTTCTGTTATAGGAAAATAAACAACTTCAGGGTGGTCACAGTGACTCCGCCTTCATCACACCACCCCGTTGTTGATTATTTTCCTATAACTGCGTAACATGGAGGGTTTTAATCCAACAAGGGTTCATTCCAGAAAGACAGAAAGAGAGAGATGGAGAGAGAGAGAGACAGATACAAAGAATGAAAGAGGGAGGGAGAAGAGAGAGTGAGTGACAGCATGAGATGGAGAGAGAGAGACAGACCGAGAACAAGAGCGAGACAGAAAGAGAGAGGAAGTCAGAGAATGAAAGAGTTAGAGAGAGAGAGAGAGAGAGACTGAGAGAGAGACGGGGAGAGAGAGAGAGAGACGGGGGGGGGGGGGAGAACGAAAGAGTTAGAGATGGAGAGAGAGATGGAGAGAGAGATGGAGAGAGAGAATGAAAGAGTTAGAGATGGGGGGAGAGAGAGACCGAGAACAAGAGCAAGACAGAAAGAGAGAGGAAGACAGAGAATGAAAGAGTTAGAGATAGAGACAGAGAGCGAGAGAGAGACGGAGAGAGAGAGAGAGAGAGACGGAGAGAGAGCGAGAGAGAGACGGAGAGAGAGAGAGAGAGAGAGAGACGGAGAGAGATGCACAGGATTAGAGAAACAGTGGTAATTCTTTATAAATCCGCGCTTCCTGAGTCATTTTCTTTATTTTTTCCCCAGGTTTTTAGAATTGCAGTTCCCACACAGGAGTAAAATCTTACGGACCGGAGCGTTCGTCATTCCCTTCATGTTCGATAACATCCCGCTTTTCTACAGAGTGAGTGATTTTCGAAATCGTTGTGAACGTGCATGCTGGGAAATGGTGTGTTTTTGTGGGGGTTTTTTTGTTCTCTTCTTCTTGCTTTTAGTAAGTGATGATGTGATGTTTTGTTGTAGCTCTTGCTGTGTTTTTGTGGAAGCTGCTCTCACACGGACGCTCTGTCCAGTCACTGCTATCACCTGCTGTTTGCTTTCCTCACCTGCTTCCTGTTCGCTTCTCACCTGCCCGAGAGACTCGCGCCGGGACGATTCGACTACATCGGTACGGATCGGAAAGAGTGTTAGTGTTTAACGCTACTGATGATGTCACCCAAAGCATTTCGTTCCTGAGCTTAGAGCTGTCTGTCTTTGGAAAAACACAGTGCTGTTGAATTCTGGATTGTGATTGGTCAGGATTAAGTTTCTGTAAGAGCAGCTCTGATAGTAGTTCAGCCGTACGGAAAATCATCTCGGATCTCATTTCATATCCAAATGTATCATGTCTCCCAGGCCACAGTCACCAGCTGTTCCACATCTGCGCGGTGATCGGCACGCACTTCCAGATGGAGGCCATCGTAGCGGATATGACGTCACGCCGGAGCTCGCTCGCCGCTCACTCGGCCGCGCCGTCCTTCCTGGGAACGCTGGGAGCGCTGGCACTCGGCGTCCTTCTCAACCTGGGCATCATCGCCCTGTTCAGCGCCAGTCTGCTGCGTGCCCCGAACCTCGGCTCCGAGAAAGGAGTCGCTACAAACCGCGCGCTGCATCCGAGCGCTGCCGCGAAAGACGAGTAAAACGCTCAAGCACTTCAGAAAAATAAGCTCTGAACCTCTGACGCTCTGGCCCAGGGACTTCTTTAAAAAAATTAATAATAATTATAATAGAGATGCACCGAAATTTCATTTCAGTTCACATAATTCAGCGCCGAATTGTTTTATTTTTAAATTTTTTAATTTTTTTTTTTTTTTATTTTTTAAGCCCACAAATGTTTTATTTGAATTATTTACGCTTCCTTTTAATTCAGTTTTAAAATAATACGACGTAGAAGCTCAAATTGTGCAACCGGGTTTTTGTCTCTGAAGGTAACAAAAAATTCTGAGGAAAAAAGTACTTTTAATTATTTATGATTAATTTCAATGATAAAATCATCCGAATAATCAGTTATAATTTTTTTTTTATATATATATAAATTTAAAAACAAATTAAAAATAATCAAATCATTTGTTTAAAAAAGTAAAAAAAAAAAAAAAAAAAAAAAAAAAGGGCAAAAAATATTGACTGAAAAAAATTGTTTCCATTTTTTTTTTACGATTAAATCAAATGCACACAATAAAAATATGAACGACTTACAAATTGTTTCAAAAATAAAAATGTTAAAAATATGATTTAAAATCGATTTAATCTATTCTTGCACTAGTAAGCTGTTCAGTGTTGCGAGATGTCGAGGAGTCTTCCACAATTAGTTTATTTTTAATCACCTTAAAGCCAAAAAAATAATAATAATAATAAACTCTTGGCTCTGGGGAGATTTTTGTCATTTCAGACGCACACCAGTGGATAGCGCACGTACAGTGTACGGTTTATGATTCTGCGTTTAGTCCGTTTTTGCGTTTTGGGGGCGGGGTTTGTCTTCTGACCATGTTATTAACTCTTCAAAATCCAAAAAAGTTTCCAAAATCCTTTTTCTTCTAGATTTCTATTCAAAATTAACGCCACTTCTTAAAAACGTGATTGTTTGTTCAGTTCAAAATCAGTTTAAAAAAAAATAATAATAATAATCATCATAATCATGGGTTGTACATGCATCATAATCACAGGGAGTCTGTGCATTTTTGACGTTGTTAATAACTCAAATTTCCTTCGCAGGAAGTACGTAAAGATTCCCACGCCCAGGATCCAAACTTCCCCCAAATCTATTCAAATAAATAATCGGTCTGTTCGATACGACAAACAACAGTTTCCTCACAGCTTCCCAAATTTATTCTCCTTTATTTATTGAAGATTTATATCTATTTAAAACTCAAAAGATGGGAAAGATTTGCAGTTTAAATACAAAATTTTAACATCAATATATTTTTAATTAAAAAAAAAAAAAAATTTTTATAAAAAAAGAAGAAAAAAAAAGACGATATCTGTGATATCTCGGCAGAAGCGTGTTTTAATTTCTCGTGATATTATATTATAATATCGACCCAGCCTTAAAGTTTTTCATCTGAGCGTTTATAAAAATAAAAAAAAAAACAAGCTTCATTTAAAAAAAAATATATATATTTTATGAAACGGTACGAGAAAATCCAATTACTAAAAAAAATGAGCCTTGAATTTGTGCATTTCCAGTTCGGTGCATCGCTATTTTAAACTATTTCCAAACAGTTTAGCACTTACATATTTGATCTACTTTATAGTTCGGTTTAGTCCTTTATAGTTCTATAGTTTGGTATTTCAGCTGATGACCCTGATATCACAACCTTTCTGTGAGAGATTTCTTCTGTGGTATGAAACAAGCTAAAAAAAAATATATATATATATATATAGATAGATAGATAGATAGATAGATAGATAGATATCTATATATGTTTGTTTGTTTTTGTTTTTTTTCTTTAAGAAAGTCACTTCAGAAAGGTCGGGGCTTAAATGAAGCGAATACTCAATTTTCTACGTTGTATTTTAACACAAGTGCCTTCTAGGGATTTTTATGTACAAGATATTACGATGTCACTAATTTATGCAAATGTTATTCGTAACAGCAACCAACTGGAAGACATTTCTGCAGAATCCGACGGGGATTTCTTTCGGATTAAATTCCTCGATCAGTGATGGCGCTCGGTTTGTTCCCGTTCCTGTTTCCTGGTCGTTTT
Source organism: Stegophilus panzeri (assembly GCA_024331685.1). Classification (NCBI taxonomy): domain Eukaryota; kingdom Metazoa; phylum Chordata; class Actinopteri; order Siluriformes; family Trichomycteridae; genus Stegophilus; species Stegophilus panzeri. The sequence goes on along the minus strand of JANDJT010000131.1, from coordinate 20,120,767 downwards.
TTTTTTTTTTTTTTTTACAGTGTATAGAGTTCCGATTACGGTGTAAATATTTATTATCTAGGAATTTATTTGAGTGTTATATAATCAAACAAAGCTAATCAGAGTGAAAGCCTTTCATGCTGATGTCGAGTAAGAGTGCTGATTCGTATTGATAAAAGATTCTATATAGCGACACGTCTGTGCGCGTTTACGTTAGGGCGACACGGAAATCCTTTTAAATTCCGTTCGCTCGGCGGCGGCCGTCTTGTTGACGCTTACGGGCGAATTCGGTCGTAGCAGAAGACCGTTCGGTGATCATATCTACTTGAACAAACCAGAAACGCATCAGAGGACACCAGACACGGATTTCCGAAGTGTAGCTGTTAAAAGTGGCGTAAATGAATCGGATCGGATTTCTCGGCATTTTACGCTAACCTCTTACCCAACAAATTGGACGATTGGATGTTTTTACTGAAGGGGCGGGACTTATGTAATTCAGCCGCCATTTTGAGTGAGGTTTTTGTTTTGTTTGTTTTTTTTTTCTCTCCTCGTGACATTTTACTCAAAGGCGGTGATCATAAAGCTACGTGAATCCTTCCTGACAACCGCCATAACCCTACATAAACGTTTACAAAGCCTCATTCCGACAGAAGTCACCTCGCAGGACCGATTTAAACGTCAGCGATCTCCTTCAAATGACTTAACATCACAATTGTGTGATGACGCTCGAAAGTCCTGGCACCTGACTACGCATATCCAAATTTTTTGGTAACATTTTCAATAAAGGTCAAATCGCGTCTATAATGAACTATGAACACGCCCGTGACGCGTTATAATGCGTTCATAAGGCGTTATACACCTTGTTATAATTATTTATGAAAATGCATTACGCTTTATAGCTATCTTTATTATGCATTAAGAAACAGTAACGCGATGCATTATTATAACGTAGTGTTCATAACACTTTGCATAGTGCGTTATGAGAAGATATAATGCTGCTGGAATGTTTTATAACGATGAGTATAATGCCCTATGAATGCATTATAACATGTTGTGAATGTATTTGTAAGTCATTATACATATGGCCTTCATAGATAAGAGATTTAATACGTTTAAAGTGACTATTAAAATGCCAGGAATGAATACACACTGTACCGCTGTCATTAAGGTGCCATAACATCGTTATAACATTTCATAACACTCTTTATAAATAAGCAGTAAAATAAAAACATACTCTTATTAAGAGCCTTAACGATATGTATGTGTGTATATATATATATATATATATATATATATATATATATACACACACACGTGCTCATAAAAATAAAATAAATAAATCACAGATATAGCCGTCAGTTGCCATGACATTCAGATGTAAAGTGTTATAACACGGCAGTGACACTCCACTCAGGTGTTATGTCGACTTGCCTTAAGCTAGGGGGATTTATTTGATCTTATTTTATTTTATTAATTGATAAAATCAGTGCCTGCTGCTGCCTTTATAAATGTTTACGTAAGCTTGTGTAGGTTTATGTCAGTGTTATGTAGGGCTATGAGCACCGCCCTGACGTAAAGTGTTCCCTACTGACGCGTATTTGGATAGAACGGACCAATCATTACCTGTGAAAACCTGAACGAAGAGAAAACGTCAGGTTTTTGGGTGTTTTTTTTACATTGGAAGGAAACAATAATCGCTGATCGTCAGCATGTTTTTCCGTAGCGATGTCCGTACATCAGAAACATGAACGTTTAAGTGGAAATGCTGATCGAAACGCTCACAGCACGAGCAGCAATGTCGCGTCCGGTTTTCTGCACCAAGGTGTGAGTTGATTTTTGTTTACGGTCCTCAGCGGCGCAAACGCAAATCCGTGTTTAGATTAAAGACGCTTTTCTGACTCGACGTGACCCTGAAGGATTTCCAGAACGCTCGCGTTTCGTTAGAGTCCGTGAACGCTGTACGCGTGTGCTGTTCTAACCTTGTCCAGCGAGCTGCAGGCTTCGGTACGAGTTGGAAAGGGATTCTGGGATCATGAAGGAATGCGATAGTAAGTGCTGAGATGGTTATGTGTGGGGTCGGGTTTGTTTGTTTGTTTGTTTGTTTGTGGTGGTGTTTTTTTTTGGGGGGGTTTTTTTTTTTGTATCTACAATACAGCAGAAATCCTTCGCAGTGATATTTGTGTTTAAATTTGATTTTATATCTGAAACATGAAAAAATAATCGATTGTACAAAATTCTAATCCGAGCGAATTTTTCCACCGCACAACGCGTTTCAAATTCTCTTTATGACATGAAGTATTCATTTATATCTGTTCATTATGTTGTTTTTTACATTTTTTTTATTTTTTATGATTTCAGGATTTTCTTTTATTCAGGAGTGATCTTGTTTCTTATTGATTTATAGTTTATTATTTATTATTTCATATTATATTCCT
>JANDJT010000131.1:20053832-20107466 GCA_024331685.1 Stegophilus panzeri | reverse complement strand
TGGTTCAGGGTCAGATATGGTTCAGGATTAGAGATGGTTCAGGGTCAGAGATGGTTCAGGGTCAGAGATGGTTCAGGATTAGAGATTATGAATATTAACGTACGTTCTGGATGTTGTTTCTGACTTGGTCAGTGATGTTGAGGTTGTGCTGCAGTTTCTCCTTCATGTCAGCAAGGGCGCTCTCGCCATCATTCAGAGACGCTAGAACACTATCAGTGTTCTCCTGGAGACCCAGCGCTGTGTCCCTGCAAGGCGCACACACACACACACACACACACACACACACACACACACACACACACATTAATAAATGTCTGATTCTGATTAGAGTCTGATTAGTGTGTGATGGTAGTTTGCAGCCTGCTGTGTTAGTGTGTGTGTTAGTATGTTGTGTACCTGGCGTTCTTGGCATTCTGCAGTAATTGCTCCGCCTCCTGCAGCTTTGAACTGGCGTTCTTTAGGACCATGCTGGTGTCGGGCAGCGAGGCAGCCACATTCTGAATCTCTTTCAGCTTCTTCTTTAGGGCGTCAACCGTCTCAGGCAGCTTTACACCCAACACACCTTCACACACACGCTGCACTGCTGCAGGGTCAGAGGTCGGGTCTACACACACATACACACACGAAATGACTACAAATGCCATAGGATAGTCTCTGCACTTTCACCATCATTAAAAATGTTGGGATCTATAAATATATATACATATGTAAATTAGACGTAAAAATGCATAATCCCGTCTTCTCTGCTATATACATACTGTATATATACATACATAATACCTACTTATGTATATTGTATATACTGTATATTAATACTTCTATTTCATGGTTATATTTATGTGCCCTATGTAGTGAGCAAGGAGAGATTTTAAACAGAGCCTGTAACAGACCGGGTACTGATTTAAATATGCATAGAACTCACCTGATAGGAAGTCCTTCAGCTTCTTAACAAAGTCTTTAATGTCCTTCAGTCCATCATCAATGTCATCACGAGTACGCTTCATCTGATTGGACAGCTCATCTGCAGACAGTCTTACCTGATTGGTTGAGTCCTGGGACTTCTGAATCTGCATATCAGAGTGAGCAGTTTCAGTTTCACTACCGCTATCAGCCATTGGGAGCTCTGTGTTTGTGAGAGTGTGTGTGTGTGAGAGTGTGTGTGTGAGAGTGTGTGTGAGAGTGTGTGTGAGAGTGTGTGTGTGAGAGTGTGTGTGTGAGTGTGTGTGTGTGAGAGTGTGTGTGTGAGTGTGTGTGTGTGAGAGTGTGTGTGAGTGTGAGTGATTTAGTTGAAGAAGATGCTTCATTTGGATAGGAGTTGAATATGATGCCTCATTAAGCATGCGCCGGCACCAACAGCTTTATTCGAGCTGTAATATTTATTTGTGTAATAATTAGAAATGCCGCGTCTCGCTGACGCTGAAACGGACGCTCTGCTGATTCGTGAACGGTTTCCCTCCTTTTTCCTTCCGACACGAACACCGCAGGCCGCGGTTAACGCGGCTGAAAAAGGGCTCACGGTGCTACAGTATGAGTAAAGGTCTGCTTTTGCTAAGCGGCCAGTTAGCGTCAGTGATACCAGCTCTGTGTAGAAGACCAGCAGCGCTCTTCACATTCTTATTCAAGGCTGTTTGTCAGTTTAATGTACTTTTCTGTCAGATTAGCATTGTGAAACGGTTAGCATTCTATATACAGTGTTTCAGTGGAGCTGATTAACCATTAAAGAAGATTAGCTTACCAAGGAAAATAAATGCAGAGGAAAAAAGTCAACGTACAAAACTGTAGAACAGACATTCCAACTTTTTACACCATCAACATCATTATCTCTGTGTGTGTGTGTGTGTGTGTAACTGTGTGTGTGTTACTGTGGATACTGTAAATGAAATAAAAGGGACATGTGATTAGAAATACGTAGAGGGATTTGTGGTGCTGTTTAAGAATAAGGAAAGTCCATTACATGCGATTTAAGTGCACTCATAACATGTTTCTATGTAATACAGAGATTATTCTCGACTGCAAGACAAGGGTCATGTGAACATTCTGATGCAATCGACTTGGCACGACACTGCGTACTTATAAAACTCACAACAAAAAAAAGACACAGAGATGACATAAAGGGGCGATTATGTTCCTGTCGTTGGCTTTAAAATAAAATCCCAACGTTCTCCCGCTAGCGTGAACGAAAGGGTCGGTTTGACTCGATTCAACTTCCTGATTTCTTAAAACTCGGAGGAGTTATAATGGAGATATGAAATGTTCTCGCCAACGTCGTCCTTCCCAAAAGTCCCGATGGACACTCAGTTGGACCGAACACGGAACGATGGACTCCTGGATCTTCTTCAGTCCCTTTGTCTCTTTTTCTCATCACAAATTTGTCCCTTTGACCCGAACCTCCAGCCGTCCCTTCGCAGATCTGTTTCACTCCAGGATGTCCAGGTAGACCGGAGGGTTCTTGACCAGGGCTACGAGGCGGTTGTAGACTTCCTTGATGACGAGACGTTGTTGCGGTTCTCTCTGCCAGCACCCCTGCATGAGCTGGTGGACCTCTTTAGGACACGTCCGCGGCCGCTCCAGCTCCCGGCCCTGCGTGATGCACTCGATCGCCTGCACACGAGGCAAACGTTCAGTCTACATTCAAGGTCTCCTCAACATTTAATGTTTGATTCAGTGTTTATTTATTTTCCTATTGCAGCGTTGTTTCTTAATCTTACATTTATTCCCAAAATACACCATTTTTCTAATCCAAATCCAAAATGGCTTCCTATTCACGCTGTTCGCTCCCTACATAGGATATAAAATAATAAACGCCCTACCTAGCACCCTTACGTATAATACAGAGAGACATTTGAGATCCAGCCACAGTAAATTCATGACACTGTTGCTTGTGGTAATGTTTGCACTCAAACTCCTCTGTACGTTCACTACAGGTTAAAGTATTGGCACCCTTGGATGTGTTTTTGGTTTTGCGTCCAGCCATTAAGTGAACGTCATGTTCAACCATTTATTATCGATTGAAAGAGTTTCACCATTGTTTCAAGGAGTTCATTGTTTTACTACTCATGCTCGATAACCTCCAGAGTAACTCCTCCTACTTTCGGGATGAGGTACGGTTACGGGTAAGTCCTGGGTTTGTTGGTAAGACACGTTATAATGCTTCCGACGCAGCGATAAAGAACGGTAGAATTTAGTAACTTTTTTCCAGTCTAAAGGGTTCTTCAGTTTGTCTTTTTGGTGAAAGCCTTAAAGGTTCTAAGGTTCTCAGAGAGGGTTCTAAGCAAAACATCTTTATGAAGTTCCCAAGGAGTAGAGTGCACACTTTCCAAAAGTCAAAAGAAAGCATTACAAAAATGATTCAATGCAAAAAAAATAAAAAAAATAATAAAAATTACATATTGGCAAAAATATGTTGAATATAATCAAAAACCGTCTAATATTTCTTAGTATAAGATTACAACAAAGAAAATATAAGATTATTAAACCTATTTCTATAAATTTTTACCAATTTCAAGCTTGAAATAGTCTTGACCTGTTGGCAAATTTTAAGCATTTATTTCTAAAAAGAAGCAAAATTATTTGCTACAAGAATAAGAAAGTTTTAAACTTGAAATTCATAACATATTAGTAAGTCTTACTAAGAAATACATTTAATAACCTTATATTTGGTTAACTGTAATCTTTTAAAAGTAAATACTATATAAATCTGACTATATTTAATACATTGTCACTTGCTAAGGTTTTTTTTTTTCCCCAGTGTTGACCATATATGTAAACAGTACATAAGTACACTACTAAACTTAAACTAAATTTATTTCCTAAACCTATTTCCTATTAAAACATTACAAAAAAAACAAATATAATATGATTGATTCCTATTTCTTTACACTTTTACTAATTTAGTTAGATTTTTTTTTTTTCTAGCAGCAGATAATTTTGCTTCTTTCTAAAAAATAAATACTTAAAATTAGCAAAATTATCTGCCAACTAGGCTATTTCAAGCTTGAAATAGGTTTAATAATCTTATATTTAGTTTATTTTAATCTTTATAACAGGAAATACTAGATCCATTTGACTCTAATATATTTTCGCTTGTTATTTTTTTGCAGTGTAAGAAATAAAACTCGGCTTTTAATACGAGTTCAGGCAAACGCAGGTCTGCGTGTCGTGTCATTTAAGGCGAGAGTTCCTCAGGCGTCATTCCTGCATTGATCAGTGTCACGGTGGAAAGTTCCAGAGCTGGTGATTTTTGAGCGAGCGTCCTTCCCAACCACCCTGTAGGCGTTGTGTCCTGAGTAATTGAATGGTGTAGTAGCCTTCCATCAGCAATCCACTACATCATGCCGAAACGGCCTATCAATCACTCGGATGAATTAACAAAGATTCGCATTGACCCTTCTGAAATTCTGGATGGAAAGTCACGGGCGTTCTATCTACGACCCTTCCAATTACACTCCCTATAATTATCCCTGTCCATTACGAGCCGGCGAGGATTAGGTTAACGAGGTTAGGCGACGTCGGCCCAGGGTGAAGATCTGGTCTAATCGGATAAAAATCGAGCAAACGGGAAAAGCGATCCACCCTGATCTTGAAAGAAGAGAGGCTTCTCTCCCGTAATGGTGCAGTTGCGGTCACACGTAGAGTCCACTTCTCGGTCTTTAATCTGAGAGGTCTGGACTGTTCATAATACCGATAAATCCATCGATTGTTCTGTTTATGAGTTCATAAGAGCGCAGACTGATCACGTTCAAGGGCTTGTGTTTGTACCTCACATCACTGTTGTTCTGTCCTGTTAAAAAAATGCAGTTCCATGCAAAGCATTCTAGCCTAATACGCATCATTTCCTCCACCGCGAGTGTTCAAAGACGTCTCTCCATTCCCTCGATCACAGCGTGTTTACACACCTGTACATTCCCATCGTGAAAATCTTAGCTTCAAAAATGTCAATAATCCACCTTGCGCTAGTTATTTAGCGATTATATTTGCGACCGCGTATTATTTTTATTTTTTGGTTTTTTTTCTCTACCTGGCACTTAGGAGGTGTAGGAAAGCAGTGCAAAGGTAAAAAAGTGTCATTACAATCACATTTTGGATCGATTTGAGAAGAAATCAAGCTGTTTCAGTCCAAACACTGTGCGGTTGGTGAGAAGTGTTAAAGACTGGTGTACCAATAAAATATTGGCACCCTTATTAAAAAAGAAGCACATATGTGTCTATAGTAGTTTTGGGCTTAAAAATACTGCGTGAATAAGCATGTTGTTTTTTCTAAACATAACCCTTATTAAAAAAAAATTATTATTATTATTGGCACCCTGCAATTCATTTTTAGTCACACCTCCCCTAGAAAGAATAACTAAAGACTGAATACATTATAATAATGCAATAATATACCATTTTGACAAGGAAAATATACAGGTTTTAGACCCTTCTGTATGTTTCCATGGTGTACCTCGCTGTTGGACAGCTGATACCACGGCTGTTTTCCGTAGGTGAAGATCTCCCACAGAACCACCCCGAAACTCCAGATGTCACTCTCTGTGGTGAACTTTCTGTACATGATACTCTCAGGAGGCATCCAACGAATAGGTAGCATGGTTCTTCCACCAACCTGAGACATGAGTAATGAGAGACCATGAATAATATATAAACACCACACCTGAGGAACTCTGAAGTAGAGACAAGGCAAGCAATTTCATCCAATAATCAAACAGCAAAGATGAACAGGAACTTAAACCAACCCTGTAGTAATCAGTGCTGTAGATGTCTCTGGACATGCCGAAGTCACCGATCTTCACCACGAGACCTTCACCGACCAGGCAGTTTCTGGTGGCCAGGTCTCTGTGCACGAAGTGGAGTGAGGCCAAGTATACCATACCGGAGGCGATCTGGGCTGCTATCTGGAGCATCTGCAGCAGGGTCAGCTGACCCATCGGCGGCATCTTTACCTCATCCAGGATCCGAGCATCTGGACCATGAGCCCTGCGCGAAGAAGATGAAGATCAGCATGTGCGTACATGCCGAGAAAGGTGCAAAATCGATCCGTTGGAGGTTCTTAATAGATGATTCATAGATAATATTAATGATATCCAATGTTCTTGGTATGTCTTAACTCCAAGGGTCGCACTTAATCAATGATTTTTGGAATAACAGGAAGTGCTGGCTCAGTGGGTAAGGTTTTGGGCGAATGATCAGAAGGCTGTGAGTTCAAATCCCAGCACCACCAAACTGCTTGGGCAAGACTCTTAATGTTCCACTGCTCAGTTGTATCCTGTCTTAGTTGTACTGCCTATTCTATATTTCATGCATACCGTTATTCACACACTCACCTGCGTACTTTATGTATATTCGGGGGATTAAAAGTAACATCCACTTGATTTTACGTCAGAGACAAAACATCCCTGTCCATCATGTTTTCAAGTTTAAAATGTTTCAGACAGACCTTTCAGTAGTTTTGAAGACTACATGCGAAGTTTTTTTTTTTTTTTTTTTAATTGAGACCCAGTGCTAGTTTGTTTGCTCATTTGCAGATAGCGTGCCACACGGTGCTATACTGCCCCCACTATTGATGCTGGTATTGCACCTTTCAGACGCATAGCGTTTATTTCTGAAGATCTGCTCAAGCAACACAGCAATTTACCACAGGATAGCTTAGGCAGCCATTTTGTGTATGTGTAAGTGTAGTTAAAAGGAAGTACAATCCAGGATTTAAGTGGCTTTAGATACGAGCGTTGGCCAAATGATCTCCTGCTGGAATCAGCGTTGTTTCACGCCAGATACAAGACTGAACGATAACCTCATTTAAAAGTGAGTATTCTTACAGTATGGTCTTAAATTTGGCGGATTGAAGCATACGAAACATAACGGCACAGTAAATCTACACCTCAACTAGCAGATTCATCACAATCCTGACCAAGCATGCGGTTTCTGACTGACTTTTCATATTTTAGAATCCATCATGATCGGGAACCTCCTACCGAACCCCATTCTGACTTTCCCTAACTCGTTAATGTTATAGAGTTGCTGAGCAGACTGAGAAAAGCTCCCCCCCTTTCCGCAGTATCTCCATTCATCCTACTATTATTCCCTATCCATGCTGTCACTTGCTGGCCTTTTCCTTGTTCTTCAGAGATCCCCCAATGCCATTACTATTCGTTTATAAGGCAGGTGGCAGGAGAGTAGCAGCTGTTGCACAGCCTGGAGACTCCATCCATGGACTGTCTACTCCAAATGAGATTTCCACCTCCTCAACAGCATGTGTCCCCCCCACTCCCAATCTGGCCTCAGGACCACCTGGCAGACTAGATCTTTGCGCACTGGACATTGAGTGCAATGAGACTCCTCTGTGCTGGACATATGGTCTCTTCATTTCCCACCACCGTCCGACAGACTCACACTTTTCATCATGTTTGAGAGATGAATGCAGCTCGGATGGAGCGTACAGTGCTCCTCTATGCGTAGCCATGGCGCATGGTGCTGATGTGGTTAGGGGGCCAGGAACTTGTTGAAATTGGGAGGAAGCTTTTGAGACTGATTGCTGAAATCTGGATGGGATGAACCAACTTGTACATGCAGATGAAGATTAGGTCTAAGATTGACGGTAACTTTTTTTTTGATTTTGTGAGCTTGGAAAATTGCACCATTACCGTGATTCCTTTGTGATTGTGACAGGTCCAAATATATTTTAATAGACCATCCGAAAAAGTCCTTTTGACATGTTCCTTGATGGAGGCTTTGTCTCCTTTAACTAACCACTTACCATACTTAAGATCTATTAGAGTACTCGCTAATGGTTTTATATTCTATACGGCTGGCAGCTATTCAGGTGTTTTTACGCGGAAGGTCTGTGAAATTCGCCAAAGAATATTGCGCGCTGTCTGTCAAGATCAACCCGAGGGAAAAGTAATAGGACCATCTTTCTTGAACGCCTAAACCATATGACCTTATGCATTAGAAGAAACCACATCATTTTGTGAGGATTAAAGGGATATACGCTAGCTACGTTTAGATTATTAGCATGGTCAGTTCGGTTTTCGAGGTGAAGCAGTGGGATCTGAAGCTCACAGATCTTTTTGTGGTCACATTTTGACGCCGAGCCTCCCGCTACTGACCTGAGGAAGCGGTTTAGGTCGCCGTGCCGCATGTACTCGAACACCATGGCGAGAGGTTCTCCGTCAGTGCACACTCCGTAGAAGCGGACGATGTGCTCATGCTGGAGCACGGTCAGGAGCTCGGCCTCGCGCTGGAAGTCCTGTCGAGTCGACTCGTTAGCGTCCTTCAGCGTCTACACGAGAAAAACAGTCAGGAATCTGCCTTGTCCATATGGTCACGGATATCTGACCAACTATTGCTGGATTATCGGTTGAGAGCAAAAGTTTGCACACCCTTCCTAAACGAACGAATGACAAGACATTAAAATGAGAGGGTTCCACTCTCAATGCAAGTAGCAACAACAGTCCTAACGTGTATAATAAGAATTTGTTCCACTCTCTTCTCATGTCTTTGTGTCTTCTTCCATCTCCAAACGATCGTTTTCACTGTCCTTTGATATCTTTTTAAATCCACTTTTATAAAATGACTATTGTTAGATACTGTTTGATCCCTTTCACTGTTAACTCGAGCGCTCACAGTAATTTCCCATGATTTATCAACACTGACTGTTTCAATGTTGACCTCTTTCGACACCTAAATGAGCATGTGAAAGGAGATGCAAACTTTTGAGCTTGCGTATAAAGAGAACTACTGACTGAGACTCTGCTGCTGTAATGTTTTAACATTATTTTGATAGCAAAACATTAAAGCATGACACTCACTCTCTCTCTCTGTTATATATATTTATATATATATATATATATATATATACTCACAGAGAGAGAATAGGGGGTACAAACTTTTCCACTCAACTGTACAGTTCCTGTCATGTTCGTGTATGCTTGTGAAGTCTTGCATGAGTTCGACTGTAGTACTACACCAGATAGCAAGCGTTTATTCCACATATAAAACGTTATATGATATTTAGTTCAGTGCAAAAGTTTGTACACCCTCTTGGTAGGGAGAACTGAAAAAGACATTTTATTTATAGCAGTGTATTCGTGTGTGTGTGTGTGTGTGTATATATATAAATTTTTTTACATTCCTTCATTCTGCAACACATTTGAGGAGTGGGGCGGGGTGGTGGGTTGTATTAACGTTTGCTCTCAGTCGTATGACCCATGGATGCATATTTGCGTCTCCTCGTACTGAGCGTCAGAGACGGTGTGTTGTCTGTAAAATGTTTTTTTGAAACGGGGTCTGCAGTGAGTCGTCGTACCTTTATGGCCACCAGCATCTTGTCAGTGTCGGGACAGAGGTTAGCACATTCGGCTAAATAAACCTTCCCGAAAGCTCCTTCGCCCAACTCCCATTTCAGCATGATGTCCTGCCTCTTAATGTGCTGCACACCTGCAACGATTCACTCCTCACATCACACGTTTCTCAGAAGCAAGAAAAGCAGGAACGCGCTAGAGGAAAAGAATCAACTTACACATGTCCTTGTCTTTGATGATGCCGCAGAAGTACTGCGGGTTCTCCACAAAGCTGGAGAGCCCAGGGTCCAGCATGCCTTCGTCCGAGGAAGGAGGACTCACACCGAAGTTCATAAAGCGCAGCGAGACAGCCAAGTCGTCTTCCTTCCCCAGAACAGATGACCCTGTTAACACAAAAACGGGATCAGGAAAAGAAAAAAAAAGTGTTTTAGACCCAAATACACCTGAAACCTCTCTGATTTTTATCCCAGATAATTTTTTTCTACTTTTACTTTATATGTGTAAAATGGCTTATATAATGGCGTTATGATGAGTCGATTCTACATACAGCCTCGATAGAAAATGTTGCCAAAAATGTTTCGATTATAGATTTACATAAACACAAACTTGTAAGAATAGAAAAGTTGTATAAAAATGGCCGTATTTCCTGGTCGAACCGTGAACACAGGACGTGAGGGCATCTACACCGGATTTACGCAGCTGGAGGAACATGATGGAGCCTCGAGGCTGGAGACAGGAGACGTGAGATCGGCTTCGCTTAGCCGCTCCGGTGCCTCAAAAGCCTCGGCTCCATCGCTCTTCTTTAATGGTTCGTGTTTGGCCGCCTCTCCTCGTGCTCTTTACTTTTGCAAACCGTAATTAAGACTTGGCAGCACTTCCTCCTCCAGGCTGTTAGGCTGACCGTGAGCAAACTTACAGCTCTAGTGGAAACCGTATATCGCTTAAAAAAGCGACGGCGTGTCCAGCGAAAGAGCTCGAGTTACAGGAAGAGGTGTTTCAGCCGTGCGTGTTTCCCGGGATCGTGTGTTCCCGATTGATTTCTACACGCCGTCGCCGTGTATTACATTCTGGCTCGTCGATTCGTTTTCTCGAACAGCAAGCCCTGATCGTTTCTGTCGTAACGTCCTAAACGTAAACACGTGTCATCGCTCATATCGATATGGTGAAGTGTTCTGCATGGAGACGTTTTATGTCATGTTTATGGAAGGAGTCTCCAGTTTAAGCGCTTTGTATGAGTCCGAAGTAAAGCTGTAATGCTTTTACAACATCCTGCATGGACTATAAACGGATTAACGGTACAACACGCCTTCTTTTAATCGACTCAGGGCCGTAGTTGTTGGAAAGTTGCTATGGTTTATGAGGAATAAAACACATCAGGGTGCGCTGTTATGAGAAAATAATCAACTTGAACGTGGTCACAGTAAGCCTGCGTCGTTACACCAGACTGCTGTTGATTATTTTCCTCTAACAGTACAACACAGAGGTAGTATACTGTTTGTGTGTACCATTTATTCACTAATAATGATAGGGTTTTTTACACTGGACCTCCAGACTTATGATGGATGCCGAACTTGGAGTGTTGCCCACACTTATTGATCACCAACACCGTGATGAGCAGGAACTTGCAAGCGAATACAGCGAGACCCACAGCGACAGACACCTGCAAAGGCAAAAACACAACGCAGCGATGAGTTCTACCACGACGGACGCGTTTAACCGTCCGCTAGAACCCGTACCCGTCACGTTCTTACCCCGAACAGCCGGTTTTCCAGGTTCTCCGTCACGCCATCGGTCGACTGGTTTGTAGGCGCTGCTGAAAGAAACGTTACCGAGTGCGAATGTGGATTTATTATCTAACACAAAGGAGTCAAACGTAATGGAGTAGAATTAGGAAACTGGATTTTAGAGGACTTACTTGGGTCACTGGTTAGCACTGGCATGTGTCAGAGAGAGAGAGAGAAAAGACAGAAATGATTATCCTTTGAGTTTTAATATATATATATAAAATTATGCTCTAATTCAAAAGATCTGCAGGGTTAAAATGCCATTTTCACGTTCTCAGGTACCGTTCTCAAGGATTAGTGCTTTAGCTGATTAGGTCTGCTTTGATTACTGTAATTTCAGTTCATTAAGAAAACTAAAAGCTTACTTTTTCCCTTCAAAACAGACCCGCAAATGCAGTCGAACATAAAAAAAAACAGCCGATTGTCTAATAAAGGTATGAAATGCTGAAGCTTGAACATTTGCTAGCTTAAAAACAAATAGTACAGACGATTAAAAAAGATAATAAACTGAGTACTCTGTTTGTAAAAATATTCTAAATAATCTGTCATTTATGTAACAGCAGCCACGTTGCACAAAACACAACGTTACCATAGCAACGACCGTGGTTTTGTTACAATTACGTGATTTTATTGATTTTTTTTCGTTACTGATATTAGCTATGTTTGTTATCTGGATGATGTAGCGCATAGGCTTTGGGGCTAACAGTCAATGTTTAGCCGTCGTCGTCATCATCGTCTTCATCATCATCCTCTATTATAATTTGCATACGATTGCGTTTATTTAATGAGATCACTACCTGGGTGCATAGCCCCGCCCATCAATTATGACTTTACTAAATTCTCTTTAAAGTCTTTGCTTAAATGTAAAAATGGAGAATGTTTGAAGAAAACGATACAGATTTATAGATTAGCTTATATAGATTATATATAAGCCATTTAAGAAGAGTGAACAATCGTGCGTTTGAATATTTTAATGGAAAAATGTTGACTTTACGTTAAAGGTTGCTCATGAAAGGCTTTAGCACATTTCGCTCCTATAACAAGCTTCTCATGTTCTCACCAGGGATTATGCCTTCAGGGTCGAAGGGGTCAAACGGGTTTTCCATGAACTTGCCGCTGGTCGTGGCCTGGTCTTGGCCCAGCGTGTTCTCCACGATGAGTGTGTAGTAGCCGTTGTTGAGGTGAGTGGGCTTGTTGAGGAAGAGGCAGCCGTGTTGGACGGAGCCGTCGTCCGAGTCCGGGATGAGCTGCGTGTAGGTGTACATGGTCTCCATCAGTGGCATGTTGTTGTACAACCACCTGATGCTCGGCGCTGGATTGCCGTCCACGGCGAAGGGGATGCACCAGTGATGCTGCGGCTCCGGCGGCTTCAAGAACAGGATCCTCACCGGGACTGGAGGAGAGACGGAGGCGCAACGTTTGGTAAAAAACCATTATAAGCAAATAACTCATTTGCGTAATGAATAATTAATGAGTCATAAATGAATAATGAATGAATCATTGTCGTATAAGCTTTAAAATACATAAATTCTGTCTTTTATTAATAGTACGGTATTAAAACACCAACTAAAAGCAATAGTTTACTCATTAAAGCTTACTAAAGCTTACGTAATGATCCATATATGAATAAATATTGCATTTTAAATGTTGTATTAATAATCAAGTATGTTTACTGTTAACAGCTATGTTATTAATACGATTAATAGTTGACTAATTAATACCTAACGATTAATTAATGATCATAATAAACCAATTAATAAACACTTTTATACAGTGACTAATTATTATATAAGGTTTAAAAGTCATTTGATATGTTTTTATTTATAATAAAGTGTGCAGTTAAGAAACTATAGGTTAATAAACCAATTTTAATCAATTAATATGTGTCTTACTAGCTCATGTTTAATGAATGATCAATTAACGAATCATTATTGTCTAATGTTTCAAATACATTTTGTACCTTGCATTAATAGTGAGGTATAAACGGTTAAAACCTTTATAATAAAGCATTCATTTCATCATTACTTAATAATAAAACAGGCAAAGCTTCAATCTTTAGAAAGCAGTGGAGTTGAGATATTTGCATATCTGTAAAATATTCGTTTAAATGTTTAATTAATGTGCCGATGCTAATTATATGGTGGTGCTGTTGTATTCTGGATTCTGATTGGTCAGATTGATGTAAACAAGAGCTCCAAATTCCTACTAATATATTAAGAAAGATGTAGAAGCAATTTTAATTAGTGAACTAAATATTTCCTGATTTTTTTTATTGTAATTTTTTAAGTTAAATGTTGACATTACTGACAGTTTGTGCTTTAAAATGAATGATTTAGAACCCTCATAGTACTATCACAGGCTTATCCATGTGGATTTTTTCAATATAACCACATCTCCAGCTAATTCTGTGATACACAAACATAACAAGGCTAATTCGGGAATGCTAGCATCCTAACGCTTTCTCAGAAGCTGTGTCATAATTTCCCCATCAATCAATAGACTCCATCTTCACTCTAAACCTGTTGACCTGTCATGAATAATAAATCTCAGCCTGTTTTAGGGAAACTAACCGCAAGGAGCACCTGGATGCCGAGCGGATGTAAGATGCCGGAAATCTTTCTCGTATAGGCGAAGAACATGCTGACGCTCGCGGCCCGTTCGCTCGTCTGTAACCGTTCCTCTGCTCTTAACCTGTGACCCTGTCTCCCAAAAAGTGCTTTGCAAGGAAGAAACACAGCCATTTGTGTCATATGGCAAAAGGATTCGCAGAGTTCACAAACACGCATGAGCACTGAAGCTAAAGGAGTTATAATATAATATCCCTCATCAGTCCCGGGTAAAGATGAGCGGTGGAACTAACGGCGCTGAACGGAGTTGTACAATTCTACCGAGTCGAATTCGGCTCGGCTTTTAGGCAGTAATTAAGCCCAGGCTGTTAACGAGACGCAGCCCATTGGGCTAGCAGGATTAGCAGCTAACGTGCTTAGCATCTGCCAATCAATCTTCACAATTATGTTTCCGGACTGTGAGGGGGCTGGGTGAGAGAGGTCCATTAGCACAGAACAAATAAGATCAGACGACAGTTATCTTCCCATTTCCCTGCCACTCATTATCACTCCCATGACGGTCATATGTTTGTCCTTCTTTCCAAACAGGAGGTGATAACGATCCGTTTCACTGTAAACATTATTAAGTTATTATTAACGCTTAACTCTGTTCGTTGCGGCGATAAGGATGCATTTCATACATCCTGTTTGTATCTACATATTCACAAGCTGCGATTAAATCCTAAAACGCTTTCCGTTTCACACGCTTGTGTTCAGCAGAGGCTCATGATTATAGATTATGGTGTAGCAGGACGACATTAATAATGGCATAACCTGAAACAAAATGAAGTCCGGAGGCTATTACGCTTAACTTAGGCTATAGGGTACTATCTAGAGAACATACAGTCATGCAGAGTATAAAATGTCCAGCCTGACTACATCTCCACACAGAAAGCCTTTACGTGGGAAACAAAGACACTGTGGTGCGCACACATTTCTATTATACAGACATCACCCACTCGCTAAATCCTCCTTTCCCTTTCCGTATTTTAAATATATCTTGGTTCTGTACATCATGTACACTCTGTTTGTACTTACGCTTTACCTTTGTTTGTTTGTTTCATTCCATTTATTTGCTATAGAACAAGATCCTGGCGGTATTTTTGTAAACTAGCTCGATTTGTTTGGGGGGAAATTACACATCTGGCAACCCTGTCATTACCTGTCCTGTCTGCTGCTCCTCCGCTGAACATTGGGGCAACGTGATTCCATCCCCAATGGACCTCTGTTTATTAGCGCTTGTTGCCGTTCCCATTTTTGACCACTAGGTGTAACAATACCTGATTGCGAAACATCTAGAAGGGTGTCTATTGTAATATACCTGGTAAATAAACCAGATTCGGATTCAGGTTTGGTTGTCCAAGCAGTGCAGAGTTCAGAGATTTAATAGAACTTACATTCGATGTTGAGCTGTACCATCGCCTCTCCTGGGCCCGCTTCGTTCTCTGCCTCACAGGTGAGATTGTGCAGGTTGTCCACATTCGACACATTTAACAGGTGAAGCACCAGCTCCAAAGTGGAGCCCCAGATCCCACGCTACACACACACACACACACACACACACACACACACACACACATATAATGGTGGTTGAGAGACTGAGTAATAGCATGAACTTACCCTGATTATGGAGTCAAATTTCTTGCGTACTCTTCCCATGTGACATTTTGTAATTGGTTATGGAAACGTTTGTACGGAGATGACTTCACGTGCAGAACTTACTGTTTTATCCCCCCCCCGACCCCATGAGACGCCATATTGGATTACAACCTTCGAAACAACACAATAGTCTGCAGATTTTTTGGAAGGAATCTCCAGTGTTAGCGCTTTGTAACAGTCAGAGGTAAATCTGTAACTTTTATAGCTGCTGTAACGTAAGTGAGAACTGGAACTCTAACTTGTTTCGTGAACGTTCCACGACATTAAATTCTTTTTATCCAACAGCAATCCAAACAGGAAATGGTTCTCTTTTTTTATTGATTATAAAATGTCAAATGCCATTGACGACTGTAAACCTTCCTAGAAACATTGCACTGTACCTGCAGAATAAAACTGGAATTAAGGTGCTCCGTCCTCCATTTAATACTAGGCACTGGAACGCCGCTGACCTGGCACTCAAACGTCAGATTTCCACCCTCCTTAATGGTGAGTACTGGAGCATTGATGGACACCTCAGGAACACCTGAACAACAGGGGACTGGTGTTGGAGACGTCGTAAATCAAGACGTAAATCCAGGTTTTCCTCCTAACATGTGCACTTACTGCAGTTCTCCATCACGAAGCTGTTGAGCCGAACGCTGCTGCCGTTGTACAAGCAGCTCTGTCGGCTGTCGATGTCGACTCGCTTCATCTTTTGCCACTGCTGAAGCCAGTACAGGCCACACGAGCAAGTAAGAGGGTTATGCCTCAGAACCCTAAGAACGTAAAGAATGGTTTATTCTTGCTTTGATACATGTTGGATACACAATGGATGTGTGTTATTCATCACACTCTCAGGAACCTGCAATAAAAAAGGGAGATCTAACAGGATTTCATGTTCTCTATTTATTGATCGATGGAGAAAATATACAAATATACATGGTTAGAAAAAGAGTTCCTTTAGGGTTCTTTGGCTAATTAAGTGTTCGTAAATGCTTCAGAACAAAAGACATTACAAAGAAAGTGCAGACCACACCTTCACCTAGAGGAGTCTTTCCACCAAAATCAGAGACAGGGCAAGGAGGGGATTAGACAGAGAAGCATAATTTAATTATGTTCAAAGTTTGGGATTTTATAGTTAAACCCTGATGTGCGGGAGTCCAAGGTTCAAATACATATTTCTCAATGTTACTGAAACATTAATGATTTTATTTCCCCCTCAGAGTAAAGGTTTATAGTGTGTATTTTTTAAATGATTCTGATTATACAGATTAAAAAACCAGCACAACCAAAAGTTGCAGAAACGTTTGTATTTTTAAAATATTTTATCAAGTAAAAAAAAAAAAAAAAAAAAAAAATCAATGCAATATGCGACACGGCGTTTGCTTTTCTTTTCTTTTTTTTCTGAGTAAATAATGAAGCCATTTTGGTAAACTTGAAGACCATACGTTTAGACATGAACATAAAACAAACGGTCCTCTGTAGAATCCTACAACGTTCTCCTTCCAAAAATCTTCTCAGGTTTGCTAGAAGACTCTTAAATACCCAAAGAACCATTGAAGAACTCTTGATAAAGTTTAAGATTGCACTCACAGGTTCAGCAGAGGAAGCGAGTGGAAGACCTTCCAGCCGATGTGCGTGAGCGAGTTTGTGGCCAGGTTCCTGTGCGCCATCGATCCAAGAAAAAGCACGAGACACCACAGAAAACATTTGAGCTATTAAAGTGTTAAGCATTAGCAATTCTCTGCTAATGTCAATGCTAATAGCAAATGTCATGCATTGTACATCCTTCTCACCATCACAACAGTTCTCATGTGACATTTGCAAATTTGTAAATACACCATGTGTCTCGAATCACCTTACTTTTGACAGATTTACTGCGACTTGTAGTTTTAGCTCCGCCCCTTGAGCTGTCGGGTTACACGCACACTTCAATCGAGTTGTGAGTATATGGCTGGGCAACAAACAGATTTTATTTGATCACAGTGAACTTACAAATAGACTAATCCTAATCTTAGACAGTGTTATGATTACTATGATCCATCGGATGTTGTGAGAATCCAGGGTATGACATCAGACAGAGGTACGCCGCAGTTCTAATTAAATATAGAGGTGAGTAATTGAGGTGAGTAATTTCTCAGTAGCATGGTCGTGCATCCTGATTAAGCAGTGTGACTTGGCAGATACCGAGAAGCCCAAACAAGCTACAAAAACAAGAACGTACGTATAATTTTTTGAGTAACTACTTTCCATGTTAACTTCTACACCAACTTCACTTTATTACATCACGAGAATCGTATACTGTAAAGGGTTCCTGCGGAAATTTCTGCTCGGAGCGCTTATTGGGTGGATATGAAAAACTACACACTGTAACCATAGTAACACTCTTCCCACTGCCCAGTCCTAGCTAGTATCAACTAACTAACTAACTCTAGCTAGCTGTCTAGATTAGAGTTATTATTATCAGCAATGGAGATGAAGTAAAGATTGGTGTACGGAGGTTGTTTGCCTTCACTGTAGTGTAGAAAATAAAGAGAATTAGTTTTCCGAGTGGCACAACAGAAAAGCGTTGACCTTCTTTGTGAAGAGAGCAAAAATTGCCTGCTACATCTCTATGGGGTGGGGCTGGGGGCATACTCCCTCTCTCCTGTCAATCACAATGATCCTAGCCAATCATGGATGTTTGTGAGCTCATTTATGGAGAAGAGGGTTTCCTCTGATTGTGTATACGCCGCTCTGAAACACAGCATGAGCAACAGTTTGGAAAGATGTGGTTGGCTTCATGTGTCTCGGAGGAAGTAGGCTAGTGGGTTGGAATTAGCCATGACCAAATTATGAAAATGGGGTGGAAAAAAATTTCAAAAAAAGTCGACATGTTGTTATATTAGTTCAATATTCGCTCACTAGCAAGACTCCATTTTAACCAGCACTTTGTCCTCCATGTTTGATTTTCTCACTTCCCCTCCATATAGTAACTCTTTGCTAGTGTGCGTCATAAAAGTTTTTGAACGTTTTTCAACTTTGAAAGCTCCACTGTAATGATTTAGAGATGATATACCACTTCCTGTAAAAACAAGTGTGAGCGCTGCCTTATATTTTCCTTGCTGCTAGTTATGACTTGAAAATACCTTTTGCTTCACAGTCTGTGTCTACGAGGATGCCAGAGGCTTGTCAGATGAAAACAAAGGCCAAAGTGACAGCAAGTGATGGCTTTCGGGATGCAGGACACTTAAGGGATACAGATTCTCTGTGGCAGGACTAATGGGGGCCAGCAGGGGTTCAAATATTTGTTTTCCCCATCGTCAAAAGTTCACGTCAGATGGGTGAGCCATCAGGGCCTATCTATTACCGGCTCGATTCCTCTGCATTGCCATGGGGAGGGCACGAGGGGGGCGGGGATAGCAGCTGCCACTTAGTATTGGAAGAAAGCGCACTTGTCGATGGTTTGAGATGCGATTATTAACGCAGCGAGAATTCCAAGAGATCGGACGAATAAAACAGAACACGTACTGTATTCCTGCTCTGTTAGTATGCTCTATATTGTATTATCCATCTCTTTAGCCTTGAGCATTCCGAATCTCTCTCTCTCTCTCTCTCTCTCTCTGCCTCGCCTCTGATCTTAGAGACACATCTGCTCCCACTACACATCGCTCTGTGAAATATTGATTGAGTCATAATGGACCCTTAGTGGAGTGTATTTATTATGCATCAGCTGTCAATACGATGCCAAAGTGAGCGAGTAAAAGGTGACTGCTGGATGTCGGATCCGATTTCGTCCCCCTCCTCCTCATCTCCATGCTCGCCACCAGCTCCCCAAATCCCACGCCAGCGCCTCCTCCTTGACCGCTATCGCCCCCGTCGACAACACCAAGCATGTCGCACAGGCAGCGAGGGAAAGACTACAAGATGGTGGCGATAAGGGTCACAGCTGACACGAAGCCGCCTCTGATTACACGTGTTTCCACAACAGCCTGACCTCTGAACTCGAAAACAACCAGTTTTTATTCTTTAGACCAGTCTTTATCCGGTTCTGTCCGATCCTTTGAATTAATTTCACGTAGTAACAGGGTTCGTGTCATCTTCTAAACAATATCGGCCCTTCAAATTCAAGCGCAAGAATTCAGACGCTTCGTCAGAGGTTCTGCAAAGTCAGGGTTAGACGACAACCCAACGACTGCTGAATTCTGGATTCTGATTGGTCAAAACGTGCTGCGTTATAAATTTCGGTTTATATTTAACACGTTCGTTCTGATACCTTATCGTTTCCGTAGTAACGGCTCATACGTACACAGGGGCTCGTATGGTGGACGCGCCTTGTAAACGGATTTAAAAAACGTGTGTAATCTATATGTTTTCCGTAAGGAGATGTTTTTTTTTTTTTAAGGAAGGAGTCTCCACTGTCGGAGCTTTCGGACAGTCAGGTACAGGTAAAAACTACAAATTGTGTCAAAATTGCGTTTTGCGGACTTTCCACAGCATTAAATGTAACTGTAAATGGCTAAAAAGGATGACGTGTTGTTGTTTAATGAATAGGAAATTGTAACTGTTGGAAAATTGCTGCAGTATAAGAGAAATAAAACGCTTCAGGATTTGCTATTATAGGAAAATCGACTGTCCTTGAATATTTTACTGTAACAGAACATCCCAAAGTATTATATTAATATCTATACGTACCGTATATAATGTCAAGCATGACCTTGTTTCTATTTTTTGACTGGATAATGTTTAAAATCTGAATTAATCCCAGGCAGAAAGATTATTTATTTATTTATTTATTTTAAAGGTGTTATAATTTACAAGGATTTCAACAAATCCTCCATGAACACACCTTGGTTTAATCCTTGTTGGTGTGAATTTGATTACAAATCCCTTTAAACTTTCTCATTCGGTCATCGGTCCTCAGTGACGCATCTCGAGTTCTAGATCCTGCGATCGGACGCCGTATTCCGCGCTGTCGTTTAAGCGCAGAGCGGTTCTTATAACGCTTCTGTGGTTTTGTCACCTGATCCGAAGACGACAATCAGCAGTTCTGTCAAAAAGCAGCGACTAGCGGTGACTGACACTTACAAACGAGGACACAACAGGAGATGGTGGGAGAAATATATATACTCACACATATTGCAGCTTTAAGTTGTATTGGAAGGCTTTACTGGAGATGCGGAACAAGCCGCAGTCTGTAACTGTGCTGGAAGGAAAACCACACACACACACACACACACACAGACACACACACACAGAGGGTGAAGGGTGGTCCGACAGCCAGTCGATGATCATATCTTTAGACAAAGTCGTACATCACGCCTGATTAGTTCTAATCTCATAAGTCAGGCTAATCGTTTCATGACCCAATGGACCAAACAACCAGAAAACATTTTTAGCCACATTTTGAGTCTTTTTTTTTTTTATTTTAAATCTGAAAATAATACACTAAAACATACGTAATTACCATGATGATATTACCATCTGACATTACAGTGAATCAACACGTGTGTTTTCTAGCTAACGTGTACAGATTTTTACACGATCCTTTAAATACTCACAGGTTCTTCAGCTCTCGGTAGTTAACGAAGTCCACGTCTGTGATCTTCTCCAGGTTCGGCTGGTTCTCGATGTAGCTGTACGTGTCGATACGTGATGAAACGGCGTTACGAACAGATCATCTGTTTATTTTTACTTTCTCATACTGTATTATACGTTATACCGCAGCGCTGCTGAATTCTGGATTCTGATTGGTCAGGAGGTATTTTCTATAACAGCAGGTCTATAGTTACCACTCAATCACAGGGACTTATACAGTCGTGCTTATATATTTACATACCCCTAGCAGAATCTGATAAATGTTAATAACTGAAAAAACAAAACAAAACGAGGAATCGTTAAGTGTGTTTAGTTTTTTTATTTAGTCCTGCCCTGAATACGCTATTTCACATAACAGATGTTTACATTACAGTCCACAAGAAACGATAATAACTGAATTTACACAAACGAACCGGTTCAAAAGTTTACCCACGCTCGATTCTTAATACCGTGTGTCGTTACCTGGATTATTACAAAAGGTGCAAACATTCACTGATGCTTGAGAAAGCGACACGATACTTTACGAGCCAGGGGGGTGTAAACTTTTGAACAGGATGATCGGTGTAAATTGTTATTTAGTCTTCTGGGAAAGATGGAAATATCTTATGTAGCTTCTGAAGGGAGGGATTAAATGGAAAAAAAAAGATCTTTAAATAAAATAATAATTTACACCGATCATCCTGTTCAAAAGTTTACACCCCCCTGGCTCGTAATGTATCGTGTCGCCTTCTCGAGCATCAGTGAATGTTTGCACCTTTTGTAATAGTCGTGTACGAGTCCCTCAGTCGTCCTCAGTGTGAAAAGACGGATCTGAACATCATATAAACGCCGTTGGAAAGGGCTCAGATACGCAGAAGATGCCGGAAAAGTAAAGAATGTGCAGGACCTGGAGGATTTCTCTGAAGAACAGTGGAGAGTTTAACTGCTCAGGACAAACAAGGGACTCATGAACACAAAAACTAAAGCTCTAAAGAAGGAGGAGTTTCCATGATGCGGTTTCTCGTGAACATGACGAGCTGCGTTGTTTTTTTTTTTTTTGTTGTTGTTGTTGTTTTTTTGTGTGTGTGCTTCTTATTAACTTCAAGAGAGAGAAAAAATAAAGAGAGGGCTGGGGAAGGAACGACTGTTTATAGCTGCTATAACCTAAGTGAGAACTGGAACTGACTTGTGAATTGTTCGTAACTATAAATAAATGAGACGTACGACATCATCTTCATCGTAAGACGTAATCTTCATCAGATCGCGTGATGTGCCGTTATAGGAAAATAACCGAGTTCGGGGTGTTAACAGTAACGTAAACGGTAAACACACCACGCCGTCGTGGATTATTTTCCTATAACGGTATGACATGTCGTATCTAAACAGAGATCAGCTTCAGGTCCGAATCGTGCCATTACACTACAGTTTGGTTATATCGCGTCTCAGAGACTAATAGGTTACTAATGATTTTATTTATTTATTTATTTTCGCTTAACTGTATATCTGAGAACAATTTTTTTTTTAAATCGAAATATTAGCTCTGCTTCTTTTTGTTTTCTTTTCCTGCTATATAAAGATTAGAGGATAGTGTGTCACTCAATACATTTTAGAGTACACTCTAAACTGATAGTCAAACCAGACTAGAGTATGTACAACCACAAAACTAATTAAAAATAAATAAATAAATCTAGTCTACAGCAGTGGAAATGGCAGGAAAACAGCGAAGATATCGAATGATGCCCCAGTGCACGCTCGGGTTACCTATCGTATTCTCAATTAAGGGAATCTTCATCTTTTATGCAGTATTTCCAGACGCCTGTTTGCGACTTCGAATCGAAACGATTGGCGTAGGTACAACTTGATGAAGAAATGAAGAAGAAGACTTATTATAACCAGGACTACTCATTACAGTAACGATCAGGAAGATATCGTGAGGATATCGTGAAATTTCGATCACCGTGGATCATCCTGAACGTGTTTCGTTCTCAGTTCTCCGACGCAGTCCAGAGCTCCAGCACATATTTATTTTGTGTCTGATTGAGCCATAGGGCTCGTAACGTAATTACAGGGGAGGTGGGACGAGGATCTTGAACCACCCTCGCTTATTTGATTGAGTCAAGTGGGTAATATTTCATCTATTGTTCTCGGCATTTGTCGGCGATTTGCAGAATTGAATTTATAACATGATGCATGATGAATTTCTGCTGCTGCTTTGGAGGTAATGGCTCCTTGTTTGATGGTAGTGAGGTAATGCTTCTCTTCCCAGCAAAAGTTATGTCCCTGCATCTTACTAATATAGAAAATGGCTTTTGTTTCATGAGTACAAGTGTTCCGTGTAAACACATCGTATCGTGAAAGAGCTCGAGGAAACACTGTATGGTCATACTGATATGATAGAGTTCACGAAAACCTGGGTAGCTACCTGTTTTTTGTAATAATAATAATAATAATAATAATAATAAATCATAAAGAGAGCGTTTGGAGAACGAGAAATGATTGGCTCAATGATATAACACAAAGTTGCACAGACTCCTTTATACCTTCTTGTACATTACTGTATGAGTCTGAAGACCTTGCCAAAGTTCTCTTATCAGTGTTTAAAGGCACAGCTTTTTTATTTGAGATAACGAGTCCAGAATGTCAACAACGCCAACGTTCTTAATGAGCAGGACAGGAAATGCACTGAATTTACATTCCTTAAAAAAAGTATTCCAGTAAAAATCCCCCCCACCCCCGATTGGAAACTCCTATTAAGGAAGCAACATCTCTGAGATGTTTACCCAAACTTAAGTGCAATGACACCACAGGATGAACCACAGGTCCAAATCATGCAGGAAACGTCAAATCCCAAGCAGTTATGACACAACATTTGGAAGACGGTTCAACAAGAATGCAGCTATACTGAAGAATAAAGTCCAGAATAAAGTTAAGGCTAGTTGTATCTTTCAGACTGGTTCTGTTTTCTTCCAGTTTCTAATGAGTCTGAACTCTATGTAATGAACTTTCCTAAATGAAATCTTTTGGATGGATGAGCAGATCCGTAAAACCTTTATAGAAGGTCTAGGATATCTCGTAATGGAAATGCATGCAGGTCGATCACCTTGATCGAACACTTCCTTATATTTTTCACCGTGCAATACTTTCTCAAAAGCGAAGGAAACACGTCAACAACGTGCAACAAACATACTGAGAACCCTAGACCTGACAATCAAACTTTTTCTCCCAAACCCGACTCACATTTCTGTGACGTTCTCACTGTCCTGCTGTGCCAGCACCGGGATGTTGTTGATGCCGTCCTCTTCCAAGCACTGGAGCATGGCGAAGGAACAGCGGCAGGCCCCGGGGCAGCCGACCCAAGCTCCTGCTGCCAGGCTGAGCATCAGGAACAGAGCCAAGGCCACCTGGCACACGGCCCTGCCAGCCATGGTGAGTGTGACCTGCCCTCGGTTCTCTTCACCAGCGAGCTGGACGACGGGATCTCTTGGCTTGTAAGGTAGTTATTGAGCCACTGGAGCAGCAGTGAGGCAAGGGCCTGTGGGAACAGTGGGAACAGTGCTGCTGCTTCCTCTCCTTTTCCTCGCCTCTCGTCTCTCCTCTTCTCTCCTCACTGCTTCAGAGTCAGAGATGGAGAGAGGGATGTCAGGGGAGGGGCAAGGCAGTCCATTAGCTAGCGGGGTGTGAAAGGGGAGAGGCGAGAGAAGAGGTAGCGGTGGGGGTCGAGTGGAGAACAGATAGACAGAGTGCCGTGCTCATCAGATACCTCCAGGACATGAGCGGAAGCTGGCCAGAAGACCGACGGGTGCTGCAGGTGGATGGGATCGAGAGCAAGGCCAACACCTGTTGGAGGGAGGAAGTTAAGGATCAGAGAACAGACAGAGTTCCTGTTTGGATTTATCGCTAGGAGATGTCCAAACGTCCGAGGCCGAAACATCAAACAATGAAGATGTTCCAAAATGAATTTCTGAGAGATTAAAAGCCAGGTTCATCAAATATCTCCAGTTTTTCACACAAATCTCCACATCAATGAAGACGTAACTGGACCTTGTTTTGGTGCTGGTTTGTTTTACGTCCAATAAAAAACAACTGCTGCACACTCAAACCTAACATACACGGGCTTTTGTCCTTTGGGCTTCCCGAGAGACACAGACTTTTTTTTTTTCCTCCCAGAATCTTTTCTAGGAATAAACGTCGAGCCCAACCCCCGTCTCTCTCTCTGGCCATACACACGAGAGTAAGGTCATAGTGCGCCGACCACAATTACCGAAGCTGAATTGCCCTTTTTCTGTGTCGGCTTCGGGACACGGCGCTGGTTCTTCCTTGTGTTCTGTCCCAACGACAGACGCACGAAGTACAAATCCATCTACTGTGGCGTTCAGGGCTGTTATCCTAAAACACCGTCTTTAAGAGTCTGAAAAGATCTTTTCAGCACCTTCAAAGCAGGAGATCAGGAAAAAAAAGCTTTTAAGCCCATTTCACACATCTGGCTCCTTGCAGAATTATTATTATTGCCAAGTTGTTTACCTCTTTATACCCAGCTTCAGTCAGCCATTGATTTATTTCTTCTTTTTTTTCCTCCCAGACCTTCCCTGGCTGGTTCAGAAATAACTTAAATGGCAAGAGGCATCCTTTTAAAAAAAAAAATAATTGAATTAATTATTTTTTTAATAAACCCTTGCTGTTTTTTATGATCTGTACAGACTGGCAATTCTTCACATGATGGAGATTTTTATGGCTTTTAATGCTTCTGTTTTCAAGCATTTCACCTCATTATGTGATGAGACGTGTCAATCTGTGACCGGTTTCGAATGAACTTAAATCCCACACATTATTCGTTCATTCTCGAACGTCTTCTCTTTAGATTTGTTCCACCGTGACCTGTTTTACAGGTGTGACCTGTAATAATTCCCTCTGCTTGTTTACCATTGGCTGTTACCATTGAGCGTCCCATCTTTACCATTTCCAAATGGAAATATGTCACGTTTCTGAAGAAAAACGTGTCCGAACTTCCATTTTACGTTGTCTTTAATATTATGTATTTAATAAGTATACGAATTAAAAACAAAAACAAAAAAAAAAAACAACTTTGCTTCTGTAGCGACCGAGTTTGAAAATGACGCCCAAACCTGATGTGATAGTTTCACATTTTTATCCATTTATAGTTACATTTAATGTTGTGGAACATCTATGAAACGTCTTCTCACTGACGCCACAGCAGTTCCCTCACGAACCACGAAGACCAAAAAAAAACCGCGCTGCTTGTCGTGTTAGAACAGAAACCGTAAACTCCTCTGTCCTGAAGCGCTGACACTGGAGACTCCTTCCATAAACGTCACATCAGTACATTTCTCCTTACAGAAAACCTCACCGTATTGACGATTCCACACGTTTTTACGTGTTCGTTAAGAACAACACGTTTAGACCATCCCGTATTAGAGTGAGCACGATGTACAAGAGCTGTGCTACAACAGGAATGCTGACAGTAACTCTACTTCATCATACCACCCAGATGTTGATTATTTTCCTATAAAAGCATGACGTGGTGTGTTCTATTCCTTCCTTATAGTATGCCCTAAATAAACGATAGTTTCGGTGTTGATGCATTAAAGACACTTCTTTTGTGCAATGGAAGAAAAAGCATCCATTTTTTTCCCGCTCTCAGCATTATAGCAACATATTTTATAAAGCAGAAATTCCTCTTCTTTCACTTCTTCATGTTTTCTGTCCTCCTCTGGCCTCCTCTTTTATTCTTCCTCACCACATTCCTTCTCTCTAATGACCGTGCTGAATACGAACACAGACTAAAGAGTGCGTTTCAGTCTCGGCTCACGCTCTTATTATAGTTTTTTTTTTATTAATAATCCAATATCTATTTATTATCTAGCTAACAAACAAATGCTAGTGACTCATGTTCTGAGAATTTATAAATATGAACTGCTCATAACTGTGCTCTTTATACAAATTGCACTCCAGATAGAATAAACATGAAAAATACCAAACATGCAGTGCGCTGCCATGGTGAAGTCACAAAGGTGCGTTTGGCTTATTGATGCTCCGAATCAAACCTCTATTCAGAACCGCTTATTATAGAAGTAGCCGACTCCACTCCGAGAAGGAACCGGGGGGCGTCTCCAGGCTTTATTGTGATCGACAGATAGAAGATGGTTAATCATTTCCCTGCTGTGTCAAGGACTCTCTTTTATTAGGAAACGCAGTGCAGGAGGAGCCGCGCCGGCTTCGGTTCTTTTCATTTCACACAAACGTTCCGTTTCCTTCCAGCGCACACGTTCCCGACGACGTTCCAGATCTTTCCTCTGGATTATCTTTATCGTCTTGTCGAGTCTGTACGCTCGTATACTCGTGAGGTTTCGTTGCAGACCCTTGAGAGTTATTTGATTTTTTTGAAAATTCCCACAAAAATCTGCTTTCGATTCGGTTGGAATCTCACGGCAAACTGGCACCTTGTCCTTCAAGGGTTCATGGGATACTTTCTGATCGGAAACGTGTATATATATGGGTGAAGCTTTCTTCGGAGAAACCTTAAGGCTTGTAAAT
Organism: Stegophilus panzeri; assembly: GCA_024331685.1. NCBI lineage: Eukaryota > Metazoa > Chordata > Actinopteri > Siluriformes > Trichomycteridae > Stegophilus > Stegophilus panzeri. Next base: position 20,080,037 of record JANDJT010000131.1, on the reverse strand, counting down.
TTTCTTAGCATGTACAACGAGTTTTAATGGAAAGGAGAATCCAATGAATCAGGGTTCTTGGCTTCCTAAAATGGTTCTACATGGGATTCCTCCTGAATGGGAGAACTCTGTTAAAGAACTTTTAAGGATTTCCCACAGATAGACTTTTAAAGACTGTACACTCTGAGGGTTATTAAATGTTCAATAACGTTTACAAGGACGTTTTCCCAATCAGAAACTCAAGGTTGCAGATGCCAGTAAGCGTTTATTATCCAGTGAACACTTAAAGAACCGTTTTTTAGTACAGTGTACTTCTGCTAGTACCAACACTGATGTTTTGCCACACAATAAATAAAAACAAATCGAATGAAACAGAATGAATAACAGCAATAATAAAACACTTTATTACTTTACTGAAAGTCTCTTTTAGAACCCTTAAGAGTTCTTGGGTTATCTCTCTGGGGGAACCCTTAAAGGTTCTGTAGCAGGGTGGATTCCAGACAACCCTTTTTAGGAACCCTTAATATCATGTCATAAACTTTAAAGAATCCTTGAAGAACAACAAACAGAACCAAGAGCTAAATGTTAAACACCTGAGATGTTCTGGAGATTATGAAGAAAATAAGAGCAATAACGTATCCAGGGTTCTTTAGGGGATGATTAAGGGTTCTTATCTTCCAAAAGAGTTCCTTTCTGACAGGAAATCATTTTGTTGTAGGGTTTTTACATCAAACCTTAAAGGGTTCCGACAGAAGGAACCCGTAAGAGTTCTGGCGTACTCTATGTGGTCTGCTGATCGCAGATTTGTAAGAACACCTTACAATCCATTTTGAATTAAAATGGTAAATGGTTAAGGTTAGGGTACGGGGTGCAGGATTAGCAGTCATGGCATTTCATATGAATTTATTTGCATAAACAAAAGAATTAAAAGCACAATTTCACATGTCGCTCTTCGACACACAGCTCGATGATCCCGATGATTTCAGGCCACACTAATGATATCCTAAAGTGCTGAGTCAGCCGTTCAGACATCTTGACTGCTCTATTGTTTTGCACAACGTTCCCAGATCTCGTAGTCTGATAAGCGATGTTATGGAAAACAGAACGAGCAGCATGCGTCTGCTCGACATTAAAACCTTGCTTGGCATAAAGCCTGTCGATTTAATGTCCTGCCGCAGAACTCAGGACCAGCATAAGAGCTCTTCTGGAACAAGTACAAGGTTTTTCCCTCTGCAGTGGTTAATAAGCGCTCCTGCGCAGGTCATGCCGCCGCTGGACGTTCACTTCACTGATGTGTAAAAGCTCTGCTGGATAACTGAGGTGTGAGAAATATTACGGTTTAGTCCTTTTCTCTGCAGACGTGTGCCAGAACCCATTTCCATGAATTCACCTCTCAGTGCGCTGCACGGTTCCACTTGTGGTCCATGTGCTTTTGTTTTGTTTTGCCATGTGCACCTTGTTTTGGCCCTAGTCCTGTCTCCACCCCAGGTTGATTATCCTAATGTGTTCACCTGTTCTGTGTTTATCCTCTAATCAGTTTGTCTATTTATACCCGGCTCTTTCTTTGTCTCATTACAAAGTCTTATCATGCGTTATGTCTTTGTTTTGGAACCTTCTGGCATTTTCACACTCTCAGGATGAATGCTCAGGACTGATTCTGGGCTTGTTTGGGGACGGGGCTCATGATCGCAGGTCTCCATTCTTCACATTGAGCTATGGATTGAACCTGCAATTCTATACGTCACGTTTGTGCACGCAGGTTTCCTGTTTTTCCTGGTTTTGACCTTCACCTATTTCTCTTGTATTTATATTATTATTATTATTATTATTATTATTATTATTATTATTATTATGGATCGTCTCTTATTTAGCAGTTTCCAAACGAAGCGTTAGCCTTTCTCTCTTTTCTTTTGACTTAATTTGTATGACGCTGAATGAAATCCAATCACATTGCATTTGTTTGTTTGCAAACTTGGACCATTTTCCATATTTATAATGAGGGTCATATGTACTATAATGATCCACAGTGTTCTATAATGATGGTTTTTACACCAACCGGGGAAGTAAATACTTCTACGACCCGTTACATTTTATTTATAAATAATCTACATCAACATTATGGGCCGTTTTGTTTAGATTTGTAACATATAATCCCAATTTAAATCTATTTCAGACTGCAGCACTACCAAATGGAGAAAACAGAAATATGTTGGAGTGTGGGGAGGCGGAGGGGGGTGAATACTTATGCACCTCACTGTATATGAAAAGATCAGGACAGCCTTCTGCATTGTGTTTCTCTGTTTTCTGTTTTTATTACACTTAGAGCAGGACTGTGAATGCAGTCAGTCATTTTCATTGCTCATTGGTAATTATGGCTATTCACCAACGCCCAATACACTCCACTCAAAAAAACCACACAAAAACCATCTTTTTCCATCATTCAATCACAGCAAGTTGTAGAACGCAAGAAAAGAGCTGCGATTTGGAAAAAATAAAAGGATAAAACTAGGTAAGAAACGTATTAATGCCATCAACAGAGGCTCTGATTTTAAACAGCGCTATTTTCGCTATAGTCCTGAACCAAATGGGTGAATAATCTTCTAAAATGTGGAGAAATTGTGTCCAAAACCTCTGACTCATACAAAACCCCCAAAGAAGAACCATTAAAATGGTGACTCAAAGATGTTTTCGTAGGTTAGTGACAAAAAAACAACCCTCCTAAGATCGATACGCTACGTCAGAGGAGTGTAGGATTTAGCCGTCTCCATTTCCAGTCTGGGGTTTGTTTTTTTTCCACTTCTCAAACCTTATTTTCTATTCACATCTCCTCTGTAAAAGGAGGGAGAAAAAAAAACCTCATCGACACCCAAATCGTAATATTCGGAGCAGCTAACAGTCGGTGATAGTGAAACTCACTGGGGTAAACCTGATCGATAGGCTCGTGCTGCCGGGGGGTTTCAGTAATGTAACCCAACCCGGGCTCGCTCATTAGGAGGCTTCTCGGGCCAGGGCTGGGGACTCGACATGGCCGCCTTCATGCAGATGAGCCGAAACCCGAGCAGCTCGTAAGAGAAACCGTTAGAGCGAGACTAATGAACAAACGGACCTCTCCTCATCTCGGCTTCTTCTCGTTCTTCTCTGCATCTCCACCTCCATTTCATATCTTTTCTCTCTTTCAGTCTCTCCTCTTCCTTCTTCTATTACTCACATTCTCTATCTCAAGCTCCCTCTCTTTAGGTCTGGATCTCCTACTTTTTCTTTATTCTAAGTAGCATTTTATCGGTCACGCCCATTTAGGGGAAGGCATCTACTCAAACCGACGTTCTAACCAGTACAGTTGGATGAGGAGGATGTATAGGATTTATATATATGCCAAACACAAACAACATAATTGCTTATTTATACAAATTTGCAATTTGTATGGAAGTTACGGTTAATGTAAGGGGGCGGGGTTAGCATTCACTATTCCAGCCTCTTTAATATATATATATATATTTTTTACAACGTCTGCATGAAATCAGGTTTTTTCTTCCATTTTCAGTCCTCCTATCCTTCGTTCCTTCTCTCCGTCTCACATCCTGTATCGTATTTTCTCCCTGTGCATCTTTTCTCCTTTTTCCATGCGTTCCCCTTCTCCTTCTTAATCTCTTAACTCGCCTGCGTTCGCTTCTTCTCTGCCCGTCGTCCCACGTTTCTCACTTTTCTTCTCGCACCGTCGCCCTTTCCATATGCTGGTGAAATTTATTTATACCGTAATCTATAACGACGGGCTGTAGATTAATTAAAAAGAGGGTTTTTTTTTATTGTACTCTTTCTACAGGAACTAACAAGATATACATTTTGGCATGTTCTCGATCAAACGGAAGCCTGTTGTTCTACACGGAAGGCATGTGGTGTGGATTTAGTCTCCCGTCTGAGTTATTTACATCTTTTACATTTTTTCTTCCTCCCTCCTTCTTTCTTATCAAACTCGCCGGGGAAGGAGAATGCGCGGCCGGATTACTGAAGAAAAGTTCATAATGAAAAACCTTGCATGAGGTCATCTGCTCATAGAAGAATTCTAGATGATTAGGGTAATATTTTTTCTTTTTTTCTTTTTCTTTCTTTTCTGAAAGACTTTGCCTACCCTTACTTCTCAGAGAGCAGCTCCAGACTCTTAAAAAGAACATTTCTAATTGGCAATATGAATCGAAGAGAAGTATAATAGGTTTGAAGAAAAGGGGTCCAAGGCCCTTAAGAAAACTGGACACTGGAGAACTGGATGGAGTTGGAACCTGCTATTACAAAATCCAGGGTTGCTTCGCTATTCACAGGCAAGAAAGAAAACGTTGTCCGTGCATGATCCTTGGAGGAGTAGCCAATAACAGTGTCTATTCTAGTGCCTATTCTTTTTCTATTTAAACCCGTGGAGAGTTTAAGGACGTTGAGGGTCAGTAAAAAATATGGTGTACTGATCTAATCTCAGATTTTTCTGTGATTTAAAGCTGTGTGGTAGGGCATCTGGTGAGAATACGAACCACGCGTCATGCTACAGTGGGGCAGTGGTGGCAGCAGTGGGGCAGTGGTGGCAGCAGTGGTGGCCCCAGTGGGGCAGTGGTGGCAGCAGTGGTGGCAGCAGTGGGGCAGCAGTGGTGGCAGCAGTGGTGGCAGCAGTGGGGCAGCAGTGGTGGCAGCAGTGGGGTAGTGGTGGCAGCAGTGGTGGCAGCAGTGGTGGCAGCAGTGGTGGCAGCAGTGGGGTAGTGGTGGCAGCAGTGGGGCAACAGTGGTTAAATGCTCTGGGTTACTGATCAGAAGGTCAAGAGTTCAAGCCCTGCCAAGCTGCCACTGTTGAGCCCTTGAGCAAGGCCCTTAACCCTCAACTGCTCAGTTGTATAAATGAGATAAATGTAAGTTGCTCTGGATAAGGGCGCCTGCTAAATGCCGTTAATGTAGTGTAATGTAAGATATGAAGATCCGTATGTGAATAGAAATAGTTTCTTTCAAAATGCACTAAGCACAAGAAACAATGAATTTCTCTAATACACACACACACAAATATATATAAATATATAAGACTCATGAATTCGTGACCGTGAACAGCACCGTGAGACTGGGACACCGGCATTGTGCGGTGTGGAGGAAGCGTGTTCTCCATGTCCTTGTGTTTCAAAAGTGATTCAGATGCTGATAAATTAAGTCTAGGCACAGCGAAACTTCTGTATGAAGGGAAATGCTTTGAGGAGTTTGCGTATCGTTTTTGAGTATTGCCCAGACGTAAGCGTTTGGATGAATGAAAGAACTAAATGCCGACTCGTCTATCGGTTAAACAATCTGCATCACTAGCCTTGTTTTGTCTCGGAGCTTTCAACTGGAAAATCCCAGCATACGGTACATCAGACGAGATGTTCCATGCTAACAGCGCTAAACCTTAAACAGCACATCCAGTCCTGCGCTTTTACCTTCCGAAGAGCTCACAGCCCCGCCTTCTTGTTTTCTATTGGCTCACAAATGCACAGCTTTTACGTCACACGCCCTTTCCCGTTCTGTGAATTGCCTTGTTTGTTTTCGCTGATAAAGCAGAGAATTTCTGCATTGTCGTAGCAAGGGGTCAAAAATTGTATTTAAAAAATGGCTGAACCGTAAATATTGGCACCTCTGTCATTGTATACAATCTAATCTCTAATCTGATTGGTCAGAAGGTGTTGATTAATTTTCTATAACAGAAGCTCTGACAGTAGAGCAGTTGCAAATCACGGATATATTTTTGACAGTATGATACTTTCCACCATTGCACATTGTTGTCATACGGCAACAATTTCCCAACTACCCTCCTCCCAATTTTTTTTTACATTTTTTAAAAATATATTTTTATTACTAATTCAAGTATTAAAAATACATAAAACATTTTTTATGTAAATGTAATAATTCATGCAGTACAGGGTTAATATTAACATGCTCGTTCTAGTACATTATCGTTTCTATGGTAACGGCTCATTCACAGGGACTTGTGGATACAGTGGATGCTCCACATATACGGATAAAAAAAACGTGAGTAATCATAAATATGGTGAAGTTTTCTGTAAGGAGACGTTTATGTAACGTTTATGGAAGGAGTCTCCAGTGTCAGCGCTTTGTAACAGTCCGAGGTAAAGCTGTTACTTTATCAGAAGTTTTCAGATTCTTCTTTACGCCAACTATGTGTTGAATAGTTTTGAGGAGACTTGGAGGAGGAGGTGGTGGTGGTGATGGTTTATAGGAAGTTTACCAAGGAGGAAGAAGGTGGATCTTCAAGGTGTGTGGTTTTTCTCCCAAACTTCGGTTCTTTCAAATCTCCATTTCCGTGGAAGGAATATATTGGACAGGATCAGCAGCACAGCGCTCTCCTATTCCCAGCATCCCGCCTCTCGGACACACTCGGGAAGCAGCTTGGATTTGAACTCGAGTTGCCGCGAGCGGTCCGCATGTGCAGGATGTGAGACGAATGTGAGATCTTTCATCATGACAGGAGCGAGGAACGTGCTCGGCTTGCGCCGCAACTCTGAACCAGCGGCACCCTCGGGAACGGTGAACGCAGCACAGATCGGGGGTCATGGCACACTACACTTGTTCTCGCTCTCGTAAAAGCACAGCCTTGTTTTTGTGTGGGTTCAATTTACTGCCTTTTACGAGTGGTGGGTGGGGCGAGGGTGTGTGTGTGTGTGTGTGTATGTGTGTGTGTGTGCTCGTAAAAACCATCATCTGTGAAAGGAGGAACGAGGTCCTCCAGTAAAGAGCTGATTGTTCGTAGAATATAAAGGGATGAGTTTCCGCCTCCAACACCCCCCATTCCCCCCCAAAAGGCCCCAAAAAACGAAATGTTACCATGGCTAATAGATAATATTATATTGATAAGTTCCTTTTTTGAAACTGGGACATGTATTGAGCCAGCTTTTTATGAAATGACTCCTCCGATTTTGTTTTTGTTCCCAAACACCCCGAATTGTTCAGACCTCCTACTTTTTTCAAGTAATAGGACTCCATTCACTCCATCTGGTGGCGCAGAGGAAATGAAAAGCTAATCATCGAATCTTTCAAGCAAACATTTCTATCCCAGATGCGACTACTGAAAACTCACAACGTGCATTTAAACCAAAAACTTTTTAAATGAAGGTTTTGTCAGAATAGGGAAAGTTTGTTTCAGCAGAGTTGTGTGGAGTTGCTCTGGTGGTGATGCTCCAGAGAGGTGTCTTCGAAGATCTGGTCAGAAATACAGTAGTGAAGGCATCTCTACCACAGTTAAGCATGGAGGAAGAGGTGTTTCACGGTCTGAGGAGCCTTTTCACTTCCTAGTACTGGTGAGCTGCTCCACTCTGGAAAGGCAATTTAATGCTTTGGGAGATTGCAGAAAGGCTTCTTACAGATGAAAAGTTGTTTTCTAGAGAGGAACGATCAGATGTTCGTTTTCAACAAGACAATGCTCCTGCTCACTCTGCAAAGACCACCAAAAAGTGGCTTGAGAACAAGTCCATCAGTCTCATGTTCTGGCCTGGTCCGAGTCCAGGTTTGAACCCTATCGAGAAGATCTGGTCACACAAACTATCCGGGAAACATTTTTCAACTTCTCATCAACTGTTTGAAATCATCAACATTGAATGGAACAACACTGACTCTTCTTTCTGTAAAAAAACAAAACAATAAAAAAAAAAAAAACAACTCTCCACAAAGGAAAAGCTATCCCATAGTAGGGTTTCTTTATCTGTAATCAATGATATAATTTATATATATATATAATAACTTACCGTAGAGTACCTACCTATTTCTGCTTGAAAGAGCAAATTCTCTAAAAACCTAGCACTTTAAATGTGCTATAAATGACAGTTCTGTCCTCCTGAAGCTGTTTATAGTCCGTGTGATTTCAGCGCTCTTCTAAAGCTCGTTATGTCACACGCTCTCAGTAAAACCTCGGCGGGATTCTATAACACATCGCGACTATTTTACGAAGCGAGATTTCTGTCTGCGACACCAAAATTAGGCCCCAAAAAAATAAATAAATCATACAGCCCATCAAACCTGGCTTTATTTTGTCCTATTGGTGAACAAACACATTTATGCACTCAGTTACACACAGCTGTATGACGTATAAAAGCTGTTTTCTGAAATAAGGACCAAAAAAAGGTGCTTTATTCATTCATCCAGAGACAATAGTTATGCATTTTCTAACCGAACGTCCGCTCTAGTCACTTTTCTTGTAATAATTTGACTAATAGCGCGTCTTTGAAATGTAATTGGCGTAGTAAATGCTTTGCTAATTTCCCACGACTGGCCTGCTGCTAAAATAGCGCCGTCAAATGCTTTTTAAGTGCACATTGTGCAGTTAATTGGAGTGAGGTTCTTTTTTTTTTTCTTCTTTCTTCTCCTACATTTCTGCATTTGTGTAACCTATTTAAAAAAAATCTGTCCAAACACAGCGTGACCCTTCTGGCCCGACTTGGCCGCGCCGGGTCGCGGTACGGCTCCATCAACATCCACAGATCAATAAAGGCCGAGCTGAGCATCGATCACGTCCCGAAATGGCTTCAGTCGCTGTCGTGCAGCGGTGTGTACGGCTGTGTGTTCGCCTGGTGGGAGGAAAACACACGCAATTCACAATTACAATCACAAAGGAGAAGATTCTTCTAGTATCCGAGAAGAAATAGAAACTTATACGGAAGTATAGAGAGATAATGATTTATTAAATTGTCAGTGCCCTTCATTTTGAGCGTATTCGTAAGAGAAATCTGTGGATTTTACTTTCATATAATGTTTTATACTTTTTTATTTCAGAACCATAGTTTTTCATAATTATAGGCACCCCCCCCCCCTCCCCCAACAATGTCTAATGCCTTTAATTTTTTATTCTTAACTTTCCCCTTTTGTTATTTTCCACATTTTCTTTCTTTAACAATATTGTATTTATTACTGCTCTTGAACCTGTAATTGTACTTCAACCTACATTTATTTCTATTCTACCTATTTTACCTTAACTTAACTTAACTTCATTTATTTAATTAGATTCTCAAAATGTTTTCATTTTTATTGAATTTTTTTCAATTCAATTTGCACTTTTTTTCACTTTATTTGTTAATTAAACTTGCACATTGAATTTGCCCGGTATATTCGATAAATATAAATAACAATTTATATTGTTAACAAAACAAATATATATTTGGCCTCGCCTTGTCTAACAAGGTTAAGGACATTTGTAGATGATTTTGTGGAGGATCTTGCCGAGGATTTTGCGGAGGCTCTTGTTCCACTCCTCAGTCCATTTCATAATCTTGTGCATATGGACGTCATCTTTAACGCGGTCCAATGGACGATCATTAAAAGCTCCTGTTCAGTCACGGACAACGAAAGAGTTTGTGGAGATGAAGAACAAATCAAGGAGTACAATTAACTTTATATAAATGTTAGGGGTGCCAATAATTTAGCAACATAGAGGTAGTAGGAGAGAGATATTTAAAAGGAGCGAGAGAGAGAGAGAAAGAGAGAGAGAGAGTGAATACAAATGAATGTGTGAAAGAAAGAATGTAAAAGTATAGAGAGATAAAGATAGTGTTCTCCAGAATTATTGGCACCCTTCATTAAAATGAATAACATGCATTGAGTGATATTTTGAGCGCATACATAAGATGAAGCTGCGTAGTTTTAAATCCTTTTCATTTTAATTATTGGCACCCCCCATGCCCCCCCCCCATACTCCTTCCCAACAATAGTACCGAGTCTCTTCCTGTAACGTCTAACGAGGCTGCAGACACTTGTCAAGGATCTCATTCCATTTTCCGTTCATTTCATAGTCAGCTCCTTCACAGTCTTAAGTCTGTGTTTTCAACATGGTTCAAATCCCAAGACTGAGATGGCCATTAAAAACTTGTGTTCGGTCAAAGAAAACAGAAGGATTTTTGGGTTGTTTTTTTTTGGGGGGGGGGGGCGAATCAAGGAGCACAACTTGTTGTAAATAGGTTTTAGGGGGTGCTAATATTTTTGCAACATGGAGTTAGAAGGAGAGATACTTAGAGGGAGGGTGAAAGAGAGAGAGCAATGTACAGAGAGGGAGTGACTACAAAGAAAAGTGAGAGTGAAAGACATTTGTATGCAGGGTTAAAAAGAACGAATGAGAGAGAGAGAGCGAGAGAAGGACGAGAGCGAGATGATTTGTGGGCCTCTCCAGTGTGCTAGCATTACACGAATGGCTCTCCTGGGTGGCATGAAAGGCTGCTTGATTGTATGGAGTGGTAACGTGATATCAGCACTCCTTGCACTGATAGATTTATTTACATTTCAGCGCCTCGAGCCAGTCTGCAGCGCAAGACAGAAAACAATGTAAGAAGGACATCAATATTTGTATTGATACAATCGTGCTTGGTTACTCTGCAGCCTGAACGAATGTTCTACGCAGCCGTATTATTTAGTTAGCCCTTATTATCTCTCAGGAACTCTGTTTTAACCCATGTGCAAGGGACAAGGCTGTGTCCCAAACCCATCGGTAGTGAAATAAACATTAGGGCTTGCATGACGTTTCATTTTCATCCATTCAAAAAGATAGTCCATAGCTGTCTCTTCCATAGTTAAAATCATTTTCAGTCTGTTTTAATGAAACTAACAGTTGTACACTAGCTAAAATGAGCATTTCTAGCTACAGTGCTTCTTTATGCTACGATGTTAACAATGAAAATAAATCAAACAATGCAATAAATGTGCAAAATAAAAATTCTTTTAACACACCAATTTGCCAACTTTTAATTTATTAACAAACCACGTCATCATCCAACATTTCGTCTGTTTATAGTTATATTTAACGTTGTGAAACATCCACGAACAAGTTAGTTCCTGTTATCACTTGCGTTATAGCAGCTTATAAATAACGTTTTTTCTCTCTCGAAGGTAATAAAATAAGGTAATAAAAACACGCAGCTTGAACGTTACCGAGAAACAGAAAATTTCACCATATATCGACAACTACACGATCGTTCTGTGAACGAGCTGTTACTATGGAAACGATAACGTATTCGACCGACTGCATTAATATTAATATAAATCTATGATTTGCCGCTGCGCTACAGTCAGAGAACATGAATCAACACCTTCTGACCAATCAGAATCCAGAATTCAACAGCGCTGTGAACCAATTCCTGGTGGCTCGGCTATAATCGTTTCTTCTGGAACTGAAAGCGCGCAGCATGGAAGCTCATGTCCATCAACAGAACACAGAATTCTTCCTGTAGCTCAGTGAGCAGACTTCCACGGCGCATGCTGATGACATCACATGGTGTGAGGGGGAAAAAAAGGAACGTTGTTCCATAAACAACAAAGAGATGTCGATCCCGCTAGGACACGTTGTGTAGCGCCACTGCTAATGTTTGCTCTGTCTGTGGCAGTATAACATTATAGGGTCATAAATATTTGAATGCTTTTGAATACTAAACCTTTTAAGCAATTAAAATTCAAACGCGTTTTTTAAGGGGATTTGATAGCACTAGCGCACACACACGCACACACACACACATGCCAGGAAGACTATCTAGAAGGATGAGATGAGGTTTTGGGTCTGTGATTTTAAGCTAATTTTACAGTAGAATTGCTTAAAATGAGTCATGGGTCAATGGCAGGTCCTATGCTAGCTAGTATACATGACAGGATTTCCCAAAAGCAGTAAATGGTAGAACGAGAATTACTTTGAGCGCTCTCTCTCTATCTCTCTATCTCTCTTTCTCTCCCTCCCTCCCTCTCTCTCGCTCTCTCTCTCTCTCTATCTTTCTCTATCCTCTATCGCTATCTCTCTTTCTCTCTCTATCTCTCTCTATCACTATCTCTCTCTTTCTCTCTCTATCTCTCTCTCTCTCTCATATATCAAGCCTTCATCCCAACCTGTGACTGTTGCTATGACCCAGGTTCAGTTTCTTGTTGAACTCTGCTGGCATTTACGAACAAATAAATCGAGCGAGCTTGTAACATTTATGCTACTTACACACTAGCAGGCGACAAGTTGCTTTTGTTGTGGATGTGTAGCAGCCGCTACTGTTGTCTCTACTGGGTCTAGAAACTGCAGTAGCTATCTGTTTATAGCTTCTAAAGCTAACTACTAATTCAGTGTGAACCTCGGGTGTTCGATTTACATGCTACGTGCTCTGCTTCGTACTAGCTTCAATGGCAGATTAGCAAAGCATGCTAACTCTGCTAGGTATGCACTGTACACTCACCGCCGACACCAGCGATCTCCGCAACTTCCTGACAAGTTTTATTTTTCTTCATAATGTCTCTCTAGACGTACAGTATATGGCAGATTATAACCAAGCTGTCAGACAGTAAATGGGACCTGATTGCAGGTAGGAACTTTAGTTGTGATTTGGGAACTGAAGAAACGTCAGACCACACGTGCTATACGATCTGTCCGAGAAATTATTAGAGACATTTGTTTAGATTTGTTATTCACTTTACGGCGTCATAGAGAGAGAGAGTTGAAACCTCACGATTCAGATGCCGCACTCTTGCTTCGTTGCCTGCTGCTGTCCCAAAATCTATGGCTCGGTGTGCCACACGTACATGGAAAACCTTGAGCTCTCACTTGCTAGCGTGAACGTCACGTTAGCGTCATAGTACTACAGTACATACGTTCAGTACTACTTCCTCTACGCACAGACGGCGTGCCCATCATTCTTGTGTATCAACACAGCGTATATGAGGTGCAGAGATACAGAAAACAAAGGTAGAGTTTATAAAAATGGACACACCTCAGCCCTGAAAGCATGAGAGAGCGAACGAGAGAGAGAGAGAGAGAGAAAGCAGAGTTCTCATTTAGGATAGTGGAGCCTATTTAGCCTGGCGACCATTAAATATGAATTAAAAACCACACGGACCTCTTTGCCTCTGAAATGTCATTACGTGTCTTTATGGCAAGCGATTGTTGAATAAGCATTTCACAGCGTCCCCAGGGTGAGGGGGGGAACTGTAAGAGGTTCGAGGGGAGGGGTGGAGGGGGGCTGCCATGGGGCAGCTGCCTGTATTGCTAAAAGAAAGGTCTGGAAAATACGCCAGGATAATAGCCTCTGAAATGGAATTTACATTAAGAGCCCTAACTGAGTGGACCACTTCTGCCTCTGGCCCTCTGTGGTGGTAAGAGTGTGTGTATGAGTAATTGTGTGTGTGTGTGTGTGTGTGTGTGTATTTTAGGGAGTGAGATGCTTCTTTTTTTCTTTTTTTTTTTCGGCCTCACAACTGCCCAGCTGGGGAAAATGAAAATTAAATTGAAGCAGGTAAAAGGGAGTGCGCTACTTACAGTAAACATCATCTCTCTAATGTTTCTGGAGTGTTTATGAAAGACCTTTTGGTTCGCATTTTCCAGATTGGCCTTCTATTGTACGCATTGTTCTCAAACCCAAAAAACAACCGTAATAGCCCGTTGCCACACAGAGGAACAGGGGGAGGGGGGCGTACGGACGACTTTTCAGGATTCTCCGAACCAATTTCTTATTTCCATAAGTTCCATGCAGATTGATTTTGTCCGGTAGAGATGGATAGTCGATGCCTACTGTGAATATGTAACCGAGGCTTAGTGCTTTGATTTTGTTGCTTCTGGTAACCTATAAAATTGTGGCAGAGGTCAATAGGGCGAATAAATCCTGAAGAATGTGAAAGGGGGTGGAGCCGCACGAGAAAAAATGCACTATACGGTTAAAGAAAAACATTTAACAGACGGTACATTTTCATTGTAGTCTTTTCACAAATCCCTCGTCTGATATCGCTAACCTGCGAAAGCTGTCAAAGGTTTCCACACGGCTGAGGTTTTTCGCTGTCGATCTGCTCAAACTGTTCGAAGGCGCGGAAAACGGACGTGTAAATACTCTGACTGTGAATTCTACCCCAGATTCTGAACCGAGTTGGGCACATTTCGAGCAGAGAATAGTAAATCTGAATGTAGCATAGCAGATTCGGTAGCATCGTCAAATATTCAATCGCTGCCTTAGGAATCGAAATCGTATCGTATCGTGTCGTGTGGAAGCTTGACGAGCTTTTACACCCCTAGTGGACAAACTGTAGTAGTGAACGTAGAGTAAGAGACCTGGGATGTGCACTGGACGGTCTTTATGATTAGAGCAGCAGCTACATCATCCAGGTCCGATTAGCCACTGAAGCAAAAAGTATGTATAATTCAACTAAAGAGACAAGGGGAAATTTCTGGCTTATGAAGGAACTGATCCTGGTCATGTGACTTCAGTGTTAGTGATGATACACCCAACCTCACGTATTAATTAATGTTTTGTCATTTAAAAAAAAAAAAAAAAAAAAAGACGGTTTAAGAATGATTAAACTTGAACTCCGAGTGAAGGAACAACATATCAGGAGTTATCGGTTCCGGGATGGAGTTTAATCAGCTCTGGGTATTTTCATCCTACCTGAAGTGTGTTCATGTCGAGTGTTAAAAGACTTCATCAGCGTGGCACTGTAGAGGCGTGTTTCTCCCAGCTGGAGCGTGGAATACTGAAATCTGCATATGCATATGAACGTATTTCCATATTAATCATATGTTAATCCCATTTCTGTATTTTTAGGGTGGAAAATCCATTAAAGTACACTTTTTTTATTTCTCTAAAAGTCGCTAAATTCTAAACGCCTGAAAGGTTCTAGGTGCTAAGAAAGAAAGAAAGAAAAAAAAAAGACTGATTATAACAATAACACTAAGAATTCTGACCCATTAACGGTTCTTTGGTTGTCCTTCTTGGGGAAATCTATAACAGTGTTTTCCTGTGAGAAAGGACTCCATGTAGAAATCTCTTTTTGAAAGACAAGAACCCTTAATCATGCAACAAACCCTTAAAGAACCCTTTTATAAGAGTGCACTAAATTACAAGCCGTTTTGTGTCGATTGTAATCACCTTGCAAGTTCTAGGTGTTGGGAATAAAATAATTATAATCACATACAAATAAATAAAATTCTTGAGTTGTTCTTCCTATCAAAAAGTGTTTTCCTGTGAGAACAGGTTCTGAATAGAACCTTGAGTGAAGTGCAGGAACCCGTAAGGAACACTTTTTAAGAGTGTACCAAGTATCAAGACATTTTATTGCACTTTTAAAAGGGTTCTATGTATTATGAATAAAATAATTACTACGGTTCTTTCTGGGGGAACCTTAAAAGGTTCTGCACAGAACCCTACAAAAGTGTTTTCCTATCATAAAGTGTTCCAAGTACTTTTTTTTTTTTTTTTTTAAAAAAGACAAGAACCCTTAATGATTTGCTAACCCTTAAAGAGGCAGTGTAGCAAAAAAAAGTTTAAGGGTTCCGTGTAGAACCTTTTTTCCCTTTTTCTTTTTTGTTGATGAACCCTTAAAGAAGCATTTTTTTTTTTTCTAAGAGTGGGTGTATTAACTGCATTAAGTGTGTTAGGTACAAACTGCAAATTATTGCTCATTATTTTCTCCTTCATACCTAGAACCTGTCTGGAGTTTAACATTTAGCTCTTGGTACTTGATACACTTTAAGGATTCTTGAAAGGTTCTCTGAAGGCTGGTTGGATAATTAAGGGTTCTTAGCCTCCGAAAAAGTTTCTACTTGGAACCCTTACTACCTTAAATGCTTTGTTTTAAGGGAGGACCTTTAAAGGTTCCCCCAGAAGGAGACTGAAGAACCTTAGACATTTAGATAGACATGTATGTAAAATGTCTTGATACTTGCTACACTGTAGGGTTTTTAAGGGTTCCTTGGATAATTAAGGGTTCTTGTCTTGCAAAAAAAAAAAAAAAAAGGTTCTACTTGGAACCCTTGCTTGACTGTATCCGAGGAAGATGTTCAGAGCTATGTTTGGAATATTTCCATGCTCTCTCATGCACAGCTCACAGCCAAACATCTGCAATTCATTTGAAACTGTTTTGGGCGAGGCCTTCGTCCTACTCCTCATCTTCCTCATCCTCACCCTCTTTCTTCTTCCTCCTTCTTTCTCCACTGTACAGCTGTTGGCAGAACACACACTTCTTCACTTACTGTTTTTATTGATGTGTGTGTTCATGGCCAGTTCTCCCATTTAGGAGCTCTTTGGCTGAACGTGGTCTGGCAGGTAGAGGCTTTTTATACAATAAATTATGGGTGAGTTTTCTGCATTAATATAATCTATAACTGCATTACACCTTCGTATCCACTCAGGTCTAATTCCACATCTTTACATCTTTACAAATCCTCCTGAGACTGGAACAAACTCGACCTGGTCAGCGCCAGAAGTATTGGCACTCTTGGTAAAGATGGGGAACTGTGGTTAATGAGGTTAATCTCACACTGAAAATATAATAGAACTCTAACCTTAGGAAATTAAGGTTTAAAAAAAAAAAAACTTTAAAATTTTTTTATAAACAAAACCACAAATGATTGGCGCATCTTTTGTCGTCTACCTCTTTCCTCATCCTCTACCTCTTCCTTCTTTTTTTTTTTTTTTTTTTTTTTTTTTTTTTTTTTTACCTCTTACCTCATCATCTACCTCTTACTTCATCTTTTACCTCTTTATTTAGATTAGAATTTTCAATTTTTCCACCATTTTCTCCCTAATTTGTTCTTGGCCAATTCCCACCCTCCAGTCCGCTCTCCCCAGCACATGACAGCTACCAAGGGTGGAAGAGGAGGCTGAATGCTGACTTGTGCTCCCTCTAAGACACGTGAAACCAACCATCTTTTCTTGAACTGCTGTTCACACTGCTTCACAGGGCGGCATAACACACTCAGAGGAAAGTGTTATCCACCCTCTTCTGCATACACAAACTCCCAGATGCTCATAACTGGCTTGCTGTGATTGACAGGACAGACTACGCCCCTACCACCCAGTCTTTGCTTTCTTGGAATTCTATCGCATTCTCACGATTTGTTGTGCCACTCAGGAATCCTTACGTCTAATAATTATTTACTATAAAACAAGATTGTGGCAGCCTCAGAGTATTTTAAACTTGCTCAATTTGGTATAAAAACCGCGAAACCTGGGTGAATATCTGCCCTGTCTGTACGGGGGCAGCACGATTCCTGCCCCAGTGGGCTTTGAGTATCACTTGTTGCAGTTCCCATTTTTGACCACTAGGTGTAATAATAACTCTATGGGGTAAAGTGATTGTTGATTCTATCTGTGAAACAGCAACCTTTTTTTAAAAAAAAAAAAAAAATTGTTGCTCACTCAGAAGAGGTCATTATTATTATCGCCTTTACAAAGAGGACTTTATGAAGATTTCTTGAATTTGTTGAAGAGACGATGGAGATGTGGGGGAATACGTAATTAAACGTGCACAACTGAAAACAGGGAACGATTTAAAAAAAAAAAGAAAAGAAAACCATTATCCAAAAAAAATTGCATTCAACCTCAATTAATATGGCCTACTTTATTCATGAACAAAAATCCGTTTCCCGCTGCGCTCTGCTTTTCCACTTGTGCGCACAAAAGGAACCACATCCTTTAACCGGCCGCTCGCCGGTGCTGCTGCTGGTGGTGCTGGTGCTGGTGGTGTTTTTTTGGGGGGGTTTTTTTAACCGTAGCACGCGCTAATTCGCCTCCAATTCGGCGCCGCAGAAACCCGTCACTCAGCGGCACAAAAGGCTCGCGGCGCCACTCCGGCGGCCGGAGCGCGCGCACCTGCGCGAGGAGCAATTTAGTGCAATTTTCACTTGCGCCCGTCGTCGTCATTCTCGCTCACGCTCGCGGATCTCACCGGGAGGTGCGTCAAAGGCTCGCGCTCTGCCTTTCTCTTGCGCTCCTGCATCCCCTCCCTCCTTCTTTTTCCTCTTCTTCTGATTCTTTAAGGGTCGTTAATGGGCTGACCCCGTCTTAATGAAAGAATGGCGCACTAATTGCCCAATGAGCGCTCGAGCACGTCGACGGAAAATGAGTTAAATGACTTTGGTTAAAAAAAAAAAAATAAAAAAAAAAAAAAGTAAAGATGGGAAAGAAATAACTGAATCTGAACCACTGCACTCTGACTAGGCTACTATTCTATAAAATGCTAAATAATTAAGCTTAATAACATCAACAGGTTTGTTTAACATTAAAAAAATGCGGTTGCATTTATTTCAACTTTTAATTCTTATATTTTTTTTCTTTCTGTGCAGATTTATTCTTGGCTCAAACACAGATACAGCTGTGTGCACGGTTTCCAAATCAAAAATATCCATCTGTTTTGACCATTTATTTACAAGAAATACAAGTCCAGCGTATCCTGCACTCTCAGGGGGGAAAAAGGGCACCACACTGTACACTGTACCTCTGACATTAAAGTGGTACGTTAATATATAATCATTCCAATTTTTAGGACATATTGCTATCTTCTTCCAAAATCTGCACAATATTTAACATTGCCTTTATTTCCTACTGCAGCATCCGTGTCCAAGGACGGCAAGAAGGTTCTTGAAAGTTCTTGAAGGTACATCTTCAATGTATTTTATAGACCTACGGAAATGTGAATGTCGTGTACCTTTAAAAATGATTTAAGGTACATCACTGGTCCTTACTGCGCAAAGATGTACCTTAAATCCTGTATGCTTGATGGGATTAGACCAGTGACAAGCAAAGGTACCATTTAGTACCCTTTTATACCAAGTACCAAGCTATAAAAGGTAGACACAACCTTCAGATCTGATATCGTTTTGACTATTTTGTTATGGAATATCTGTGAAAGTCAACATTTCAATGCTTAGTCGTCTTCATTTTGACCGGTACTCACAGGAAAAGGGTAATCTTCCTTGATGTACCTTTCCTTGATAGCAGCAAATCTTTATGTGCCTGTGTAGCTTGAACACATGAAAGTGCACCTTTAAAAATGCTTTAAGATGCAGAATTACACCTTAATGGTTGCAGGTAAAAGATACACACGACAGGTACGAAACACGACACTGGCACAGACAGGTACAGGTCCATGAGCGTGAGTGTAGGGGTGCACAAACTTTTGCACTCTGTATCTGATTGGAGAGACAGATATAGACTGAGGAAGCAGCTTTTTGTTTCTCTTGCAGCTCGCACACACATAACCCTGAGCTTCTGAAATAGACGTGCTCTGTTTGCTGTCACTAGATGTTCAACGCTGAAGAAAATCATAATTATCGACGCAATTGGGATTGCTTTCATCTTTTAAATATACGCCTGCTTTTCTACGAGTGTAGCTTGTGTATTTATGAACCCTCAGATGCCTTTTTTTTTTTTTTTGTCCATTTTTTGATACGTCTTTAGAAATGCCCTCATTGAGTAGATAAGGCTGTGTGGATGAAGAGTGAAAGAGGTACATGTGTGTGTATATAATCTGTAAAAAAAAAAAAAAAAAAAAAAAAAAAAAAAAAAAAAGGCAATAAAATTCTGCCAGTTTAAAAAAAAAATCATTGTAGTAAATGTATATAATTTATATAAATATAAATATACTAAATATTAATATGATTTTTTTTTTCTTTAAAAAAAAAAAAAAACATGGCAGGTTTTTCCAGAGTTATATATAAATAAATAAATAAATCAATCAATTTAAAAAAGGCAATAAAATTCTGCCAGTTTAAAAAAAAATCATTGTAGTAAATGTATATAATTTATATAAATATAAATATACTAAATATTAATGATTTTTTTTTTCTTTAAAAAAAAAAAAACATGGCAGGTTTTTCAGAGTTGTAAATAAATAAATAAATAAATAAATAAATAAATAAATAAATAAGAATGTTGTTAATGCTACACTATTTATCTACGAGGGTTTTTTTTTGTCAAACTTACCATCGCCATACCGAATCATTCCCAAATTACCAAGCAATATGTAAGATATCATTTGTTCTGTCACTGACAGTCATAGACCTTTTAAAGGTTTATATTCAATAAAAATGCCTCCATTTCAAATATTATTTTTCTTTCCCCCAAGTACAGATCGTTCTGTGTGTGAAGTCCGCTGTAGTTTCATGTGTGTTAATTACTCGATAAAAAAAAACATTTAAAAAAAAAAAAAAAAAAAACACACACAAAAAAAGATCAATACAAATGAATAAAAATTAATTTTGGGATCATTTTAGTACTAAAATAAGAGCAGTACAACAAACAGGACAAAAACTAAATGCATATTAACTGTGAGTAATCTCAAATCCGGTGTAAAGTATACTGTATAAGTGTGTGTGTGTGTGTGTGTGTATATATATATATATATATATATGGAAAAAAAGGCATTTAAAGCATATGCAGATCGTTTAGATGGTTTTTATTACTCGAAATTGCACAACTTTTTCAAAATGTCATGTAAGTAAACATATCTTTTGTGTAGAAATACAACACATCAGCGATAAAAAAAAAAGTGTCTTCATAAACATAAACACGTTTAATGAATTTATTAATGTCTAAAATAGTTCGCTTTCATGACCAGAATAACAAAATATAGCTTTATAATCTTGATATGTATAATAAAGTGTGTGCAGGTTAAACGTGTCGCAGATGATTTGTTTATTTGTAAGAAAAGAAGGAAAAAAAAAAAAGCTACAGCGTTTATATATCTGGCACAAAAATATAGCGATTTTGACCTGATTGTGTGGAAAGTTTGTGCGTGAGAGCGGAGACACCGAGAAGCTGCACTGAGAATCAGGAGAATGGTTTAGGATCAGTTTACATCTTCTAGGCCTTTTTTTTTTTCCCTCCTAAATATACATGTGGAAAGATCTACACTATGCATGAAAGGCTTCGTTTAAAAAGGACAAAGCAGATAGCGGGGGTTAAGCAGAAACAAATCTAGTTTGAGAGCGGAAAAACAGTTTTTCCCTTAATGCGTTATCAGGTCATATCTCCATATCTTTATTAGCTGCGTGTCTTCCAGCGTGACGACTGCATCCAGTTTGGTGCTTGGGCGTTATTTCGCCTGGTGCTGCGGCTTCTTTTAGCCCACTTAAGGCCCTTTGGTTTCTAAGGAGGCCATTGTATTTCCTCCGATTGCCTAGCAACTATCACCAAGGCCAGCACTCCACTGTTGCCGGGGCGAAAGCGCTCGGTGCCTCCAACTTCATCCATATCTGTGTTTTAGTCTCTAATTCAACAGGCTGGTTTTTATGGCGCGATGATTTCGGTCTCCGGCGGAAACAACGAGCAGAAAGCTTTTTATTAGAATGAAGTATAGAGTTGAAATGTGTATTTATTTATATATATATAAAAAAAAAAACAATTCATCACGATGTTCATGAAGAAACGAAGGCGTAGGTAGTCAGATTGGAGGAGATGTGTGATGAATTGTTTGAGGAGATTTGTTAGTGGAGGTGGATGTTGAGGGTGGGACTGGGAGAAGGGAAAAAAAACCCCCAGTTTTTCAACTCAAAATCTCAGTGACGTCATTTCTTTTACACCATATATCTTGAATAGCACCTGTGTGCAGGGGGTTGTCTGTCTGTCAGCTTTGAGTAAAAAGCATAACCCATGCCCACGAAACATCTGTCAGCGTCAAACCGCTGGTCAGAGAGACGCAGCGAGAAGGCCGTTTTCTGAAGAATTCACTCCGTGTGCCAGCTTCATGAAGCGAAGATTTATTCCGACGATAAAACTCTTTTCTTTTTTTCTTTTAAAAAAGAAAAAAAAAACTATTGTGAATGATTTCTTTCTGTCGTCTTGATTGTCTTTTCTCTTTTTTTTTCTTCTTTTTTTTTTTTTGCCACCAAATTGTTGTTCTTGAGTGACCGGACTCGGTAAGTACCATTTTATTCCATGCTATGATGAATAAAAGAAAAATACTGACACTAATGCAGTTTTATTGACGAGGTGCTGGTGTATGAGAGATCTCGAGCACTGTAAACTGCCGCGTTGGAAGCGATGCGACGGCGTCGACGCGTCGTCCTGTTCGCCCTCGTAGGAACGTTGTGACATCAGGATGCACAAGATATGCAAATCGTTTGGAATTTGCATACGGAAACCGAAAACGGCGATATTATTCTATCCGTAACTTTGCATGCAGCCCAGAAGTTCCTTCAGCGTGACTTTAGAAAATCAATATTTCTCGTTTCAGGACGGAACAGAAACACTCGGTCCGATTCGGATACTTGCGAGCGTTTACGCAGGACGAAGCTCGCTCAGAATTAAAGGCGCGCCTCCCGGTTCGAGAATCGAGCGATTCTTTCTTTAATGGCGGCGAATCCTTCATTTCGTGCCTTTCCAAATTTCCAAAACCTCTTCGGACAATATTCAATATTCCGACAATATCTAATGTAGCCAATATCTCTTTTTTTTTTTTAAATTCTGCATTGATTGTGATCACTCTCAGAAATAAAGGGTACTCGACAGAACTTTACCTTGTTTCTGGAGGAGAACGTCGAGCGGAACGCGTTCCGCACTTTAACCCAGAAGAGCGTGTGTAGTTTACCGTTAAAGCTGTCATCGCGGTCCGATTTCAGACCTTAAACCATTTTTAAACGTAGACTATTTCCAAATTTCCAGGTGAAAGATGCACATTATGATGGTACGGTACCTCTTCAGTGAGAAGGAAAAGTACTGATAAGTACTATTGTTCTCAGAGTTCTGCTTTAGTTATGAATCAGACCTCTCAACCATGTGCGCACGCCAGCTCGAGGGTTATAAATTCTTACAGATTCTCAGAGTATGCTCTATCGTTGAACCTAGAATTCCCCGATTAGTGGAAACTCATGGACAGGAAAAGATACGCAACACGTACCGTTTATGGCACGCCACGAGTGACAAGAAGAACTACAGTGCGGTACTTTAATTTCTGAGAGCACGTTATCAGACTGAATCGGACATTCCCTTTAAATATGATACATATAGATCGGTTTAACTTTTAGCTTTAACCATTGGCTTGTAACACCGAATAAATGTATAAATAAAAGTAAATACTTCATCCATAGATAAATACGCTTACATTAACCACCAAAAAAATGCAATAAATTCTTGCTGTGCCTATAAACTACACGAAGTGATCCGCCGCAGAGCTTTACTCCTATAAAAGCTGATATGATTCAAGATTTTCTTTAAAAGAAAATAAATAATTCAGGGATATTTTGTGCTCAGCTTGGTGGTGTGGAAGACTAGTGATTTTGTTGTTGGTGTTATTAATGCAGACAACAAGTCCTAGTCTCCCTTATTGCCCTGGGACAATTGCACCGGCTTTGTCACACAACCTTGAACTGATGAAGAAATAAAACAGGGCTGTGACTATGGAGGATACGTGCTTTGTAATATGTAATTATTTTTTAGATTAATATCTTAGATGAAAACCTGGCTATAGCACACCTTTAAAATGACCCTGATTCATTTACTAATTAAAGTAAAGCTTTAAAGGTACACTACAGTATCCTTATTCTGAGAGTGTATGCTGCCCCCTGCTGGCTGAATGAACAACTGACGAGATTTCTTCAATTCATAAAACATCCTGTTAATATAGTTTTTGGGGGGTTTTTTTTAATCAGCTTTATTAGGCAGAATTAGCGTACCATAACTAGCGTGGAGTTATAATTCTTAATAATCTGAGAAGGTCAGTCTGGAGGTGTGCATGAAGGGGGGTGAGTGGGGTTATTTCAAGGGCGCTTGAAGAAACAGTTTTGAAGAAAACGCAATGCAAAGTGGGCTCAGTGACATGTGTAGGTGAGTACAATTAAGAGATTTTTTTTTTTCACGTCACTATTTTGTTCAAATTTGTCCATTTTGGCTTTTTATTTTATTTTTTTTTTACTTGCAGTCACGTGATGAGAGGGAGCGCGGGTCTCGCTCAGCGATCGAGGGTGATGCACGAGCTCTTGGATTGGACGCAAAGGCGGGAAAACGCCGTGAGGTGACTTCCAGACTGATTGGACAATAGGAAAATACAAATCTAATATTTCATACACTATCTAGTGAAGTTAGTCGTAAGGAAAGTCTCCATATTTCATACAGTATGTTGTGCGTGAAAGCAGTGTGAGGACTAATCAGAAAACAGTGTACTACATATACACTATATGGCCAAAAAAGTTTGTGCACCCCTGACGTGCTTGTTGAACATCACTTTCCAGATTTATTCCCCCTTTTGCAGTTATAATCCGCTCCACTCATCTGGGAAGGCTTTCCACTAAATTTTGGGGCGTGGCTGTGGGGATTTGTGTTCATTCACAAATGAACGAGAACATTAGTGAGGTTGAGGTCAGACGCTGATGTTGATGTGAGGAGACTCCAGTTCCAGTTCATCCCAAAGGTGTCGAGTAAGTTTGAAGTCAGGTATCTGTGCAGGACACTCAAGTTCTTCTACCTTCTTCCAGTCTTCACACATCACATCTTCATGGAGCTCGCTTTGTGTGCAGTGGCATTGTCGTGCTAGAGGAACAGGTTTGGGTTCCTCTTAGTTCCAGTGAAGGGAAATTATAACGCTATAGTATTATACAAAGACATTCTGTACAATTGTATGCTTCCAACTCTGTGCAAGAACCGTAAACTTGGTTTGAATGAATGCAGACTTAAAAATATTTTATATCCTGCCAAAAACACTCCAATTTTGGTCCAAAGAACCTTCTAATGGATCATTTAACTGTTTTGTTGCCACAAAAAAAAAAGAAGAATGCCATTATTTTGATTACAAGGTTCTTTGAAGTAAAAATGGTATTTTATTATAACGCTAATGAAATAGTTAAACAGTTGAAAGGTTTTTGGGAACTAAAACGGCTGCTCTTTTTTAAAGTATTTCATTAAAAACCTCCCAATTCCATCAAACACACGGCTCTCAAAGGTGACGTGGGCTATAGTCCGGGCGTCGTACAGCCATCTTCTACTCTCAGAGTTAGAAAACCAATTGAATTGAATAGGTTTAATCTACAGATCGATGAAAAAATCTCATTTTATATCATTAAACTGGGCAAAATGTTGTTATCTTACAAACCGGTGGAACGTTCACAAATACAAAGCTCTTAAGTCCAGGAAATAATCATGATGGTACATATTTTGCCTACTACAGCGGAAAAGTCCAAACGTGGAAAACGCTCCTATTTTGCATTGTTTTCTAATGTAATTAATTTCATTACGAATTACATTATCAGCATAACAACTTGCATGAAAACTAGAATCTTAGTAAGTCTGCTAAATTACTTAATTAAGATTGCGAATCCACAGTTCTCGCTAAATTCACATTGTTTTTACCTTTGAAAATAAAAATGTGCATTTATTTTTTATTTTTTTTTTTAAATATTAAGCTGTTTGGGATTTAACCGACATCTGGCTGTTTTTCATTAAAATTACTCGCAGGAAAAAAAAAAAAAAAAAACCCTAAAAAGAATCTCCATAATAGGCTACATGGGGCACAACCTCAATTCAATACCTTAGCTCTATATCTAGTGCATTTTGGGATTGCACCAATGTCTAGTGTTAACAAAATAGGCAATGCTATAGAGTATATTTGATTTTATTTTTGTCAGATATTCATCAGGTCTGTTCTGTAAACTCTGAGGAGAAAAAGAGGGTACTAATGTGTACCTTTCCTTGTTGCTGGGATGGTACCTTATCATTCATACCTTAGACATGCGTCTTTCAGATATAAATGTGGATCTTTAAAACATATTCAAGGTACAGAATTGGACCATAATTAGCCTTTAGACTAAAGAAAAGATACGTATTAAAGGTACAAAAGGTTTAAAGGAGGACCCATATAAAGAGTGATAAGTCAGTATCTACAGTAATGCACACACGTGCTTTACCAGGTTTATGTCTTTGCAGGTCTTCTCTATGTTTTTTAGAGTGTAAGATGATTGGTTCTTCTGAGAGTTATGATCATAACTTCATTGGCACTCTAAGTTCCCTCACATGCTGTGTAATATTCCCCTCGGTTACAGTTTCAGGACTTTTCCCTGATTTGTGAGCTGAAATGGCGCCCGAACTCGGGACCCTGCGTCACCGCCTGGATGCTCGAGGTCTTTTTCACATACTTAGAGATCGGACTGTCTGACTCTGACACCGTCCGATCGATTCAGTAAATCAGTTTAATACACGTTTAACGGTGTGAACGAGTATGGGGTCGTGGACGGGGGGAGTATGATGTATTATATTTCTGTGTTTATTACATTATACAGTTTTTCTTAGTCATGTGTGTGTTTCTTTCTATCCTTTGCGTATGTGCACGAATAAAACTGTATAGAGCCACATAAAATTATTAAAAAATAAAATGCTTTTCCTTCTGTACTTCCTTTCTGCGTCTTTTGTACATCACACTTGATTTTATTATTATTTTTTTTTGATCAAAGCATCAAAAAGAATTACGTGAAAATGAACGAATCGTGTGTGTGTGTGTGTGTGTGTGTGTGTGTGG
>JANDJT010000131.1:20031988-20043164 GCA_024331685.1 Stegophilus panzeri | reverse complement strand
TCATGGAGCTCGCTTTGTGCACAGGAGCATTGTCGTGCTGGAACAGGTTTGGGTTCCTCTTAGTTCCAGTGAAGGGAGATCGTAATGCTACAGTATTTTACAAAAAAAATTCTATACAATTATGTGCTTCTGACAGTTTGCATGTTCTCCCCGGGTTTCCTCCGGGTACTCCGGTTTCCTCCCCAGTCCAAAGACTTGCATGGTAGGCCGATTGGCAGGGCTGTCTGTTGGAAGTGTCTGTAATGTATGAGTGTGGATGTGTATGTGGTTGTGCCCTGCCATGGATTGGTACCCTGTCCGGGGTGTACCCTGCCCACCTTGTGCCCGATGCTCTCTGGGAAGGACTCTCTGTCTCGTGCCCTCTGTCCCCCTCACACACTCTCTCTGTCTCGTTTGTTGTTTCTTTGGTTCCCCGCGACCCTGTAGGATGTGCAGTATAGAGGATGGATGGATGGAAGTGCTTCCGACTTTGTGGCAGCAGTTTGGGGAAGAAGAAGAATATATGGGCGTGATGGTCAGGGGTTGTGTATTTGGTAAACCTGGTTAAAGCGAGTGATTTGTCACTAACATGGCGCTGAACATTGCTCGAAAATGGTGATTGGGAAAAGAAACGCTGCTAAGCGCTAACTTCTGACAGGAATAACGAACATACATACAGCATCGACCGAGAAATTTATACCAAATTTGCCAAACACCTCAGAAATATTTGAATACGAACACCTTTAACATTTTGCGAATTGTTTTTCAGACAAAAGTATCAGTATTAATTTTTTTCCTCCTAAGCATTAGCACATGAGCTGAATTTAAAAAGTGAAAACAAAATAATTTTACACAAAACTTTATGTATGTATTTATTTCTAATGTTAATTAAAGGGAACATCTTGTAGCTCGGGAAGATGCTAATCTCTGAATTCATGCAGCCTGTGTTTATATTTATTTAAACTATATCTGATTCAACATCGGATTCTTAAAACCCCCCTCCCGCCCCCCACCACAGCGGCGTCATGGCGGGTGACGTCATGACTAAATTGGTCCCCGGAAAAAAACACTGTCACTCACAAAGCCATAGGTTTATTAAATCCCAAACCCCGCCCATGTTAAGAAGGTTAGGAGCCAATCACAGAGCACGTACACGGTACATCTCTGCTCTGATTGGTGCGCTTCTGTGCCAATCACAGCAAACACGGGTGCTGATTGGCTAATCTGGGACGCTGAGTTTTTCTTCAGATGGGGCGGATTTCGTAGTGCCTCGGTTGACATTGTTGTTGTTGTGGGAGTCGGAATGTAGTTTATAGGAAAGCGTCAAGTCGAAGGAGAAAGTACAAGTGCGAGGTTTTGGATTAACGCAAAGGAGAAGAAGGAACGCGTTTCAGTCCAGAGAGAACTAGGATGGGACTGTGAGGAGGAGGTTTCTTCTGTGAGGCCGAGCTGAAGGTAAAGCAGACAACGGAGGAGGCTATCTATGTTAGCTTTACTAGCACCGAGGCTAATAACGGGAGGGACTGACCGGCTAGCTAACTCGAAGACAAGCCGTGCTAAGCTTGCTTAACTTATTCAGCACAACGGTTTATAAACCCGAAGTTAAATTAGTCGGTTTAGATAACTCAACAACTCAGCAGAACTCTTGCTAGCTCAAAGCAAGCTAATCCCGTCCGTTTTGACCAACCGGTTAATCTGACTAGCTGTCTGTTGATGTCTAGATAATTTAATAATCCTCAGTGTACAGCTGTAGAAATTTCTAGAACCTTTCCCTTTATCTCTGGCTAATCTCGTTAGATCTCATTGTCTGTTATGACAGCTAGCTGTGTGAGTAAGTCCGAGGAAACTGGGAGAACTTCAAGGTGAAGATGATTTGTACTCGATATATCGATATATCACGTCGATATATCGCGGTAATCTGTATCAAGCTCTGACAGAGGTTTATGCTCCTGTATAATCCCAAAGCTCCTGATTATTATGGAATTGAAATGTTCATAGTCGAAAGTATCGCGGTTTCTCGGTATTAATCGACGATGATTTAAATCAACAGGCGTTTTAGATCTTATTGTAAAATCTCGCAGGTATTTATCACTTCACCGTTATGAGGCGGACGACAGGGCGGCTGCGAGGGAAAGTACGGTCAGTCGTCTCGGTCGTTTTTTCTCTGCATTTAATCGTTTCTGTGTGAGGAACGAGGGAATGTCTGCGTCCGAAACATGTCTGCGTCCGAAACATGTCGCGTCCGAAGGGTTTTCAGCGTCCGCTGTGCCGCAGAGGCGCCGAGGTGGGAGTTTAGGAGACCGGAGCGGGGACGGTACGCAAAAGGGACAAGAGTCGTTGGAGTAACGCGGAAACTGACCGTCCAAGCGTAACGTGAAACCGTATCACGTAATATGCCCCCCCCCCCCCCCCCCCCGCGATTGTCGATGCTAAAAATGCTCTATTTCGCTGCGTGTTTTTTTAATTTTTTAATTTTTTAATTTTTTTATTTCTTCTTCAAAATTTGCGATGACTTTTTATTATTTATTTTGCAGAAAGCTACTCAAATCATACGAAATTGTTCCGCACGCTCTTTCGCAGTGACGTTTGTCAGTAAACGAGAATGTTCGACGTATGTGAATCGAAGAGGGCTTTTGGCTGAGCGCGATCTCGAATCTGCGGAAAATCCGCGGTACTTATTTTAAGAAAATTGCACGCTCCTCGGAATATTGCGGCGTTTGCTTGGTTTTGGCGTTAATTTGTGCGAGTGCGGAATCTTTGCGGGACGGCTGTAAGAGAAAAGAGTATCGTGATTACGTTATAGCGTTTTTATGCTGCTGTGTCATTTAGGAGGGAAAAAAAATCGTAGGTGGTAAAAATTGCTATAAGTGGGGCAATTAACGTGAGCTCATATCCCGTGACTCATGGTGATGTCATGGTGATCTGCTCGGTCGTTGGTTATACTGCGCCCTGAGTTCAGCACTCAGGCTGTAGATGCACCTGCAGAGATCATACGCTATTGATGATTTTAAAAAAAATAATACTTTTTTTTTTGCCCTTTGCAACCGAGCACCTGTACCTTTCTCCGGCTGCGTGTCTGTTGTGGTGTTTAACTCGCCCCGAGCTGATGGTTAGGTAAGAGCGCTCGTGGAAAGCTCTGGGATTATTGGTTGCCACGTGGAGTTCGGTTACATTGGACCCCTGAATTATTCACCTCTTCATTTACAAGTGCTTTTGTTCGCTCGTTGTTGGGTTTAGGAGCCAAACCCCGAACATGAAAGTAGGGAAAGCAAACAAGGGCTGTTTTTTTTTTTTTTTTTTTTTTTTTTTTTTTTCCAAGGCCTGCAGGGCCTCGTTCTTCCTCCGTGTGTGGGGTGGAAATGCCTCACCGCTGATATCGAGCCTGGTTCTGGATTACAGCTGCTTTCTGTGGAACCGGCCGGGTCGGTATGTGGAGAATCGTATAACATGGTATAACGTTCTGTTATCTAAACTACTTCCTGTTTAGGGTTCAGTCACATGACCACAACTGAGCCGCGACTTACAAGTCAATCAGGGACTCTCTAATGATGTTCCTGCCTCGTTCCAATGTTCTCTCTCTCCATCTCGCTCTCCCTCTCCTTCTCTCTCTCTCTCTGCATCTCTCTCTTACACTCTCTCTGTCTCTGTTGCTCTTGGTCTCTCTCTCTCTCTCTCTCTCTCTCTCTCTCTCTCTCTCTCTCTCTCTGTGTTTGAGAAAAGTCTCTGTCCCTCCTGAGCTGATTGAGCGTATCTCCCTCTGGTCCATGTGGTTGAGCGAGTATTAAAATTTAACTCGGCGCTCCGTCTCCTCCAGCTCCTATGAACAGCTGCAGAGTAAGTACGAGTCCGTATCGTTTACCGAGAGCCGGGTCTAACCGGAGCCAACACATTCCCTTTGGAGTGTTCTGCTCTACAAACCCCTGCCTGATAAATACTAGACGAGACCCCGGCCCCGAGGCAGAGAACGCACCGGACACGAGCGAGAACAGGCGCGGTCGCGGACCACGAAACTGCGGTTCGTCACCCATCTTACACTTTCCTTCCTGACCTCCTTCCTGACTTCCCTTCTGTTCTTTCCTTCCTAATTTTTCTTTCTGAACTTTTCTTTCGCACTTATACGTTTCCTCATGCTCCTTAAGCTGCGTTTCAGCAGTTTCTCAGCAGCACCTCCACCCATCCATTACATCTCCCGCGTAGGCGAGTGTGTGTGTGTGTGTGTGTGTGTGTGTGTGTGTGCGTGTGTGTGTGTGTGTAAAAGAAAATGAAGTGACCCACCCAAGGCACAGTTCTGTAATCTCTCTCTCTCTTTCTCTCACTCTCTCACTTTCTCTCTGTCTCACTTTGTCTCTCTCACTCTCTCTTTCCATGTCTCCCTCTCACTTTTTCTTTCTTCCTGCTCTCTCTCTCTCTCTCTCTCTCTCTCTCTCTCTCTCTCTCTCTCTCTCTGTCTCTCACACACATTGTCTCTTTCTCTCTGTCTCTCACATTCTGTCTCTCTCTCTCTCTCTCTCTCTCTCTCACACACATTGTCTCTTTCTCTCTCTCTCTCACATTCTGTCGCTCTGTCTCGCTCTCTCTGTCCCCCCCACACACACACTCTCTCTCCCTCTCTCCCACTCTCTCACATTCTGTCTCTCTGTCTCGCTCTCTCTGTCCCCCTCACACGCTCTCTCTCTCTCTTCCTCTCTCTCTCTCTCTCTCTCTCTCTCTCTCTCTTTCCCACTCTCACATTCTGTCTCTCTGTCTCGCTCTCTCTGTCCCCCTCACACACACTCTCTCTCTCTCTCTCGCTCTCTCACATTCTGTTTCTCTGTCTCGCTCTCTCTGTCCCCCTCACACACACACTCTCTCTGTCTCTTTCGTTGTTTCTTTGTCACGTTGTACAGAAACACTGCGCACGTAATTATTCACGTCAGAGGGTCGGCCGTATTGAACCGGGTAACACCGCCCTATACACAAACACAAGCTGTGGATTTTCTGGATAAAAAGCACAATAACATTTACATTTCTCAAACCATTTCACCGGTTTATGATCTACATGGAGAACAAAAAAGTTCTGTCTCCAGTTACTTAGTTCCTAATGTAATATAATGTAATGTACATTGTTTATCTTTTCTTGTGCTTCAGGTCAGACTTCTGTTAACAAAGCTCATCCTTTTTTAAATACTGAAAAAAATCAGAATAGTGTATCTTTAAGTGATGATATTAGACCATCGCTGTACCAAAATGGAACAAAATCGGCAAATACAGATCAGATACGAGATGCTGGCAGTCCGTCTGATTTCTGTATTTTATTAGCAGTAAAAGGAGACAGATTTACTCTAAAACAGACAATCACAAAGATTCTCTCTCTCTCTCTCTCTCTCTCTGTCTGAGTGCTGAAAGATGAGGATGATGATGATGAGTGACTGATCTCAGCAGCTCTGCACACTCAGACAGCGGTGAATAAAGTGAGCTCTGGTTGCTGGACCTCGGCCAGGCGGATGACGACAGTGAAAGTCTCGCTGTCGGACTCGGCAGCAGCGAGAGAGAGAGAGAGAGAGAGAGAGAGAGAGAGTGAGAGTGAGTGAGGGGGAGCGAGAGAGAGTTCCAGAAACTTGAGTCCCACACTTGCACTACATTACCCATCATGCACAGGTGTTACTCTGTGTTTAGTCTGAAGACAGCGTGGCTGAGCCGGTGCTCACACTGAACTCGTTCATGAGCATGACTCTAGAAGAGAATTACTCCCGGATCTGCTTCGTCCTTTTGTTCCAATCTGTAAAACATCACCTCATCTTGCTGACTCGCATATTAACAGCGTATTTATAAACATAAAGACCTTTTACAATCTCTCCTGCGTACTTTATTCTGAGTTCACCCTGAGCTCTGTCTCTCTCAAAACTTTCCGCTGTCATCGTGATTGTTGTCATGAACCGCATCTAAAACGGAAAACTCTCTCGCCAGGTTTAAAGGCGACCGTCCCGGATATTTCTACCAGTTTGTAAAATAAACGAATGGAAAAAAAAAAACGAGAAGATTGCGAAATTTTGTTTGACGTTTATGGAAGGAGTCTCCAGTGTCGGTTGTTTTGTTTAGGATACTCAAATGGATATTTTGATCAAAAATGAAAGATTTCAGTTTAATATTAACGGTGCGGTGACATCACAGGGCCTGAAGTAACGCCAAGCGTCGTGAAGCCAAAGCCTCTGTTTGATCCACCACATTCCAGAAACGTCCCCCGGAGCCATGTTTATCAGCAGGAACGCTGGGGGAGGGGGGTGGAGGGGGGGGGAGCAAAACCCAGACTTCTCCTGCATGTGGTGTTTGTAGTAATTAAACTGAGCGTGTTTTACCCGAAGGGAAGCAGCGAGGAAGCAGAAAATCTCATTAAGTGTCGCTCGCGTTCTCCTGAGCGTTACGTAACGAAGGCTGAGGTTTTCTTCAGGAGTCGTCCGAGGACACTTTGCACATAACGTTAAAAAAAAAAAAAGTTCTTCGCTCGAGGGTGGCCTAGAGCCGAAAACGTCTCCGTAAAACTCTTTGGTTCTGTGGTCAGAGATGTAGAGGACCGAGTCGGTATCAGTTTAAAACTACAGACGGTCCAATACGGCTTTTTTTTTTCTTTTCTGATCCCAATACAGAAGTTTCGGTCGATATCGACGTCCGTCTGATATTTATTTTCCTTTACTAGTTTTAAAACTTAGTTTGTCCTTGTGTGGCTTTCAGTACGAATACGTCAGCCTGAAGGTTCTCTGTACGCTAGTGCGCTTCGAAACCATGACAAAATTCGTGTTTCGATGACATCATGGCCGTTTCGATGACATCATGCTGCACTTCAGCGTCCCAGCAGATTTCCTGTCCAATCAAACACGCTCTAGAATCTGAAGTGTCCCGCCCCCAACGTTAGTAACCGTTGGGTACGACTTAGCCCGGGGCTGTGAGGTAAACTAAACGCCGTCGGTTGTTTAAAAAGGGGGCAGGGAGAAGGAGAAGGAGGAGGAGGAGCCACTCGATATGTCGACTCACCTGCAAGAAGTGAACGAAAACTGGCGTGTGATTTTTGGGTTGTTTAATCGTACGCGGCGTGAAACAGAACCCACGCGCGAACGAAACGGAAGAATCCGTTTGGCTCCGATTTGGTCTCGGGTTTGAAAGTTTATAAACCTGTCGTGAGTCAGCACCAGAGAGCGCGAGAGAGAGCTGAAGATGAATCGGAGGAAAAAAAGGGAAACGAAGGGGTCGGATGAACGAGTGATCCAGTTGTTTATTTTGGCGGAGGTGGGCGGAGCTCTGTTTATGAACCCAGACCTGTCGTTCTGCACAGTGATAAACTACTGCTTTAACACAATGCCAAGCCTTTTAATCAAACACTCACTCACACACACACACACACACACACACACACACACATATATACACACAGAGAGAGAGACAGAGAGAGGATTTATGAGGTTCAGCGGTCACAGTGTTGAGGAGGTGAAGAGGTTCATGACTGTGATGAAAACAGCAGGGACGAGAGGTGAGCTCTCTTTACCTCCGCTGTAGAGCGATAGAATACATCACACACACACAGTCAGACAGACAGGAGCACACACACACACACATACAGACAGACAGACATGACTCAGTTCCTGTAGACAGGTTAGTTTAGAGCAGAGGGGAAGTCCAGTCCGTACGGAGCGTACCGTTTCCGTCTCTCTGGCACATTGTGGTCCGTTTTGTTTGGCTCGATTCCTCTGCGTTGTGAAAACCACGGCACGCTGTTTACCTCCGCAACGCAAACACAACTCCGCTTCTAATCCACACACACATTGTACAGCACAGTGTTATTACGGTGTGAAAGGTTCACAGTGACATAACACAACAACAGGAAAACCCGCTCCCTTTACCAGCGTGAAGTCTGCGCCAGAACTAAGCTAAAGATCATCGCCACGTTCCGTCTCATACGCTACGCTAACGTTAAGTTATTTCTCCTCTTACTGTTACCCGTCATGTCGCGTTTAAACCTGGCGGAAGGTCCGTTTCGTGTTCCGGACTCTAGATGAGTACGTAAGGCCAGAGTTTTCGATTCGAGACGGGGTTCATGACGACAGTCAAGACGACAGCGGAGCTCACCGTGCGTGAAATCTCTAAACATCTTACAGACTCGGAAACCCGGCGGACAGGATGTTTCGGCTCTAGCGGACGCCGTTTTTAATACGTTACGTTAACCTTACGTATTTTACCGACGTCATAAATCGCAATAAGGTCACGTCTTAGACGCTGAAGCACTTCTGTACGTCGCTTCGGATTAAGGAACATCTGCCGAACGCAGTAAATGTTCTTTACGTTGTTCGCTGTGAACGAAACGCGCTAACGAACCGCTGTACCGCCGTAAACCCAAACCAGCCCCGTCTGTTCCTCTTTTCTCTTCTCCCTTTTTAGACTTCGCTTCAAGTGGTGTTATTTTTAGGCTTGGGCTATTGTCGGCGGTCGACGAGGCTTTTCTGAACTCAGCACGCCGCTGATAAAGAGCTTAACCGGCCCACGGAGGTTCACGGCGAGAACGACTCCTCGGGATGACGTCAGCCGTATTCATCCCCCTTTCCGGAACTCATCCGAGTCACTGCTCATCCTGGTTAGAATAAACACAGCAGAAAAAGACATGAACGTGTGGAGTAAGTATTAGACGTGTGCAGGGTTTCAGTCTGGGCGTGACGAAAAGCATTTCATTTCCTTTATTAACTTTGCCGTTGTTTAGCGGTAAAATCCTCTTTAGTAGGCGGGGGAGTTCTCTCTCACAGGTCTACTCCAGTGGTCATGAACCCTGTTCCCGGAGATCTTCCTTCCTGAAGACATTCATGCCGCTCTCACGCCATAACGGAATTCCCGACGTATTTTCCAACGAACCTCGTCATTAAGACGTTAATAACAGTCAATTATACACGTCGTTACGCAGAAACGTTACAAGAGAACCACTCGACTGTATCGTATCGCCGAAGCCGCCACCGTTTCGAGCGTTTCCGCGTGATGTCGGAGCGGTCAGGTGGTACGAGTCGTAAAATCCCTCGTTTACAAGCCGCGAGTTCTACGAGCACGCGAACGCATTGTACAGGTAACCACGACGTGGCGTGAACGCAGCATTCGGCGTAATCCGAGCGCAGTCGTGCACACCTGACCATCTAATCGTCACCTTACGAAGATCTCGATCAGATAAAACGGGTGTGTTAGATTTCGGAGAACTGCTGCGGTGTACGAAGAGGAATGAACAGGAATGTTTTTGGAAACGTGACCGCGAGTCTGGTTCGCTACACGACCCCATCGCTTTCCGACCCCGTTATTTTCCTAACACAGCATGACGCCGAGCGTTCTAGTCCGTTATTTTTAATCGCAAATCTAACGCGGATGCGTGTCTAGACGTGGCGATGCCGGGGAGATCACGTCACGATGCCACTTTAAGAAAATGACGGACACCCCCTAACCCAAGTTAGCCCCCCCTCCCCCCTCCAGTTTCCGTCCCTGTTCCCGTCTGATATTAATCACAGCCTTGTCTTGAATTAGTCGGGGTTTTCCCTTTCACATGCCCGCTAATAAACTCTCTCAAACGGGTGTCGAAATGACCTCATGACTGACGACTGAATCTCTTATTAGCACACTTTGAATCCTTGAGATGTTTAGTTTCTCGTAGCTGAGCCGGTCTCCTTTAAGAGCAGGCGGTGAAGATCCGGCTGGTGGTGATGGACGGTGCTGGAGACGTGACTCACTGCAGTGTTCTCGCAGGTCCGGGCCCTGGAGGCTCTCTTCAGCTTCACATGGCAGTATTAGTGCTTGGCCCAGTTTAGAGCTGTGTGTGTGTGTGTGTGTGTGTGTGTGTGTGTGTGTGTGTGTACGTATGTATGTGTGTGTATATATATATGGAGATCAAACACGAGGGCTCCGAGGTTCTAGATTTCTGCACGTACCATCGACAGCGAGGACGCCGGCACTCTGAGGAAAACATTTTGTTTTTGATATCAAATAAAATACTAAATACAAAATGAACGGCGTCATCCGTGATCGAGATTATTTTCTGATAATGAAAATGAGAGGTTTTTTTTTTTTTTTTGCTTCCTTGGATGATCGTTTTGTAAGCAGGCCAGCGTCCGTATGTAGTCGTCCTCCTCGCTCCACCCACGTGCCTCTTCCAGATGATGAGTCACGAGTTGTTGGTCTGTAGATCAATGCGGCGTACGTTGTGCTTAGAAACCAACGATGAGCTCGAGCTCGTATCTCTATCTGTATTCGGCTTTAAACCCAGAGTGGGCGTGGCCTAAATCGGACCGCTTCTGGCTCTGACAGTTCCTCAACCTCATCTACGTTACTGACCAGGCAGTTACTAAGGATGAACGAATGAATGCCGTATGTGTTAATTTATTTAATTATGCGCATTTATCGTGTATATTTATTTATTTTTGCGTCCTGATGTTCACCTCTAGTCTCGACCAGATTGATTTTCTGGCACGCTGTAAAACAAGGAGGATGCTCCTACTCTTTGTATCCGTTTAGAACTTCTCTTCTTTCCCGAATAACACGTTTGTGTTTCGTCCCCGAGTTCTCCGTGAATTTCGATTCGGATTTTAACAACGTCCCGTAGCCGCTCGTGTCACAGGTTTTTATAGTGCGGTCATATGTTCAGTGACGTATAAATATATAATGACTGGACGTCCTCGAGGAGACTCTTCACTGATTTAGCGAGCAGTTTCCAGCGTTACGGACGCGTCATTCGACCTCCTATTGGTTCGCGTTAACTCTACAGTTTAAACACCGGGTCATGTGACCTTACAGGTAGAGAGCAGGCCCTGTTTTATACAGTACCATGTTACAGGCAAAGCAGCAAATCCGTACGATCGGCTCGAGCGAGATCTCCGATCAGTTCTAAGACTTTCCCCCACTCACAGACGGCGAGGTCATTTAGTCTTCTTTCTTTTTTAATTTTGGAATTAATGTCATTTTCGTAGAAAAGTATAAAAAAAAAAAAAAATAGCCCGCAAATTTTTCTGGACTTTCTAGTAAACTGCGGAACCTATCGGGTTTAAGTCTGGCCGTGTCTAATACAGCGCTCTCTCTCTCTCGCTCTCTCTTTCTCGCTCTCGCTCTCTCACTTTCTCTCTCTCACACTCACACATTCTCTCTCTCTCTCTCTCTCTCTCTCTCTCTCTCTCTCTCTCTCTCTCTCTCTCTCTCTCTCTCTCTCTCT